>CM065805.1:131593143-131872517 GCA_033398695.1 Orobanche coerulescens
TAGGCTCATGAAGTTCCTTTGAATTCAGATTAAAGGTTCATGAGGTTCCTAGAGGACTAGGCCCATGAAGTTCCTTTGGTTTTAAATTTAAGTCTCATGATATTCCTAGAGGACTAGGCTCATGCTGTTATTTGGATTTGGATTAAAGGTTCATGAGGTTCCTAGGGGACTACAAAGTTCCTATGGATTTGGAATCACGGTTCATGAGGTTCCTAGAGGACTAGGGCCATGAAGTTCCTTTGGGTTTGAATTAAAGGTTCATGAGGTTCCTAGAGAACTAGGCTCATGAAGTTTCATTGGATTTGGATTAAAGTTTCATGAGGTTCGTAGAGACTGAGGCTAAAGAAATTCCATTGGATTTGGATTAAAGGTTCATGAGGTTCTTAGATACTGAGGCTCCTGAAGTTCCATTGGATTTGGATTAAAGGTTCATGAGGTTCCTAGAGGACTGGGCTCATGAAGTTCCTTTGAATTTAAATTTAAAATCATGAGGTTTCTAAGGGACTAGGCTCAAAAAGTTCCATTGGATTTGGATTTAAAGTTCATGATGTTTCTAGAGGACTAGACTCATGAAGTTCCTTTAGATTTGGATTAAAGGTTGATGAGGTTCCTAGAGGATTAGTCTCATGATGTCCCATTGGATTAGGATTTAAGGTTCATAAGCTTCTTAGAGGACTAGGCTCATGAAGTTTTATTGGATTTGGATTAAAGGTTCATGAGGTCCTTAGAAGACTAGGCTCTTCAAGTTCATTTGAATTCAGATTAAAGGTTCATGAGGTTTCTGAAGGACTAGGCTCATGAAGTTCCTTTGAATTTGGATTTAAGGTACATGAGGTTCCTAGAGGAATAGGCTCATGAAGTTCCTTTGAATTTGGATTTAAGGTTCATTAGGTTCATAGAGGACTGGGCTCATGAAGTTGCATTGGATTCGAATTTAAAGGTTCATGAGGTTTCTAGGGGACTTGGCTCATGAAGTTCCATCAGATTAGGATTTAAAGTTCATGAGGTTTCTAGAGGACTAGGCTCATGACGTTCCTTTAGATTTGTATTAAAGGTTCATGAGGTTCCTAGAGGATTAGGCTCATGAAGTTCCATTATATTAGGATTTATGGTTTATGAGGTTCCCAGATGACTGGGCTCATGAAGTTTTATTGGATTTGGATTTAAGGTTCATGAGGTCCTTAGAAGACTAGGCTCATGAAGTTCCTTGGAATTCAGATTAAAGGTTCATGAGGTTCCTAGAGGACTAGGCTCATGACGTTCCTTTAGATTTGGATTAAAGGTTCATGAGGTTCCTAGAGGATTAGGCTCATGAAGTTCCATTATATTAGGATTTAAGGTTTATGAGGTTCCCAGATGACTGGGCTCATGAAGTTTTATTGGATTTGGATTTAAGGTCAATGAGGTCCTTAGAAGACTAGGCTCATGAAGTTCCTTTGAATTCAGAATAAAGGTTCATGAGGTTCCTAGAAGACTAGGCTCATGAAGTTCATTTGGGTTCGGATTTAAGTCTCATGAGATTCCTAGAGGACCAGGCTCATGCAGTTCCTTTGGATTCGGATTAAAGGTTCATGAGATTCCTTGGGGACTAGACTCATGAAGTTCCTTTGGATTTTGAATTACAGTTCATAAGGTTTCTAGAGGACTAGGCTCATGAAGTTCCTCTGGATTTGGATTAAATGTTCATGAGATTCCTAGAGGACTAGGCTCAAGAAGTTTCATTAGATTTGGATTAAAGGTTCATGAAGTTTTAAGAGGACTAGGCTCATGAAGTTCTATTGGATTGGGATTTAAGGCTCATGAGGTCCTTAGAAGACTAGTCTCTTGGAGTTCATTTGAATTTAGATTAAAGGTTCATGAGGTTCCTAGAGGACTAGGCTCATGAATGTCCATTTGGTTCGGATTTAAGTCCTATGATATTCCTAGAGGACTAGGCTCATGAAGTTCTATTGGATTTGGATTTAAGGTTCATGAGGTCCTTAGAAGACCACGCTCATGAAGTTCCTTTGAATTCAGATTAAAGGTTCATGAGGTTCCTAGAGGACTAGGATCATGAAGTTCCTTTGGGTTCGGATTTAAGTCTCATGAGAGTCCTAGAGGACTAGGCTCATGCAGTTCCTTTGGATTTGGATTAAACGTTCATGAGATTCCTTGGGGACTAGACTCATAAAGTTTCTTTGGATTTAGAATTACTTTCTTAAGGTTCTTAGAGGACCAGGCTCATAAAGTCCCTCTGGATTTGGATTAAAGGTTCAAGAGATTCCTAGAGGACTAGGCTCATGAAGTTTCATTGGATTTGGATTAAAGGTTCATGAGGTTGCTAGAGGACTAGGGTCTTGAAGTTCTATTGGATTTGGATTTAATGTTCATGAGGTCTTTAGAAGACTAGGCTCATGAAGTTCCTTTGAATTCAGATTAAAGGTTCATGAGGTTCCTAGAGGACTAGGCCCATGAAGTTCCTTTGGTTTTAAATTTAAGTCTCATGATATTCCTAGAGGACTAGGCTCATGCTGTTATTTGGATTTGGATTAAAGGTTCATGAGGTTCCTAGGGGACTAGACTCACAAAGTTCCTATGGATTTGGAATCACGGTTCATGAGGTTCCTAGAGGACTAGGGCCATGAAGTTCCTTTGGGTTTGAATTAAAGGTTCATGAGGTTCCTAGAGAACTAGGCTCATGAAGTTTCATTGGATTTGGATTAAAGTTTCATGAGGTTCGTAGAGACTGAGGCTCAAGAAATTCCATTGGATTTGGATTAAAGGTTCATGAGGTTCTTAGATACTGAGGCTCCTGAAGTTCCATTGGATTTGGATTAAAGGTTCATGAGGTTCCTAGAGGACTGGGCTCATGAAGTTCCTTTGAATTTAAATTTAAAATCATGAGGTTTCTAAGGGACTAGGCTCAAAAAGTTCCATTGGATTTGGATTTAAAGTTCATGATGTTTCTAGAGGACTAGACTCATGAAGTTCCTTTAGATTTAGATTAAAGGTTGATGAGGTTCCTAGAGGATTAGTCTCATGATGTCCAATTAGATTAGGATTTAAGGTTCATAAGCTTCTTACAGGACTAGGCCA
Source organism: Orobanche coerulescens (assembly GCA_033398695.1). Taxonomy (NCBI): domain Eukaryota; kingdom Viridiplantae; phylum Streptophyta; class Magnoliopsida; order Lamiales; family Orobanchaceae; genus Orobanche; species Orobanche coerulescens. The sequence continues at coordinate 131,596,219 of CM065805.1, forward strand.
TGAAGTTCTATTGGATTTGGATTTAAGGTTCATGAGGTACTTAGAAGACTAGGCTCTTCAATTTCATTTGAATTCAGATTAAAGGTTCATGAGGTTTCTGAAGGACTAGGCTCATGAAGTTCCTTTGAATTTGGATTTAAGGTACATGAGGTTCCTAGAGGAATAGGCTCATGAAGTTCCTTTGAATTTGGATTTAAGGTTCATTAGGTTGATAGAGGACTTGGCTCATGAAGTTGCATTGGATTCGAATTTAAAGGTTCATGAGGTTTCTAGGGGACTTGGCTCATGAAGTTCCATCAGATTAGGATTTAAAGTTCATGAGGTTTCTAGAGGACTAGGCTCATGACGTTCCTTTAGATTTGGATTAAAGGTTCATGAGGTTCCTAGAGGATTAGGCACATGAAGTTCCATTATATTAGGATTTAAGGTTTATGAGGTTCCCAGATGACTGGGCTCATGAAGTTTTATTGGATTTGGATTTAAGGTTCATGAGGTCCTTAGAAGACTAGGCTCATGAAGTTCCTTTGAATTCAGATTAAAGGTTCATGAGGTTCCTAGAGGACTAGGCTCATGAAAATCATTTGGGTTCGGATTTAAGGTTCATGAGATTCCTTGGGGACTAGACTCATGAAGTTCCTTTGGATTTTGAATTATAGTTCATAAGGTTCCTAGAGGACTAGGCTCATGAAGTTCCTCTCGATTTGGATTAAATGTTCATGAGATTCTTAGAGGACTAGGCTCAAGAAGTTTCATTAGATTTGGATTAAAGGTTCATGAAGTTTTAAGAGGACTAGGCTCATGAAGTTCTATTGGATTGGGATTTAAGGCTCATGAGGTCCTTAGAAGACTAGTCTCTTGAAGTTCATTTGAATTTAGATTAAAGGTTCATGAGGTTCCTAGAGGACTAGGCTCATGAATGTCCATTTGGTTCGGATTTAAGTCCTATGATATTCCTAGAGGACTAGGATCATGCAGTTCCTCTGGATTTAGATTAAAGGTTCATGAGGTTCCTAGGGGACTAGACTCATAAAGTTCCTTTGGATTTGGAATTACAGTTCATGAGGTTCCTAGAGGACTAGGGTCATGAAGTTCCTCTCGATTTGGATTAAATGTTCATGAGATTCCTAGAGGACTAGGCTCATGAAGTTTCATTGGATTTGGATTAAAGGTTCATGAGGTTGCTAGAGGACTAGGGTCTTGAAGTTCTATTGGATTTGGATTTAATGTTCATGAGGTCTTTAGAAGACTAGGCTCATGAAGTTCCTTTGAATTCAGATTAAAGGTTCATGAGGTTCCTAGAGGACTAGGCCCATGAAGTTCCTTTGGTTTTAAATTTAAGTCTCATGATAATCCTAGAGGACTAGGCTCATGCTGTTATTTGGATTTGGATTAAAGGTTCATGAGGTTCCTAGGGGACTAGACTCACAAAGTTCCTATGGATTTGGAATCACGGTTCATGAGGTTCCTAGAGGACTAGGGCCATGAAATTCCTTTGGGTTTGAATTAAAGGTTCATGAGGTTCCTAGAGAACTAGGCTCATGAAGTTTCATTGGATTTGGATTAAAGTTTCATGAGGTTCGTAGAGACTGAGGCTCAAGAAATTCCATTGGATTTGGATTAAAGGTTCATGAGGTTCTTAGATACTGAGGCTCCTGAAGTTCCATTGGATTTGGATTAAAGGTTCATGAGGTTCCTAGAGGACTGGGCTCATGAAGTTCCTTTGAATTTAGATTTAAAATCATGAGGTTTCTAAGGGACTAGGCTCAAAAAGTTCCATTGGATTTGGATTTAAAGTTCATGATGTTTCTAGAGGACTAGACTCATGAAGTTCCTTTAGATTTAGATTAAAGGTTGATGAGGTTCCTAGAGGATTAGTCTCATGATGTCCAATTGGATTAGGATTTAAGGTTCATAAGCTTCTTAGAGGACTAGGCTCATGAAGTTCTATTGGATTTGGATTTAAGGTTCATGAGGTACTTAGAAGACTAGGCTCTTCAAGTTCATTTGAATTCAGATTAAAGGTTCATGAGGTTTGTGAAGGACTAGGCTCATGAAGTTCCTTTGAATTTGGATTTAAGGTACATGAGGTTCCTAGAGGAATAGGCTCATGATGTTCCTTTGAATTTGGATTTAAGGTTCATTAGGTTGATAGAGGACTTGGCTCATGAAGTTCCATCAGATTAGGATTTAAAGTTCATGAGGTTTCTAGAGGACTAGGCTCATGACGTTCCTTTAGATTTGGATTAAAGGTTCATGAGGTTCCTAGAGGATTAGGCACATGAAGTTCCATTATATTAGGATTTAAGGTTTATGAGGTTCCCATATGACTGGGCTCATGAAGTTTTATTGGATTTGGATTTAAGGTTCATGAGGTCCTTAGAAGACTAGGCTCATGAAGTTCCTTTGAATTCAGATTAAAGGTTCATGAGGTTCCTAGAGGACTAGGCTCATGAAATTCATTTGGGTTCGGATTTAAGGTTCATGAGATTCCTTGGGGACTAGACTTATGAAGTTCATTTGGATTTTGAATTATAGTTCATAAGGTTCCTAGAGGACTAGGCTCATGAAGTTCCTCTCAATTTGGATTAAATGTTCATGAGATTCCTAGAGGACTAGGCTCAAGAAGTTTCATTAGATTTGGATTAAAGGTTCATGAAGTTTTAAGAGGACTAGGCTCATGAAGTTCTATTGGATTGGGATTTAAGGCTCATGAGGTCCTTAGAAGACTAGTCTCTTGAAGTTCATTTGAATTTAGATTAAAGGTTCATGAGGTTCGTAGAGGACTAGGCTCATGAATGTCCATTTGGTTCGGATTTAAGTCCTATGATATTCCTAGAGGACTAGGATCATGCAGTTCCTATGGATTTAGATTAAAGGTTCATGAGGTTCCTAGGGGACTAGACTCATAAAGTTCCTTTGGATTGGGAATTACGGTTCATGAGGTTCCTAGAGGACTAGGGTCATGAAGTTCCTTTGGGTTTGGATTAAAGGTTCATGAGGTTCCTAGAGGACTAAGGTCATGAAGTTCCATTGGATTTAGATTAAAGGTTCATGAGGTTCCTAGAGACTGAGGCTCATGAAGTTCCCTTGGATTTTGATTAAAGGTTCATGAGATTCCTAGAGACTGAGGCTCATGAAGTTCCATTTGATTTGGATTAAAGGTTCATGAGGTTCCTAGAGGACTGGGCTCATGAAGTTCCATTAGATTAGGATTTAAGGTTTATGAGGTTCCCATAGGACTAGGCTCATGAATTTCATTGGATTTGGATTAAAGGTTCACGAGGTTCCTAGAGGACTAAGCTCATGAAGTTCTATTGGATTTGGATTTAAGGTTCATGAGGTCCTTAGAAGATTGGGCTCTTGAAGTTCATTTGAATTTAGATTAAAGGTTCTTGAGGTTCCTAGAGGACTAGCCCTTGAAGTTCCTTTGGGTTTGGATTTAAGACTCATGATATTCCTAGAGGACTAGGCTCATGCTGTTATTTGGATTTTGATTAAACGTTCATGAGGTTGCTAGGGGACTAGACTCATAAAGTTCCTTTGGATTTGGAATCACGGTTCATGAGGTTCCTAGAGGACTAGGGCCATGAAGTTCCTTTGGGTTTGGATTAAAGGTTCATGAGGTTCCTAGAGAACTAGGCTCATGAAGTTCCATTGGATTTGGATTAAAATTTCATGAGGTTCGTAGAGACTGAGGCTCAAGAAATTCCATTGGATTTGGATTAAAGGTTCATGAGGTTCTTAGATACTGAGGATCCTGAAGTTCCATTGGATTTGTATTAAAGGTTCATGAGGTTCCTAGAGGACTGGGCTTATGAAGTTCCTTTGAATTCAGATTAAAGGTTCATGAGGTTCCTATAGGACTAGGCTCATGAAGTTCATTTGGGATCGGATTTAAGTCTCATGAGATTCCTAGGGGACCAGGCTCATGTAGTTCCTTTGGATGCGGATTAAAGGTTCATGAGATTCCTTGGGGACTAGACTCATGAAGTTCCTTTGGATTTTGAATTACAGTTCATAAGGTTCCTAGAGGACTAGGTTCATGAATGTCCATTTAGTTCGGATTTAAGTCCTATGATATTCCTAGAGGACTAGGATCATGCAGCTCCTCTGGATTTGGATTAAAGCTTCATGAGGTTCCTGGGGGACTAGACTCATAAAGTTCCTTTGGATTTGGAATTACAGTTCATGAGGTTCCTAGAGGACTAGGGTCATGAAGTTCCTTTGTGTTTGGATTAAAGGTTCATGAGGTTCCTAGAGGACTAAGCTCATGAAGTTCCATTGGATTTAGATTAATGGTTCATGAGGTTCCTAGAGACTGAGGCTCATGAAGTTCTCTTGGATTTGGATTAAAGGTTCATGAGATTCCTAGAGACTGAGGCTCATGAAGTTCCATTGGATTTGGATTAAAGGTTCATGAGGTTCCTAGAGGACTGGGCTCATGAAGTTCCTTTGAATTCAAATTTAAAATCATGAGGTTTCTAAGGGACTAGGTTAAAAAAGTTCCGTTGGATTTGGATTTAAAGTTCATGATGTTTCTAGAGGACTAGACTCATGAAGTTCCTTTAGATTTGGATTAAAGGTTGATGAGGTTCCTAGAGGATTAGTCTCATGATGTCCCATTGGATTAGGATTTAAGGTTCATAAGGTTCTTAGAGGACTAGGCTCATGAAGTTCTATTGGATTTGGATTTAAGGTTCATGAGGTACTTAGAAGACTAGGCTCTTGAAGTTCATTTGAATTTAGATTAAAGGTTCATGAGGTTTCTGGAGGACTAGGATCATGAAGTTCCTTTGAATTTGGATTTAAGGTACATGAGGTTCCTAGAGGAATAGGCTCATTAAGTTCCTTTGAATTTGGATTTCAGGTTCATTACGTTGATAGAGGACTAGGCTCATGAAGTTGCATTGGAGTCGAATTTAAAGGTTCAGGAGGTTTCTAGGGGACTTGGCTAACGAAGTTCCATCAGATTAGGATATAAAGTTCATGAGGTTTCTAGAGGACTAGGCTCATGAAGTTCCTTTAGATTTGGATTAAAGGTTCACGAGGTTCCTAGAGGACTAGGCCCATGAAGTTCCTTTGGTTTTAAATTTAAGTCTCATGATATTCCTAGAGGACTAGGCTCATGCTGTTATTTGGATTTGGATTAAAGGTTCATGAGGTTCCTAGGGGACTAGACTCATAAAGTTCCTATGGATTTGGAATCACGGTTCATGAGGTTCCTATAGGACTAGGGCCATGAAGTTCCTTTGGGTTTGAATTAAAGGTTCATGAGGTTCCTAGAGAACTAGGCTCATGAAGTTTCATTGGATTTGGATTAAAGTTTCATGAGGTTCGTAGAGACTGAGGCTCAAGAAATTCCATTGGATTTGGATTAAAGGTTCATGAGGTTCTTAGATACTGAGGATCCTGAAGTTCCATTGGATTTGTATTAAAGGTTCATGAGGTTCCTAGAGGACTGGGCTTATGAAGTTCCTTTGAATTCAGATTAAAGGTTCATGAGGTTCCTATAGGACTAGGCTCATGAAGTTCATTTGGGATCGGATTTAAGTCTCATGAGATTCCTAGGGACCGAGCTCATGTAGTTCCTTTGGATGCGGATTAAAGGTTCATGAGATTCCTTGGGGACTAGACTCATGAAGTTCCTTTGGATTTTGAATTACGATTCATAAGGTTCCTAGAGGACTAGGTTCATGAATGTCCATTTAGTTCGGATTTAAGTCCTATGATATTCCTAGAGGACTAGGATCATGCAGCTCCTCTGGATTTGGATTAAAGCTTCATGAGGTTCCTGGGGGACTAGACTCATAAAGTTCCTTTGGATTTGGAATTACAGTTCATCAGGTTCCTAGAGGACTAGGGTCATGAAGTTCCTTTGTGTTTGGATTAAAGGTTCATGAGGTTCCTAGAGGACTAAGCTCATGAAGTTCCATTGGATTTAGATTAATGGTTCATGAGGTTCCTAGAGACTGAGGCTCATGAAGTTCTCTTGGATTTGGATTAAAGGTTCATGAGATTCCTAGAGACTGAGGCTCATGAAGTTCCATTGGATTTGGATTAAAGGTTCATGAGGTTCCTAGAGGACTGGGCTCATGAAGTTCCTTTGAATTCAAATTTAAAATCATGAGGTTTCTAAGGGACTAGGTTAAAAAGTTCCGTTGGATTTGGATTTAAAGTTCATGATGTTTCTAGAGGACTAGACTCATGAAGTTCCTTTAGATTTGGATTAAAGGTTGATGAGGTTCCTAGAGGATTAGTCTCATGATGTCCCATTGGATTAGGATTTAAGGTTCATAAGGTTCTTAGAGGACTAGGCTCATGAAGTTCTATTGGATTTGGATTTAAGGTTCATGAGGTACTTAGAAGACTAGGCTCTTGAAGTTCATTTGAATTTAGATTAAAGGTTCATGAGGTTTCTGGAGGACTAGGATCATGAAGTTCCTTTGAATTTGGATTTAAGGTACATGAGGTTCCTAGAGGAATAGGCTCATTAAGTTCCTTTGAATTTGGATTTCGGGTTCATTACGTTGATAGAGGACTAGGCTCATGAAGTTGCATTGGATTCGAATTTAAAGGTTCGGGAGGTTTCTAGGGGACTTGGCTAACGAAGTTCCATCAGATTAGGATATAAAGTTCATGAGGTTTCTAGAGGACTAGGCTCATGAAGTTCCTTTAGATTTGGATTAAAGGTTCACGAGGTTCCTAGAGGACTAGGCCCATGAAGTTCCTTTGGTTTTAAATTTAAGTCTCATGATATTCCTAGAGGACTAGGCTCATCCGTTATTTGGATTTGGATTAAAGGTTCATGAGGTTCCTAGGGGACTAGACTCATAAAGTTCCTATGGATTTGGAATCACGGTTCATGAGGTTCCTATAGGACTAGGGCCATGAAGTTCCTTTGGGTTTGAATTAAAGGTTCATGAGGTTCCTAGAGAACTAGGCTCATGAAGTTTCATTGGATTTGGATTAAAGTTTCATGAGGTTCGTAGAGACTGAGGCTCAAGAAATTCCATTGGATTTAGATTAAAGGTTCATGAGGTTCTTAGATACTGAGGCTCCTGAAGTTCCATTGGATTTGGATTAAAGGTTCATGAGGTTCCTAGAGGACTGGGCTCATGAAGTTCCTTTGAATTTAAATTTAAAATCATGAGGTTTCTAAGGGACTAGGCTCAAAAAGTTCCATTGGATTTGGATTTAAAGTTCATGATGTGTCTAGAGGACTAGACTCATGAAGTTCCTTTAGATTTGGATTAAAGGTTGATGAGGTTCCTAGAGGATTAGTCTCATGATGTCCCATTGGATTAGGATTTAAGGTTCATAAGGTTCTTAGAGGACTAGGCTCATGAAGTTCTATTGGATTTGGATTTAAGGTTCATGAGGTACTTAGAAGACTAGGCTCTTGAAGTTCATTTGAATTCAGATTAAAGGTTCATGAGGTTTCTGGAGGACTAGGCTCATGAAGTTCCTTTGAATTTGGATTTAAGGTACATGAGGTTCCTAGAGGAATAGGCTCATTAAGTTCCTTTGAATTTGGATTTAAGGTTCATTACGTTGATAGAGGACTAGGCTCATGAAGTTGCATTGGATTCGAATTTAAAGGTTCAGGAGGTTTCTAGGGGACTTGGCTAACGAAGTTCCATCAGATTAGGATATAAAGTTCATGAGGTTTCTAGAGGACTAGGCTCATGAAGTTCCTTTAGATTTGGATTAAAGGTTCATGAGGTTCCTAGAGGACTAGGCCCATGAAGTTCCTTTGGTTTTAAATTTAAGTCTCATGATATTCCTAGAGGACTAGGCTCATGCTGTTATTTGGATTTGGATTAAAGGTTCATGAGGTTCCTAGGGGACTAGACTCATAAAGTTCCTATGGATTTGGAATCACGGTTCATGAGGTTCCTATAGGACTCGGGCCATGAAGTTCCTTTGGGTTTGGATTAAAGGTTCATGAGGTTCCTAGAGAACTAGGCTCATGAAGTTCCATTGGATTTGGATTAAAATTTCATGAGGTTCGTAGAGACTGAGGCTCAAGAAATTCCATTGGATTTGGATTAAAGGTTCATGAGGTTCTTAGATACTGAGGATCCTGAAGTTCCATTGGATTTGTATTAAAGGTTCATGAGGTTCCTAGAGGACTGGGCTTATGAAGTTCCTTTGAATTGATTAAAGGTTCATGAGGTTCCTATAGGACTAGGCTCATGAAGTTCATTTGGGATCGGATTTAAGTCTCATGAGATTCCTAGGGGACCAGGCTCATGTAGTTCCTTTGGATGCGGATTAAAGGTTCATGAGATTCCTTGGGGACTAGACTCATGAAGTTCCTTTGGATTTTGAATTACAGTTCATAAGGTTCCTAGAGGACTAGGTTCATGAATGTCCATTTAGTTCGGATTTAAGTCCTATGATATTCCTAGAGGACTAGGATCATGCGGCTCCTCGGATTTGGATTAAAGCTTCATGAGGTTCTGGGGACTAGACTCATAAAGTTCCTTTGGATTTGGAATTACATTCATCGGGTTCTAGAGGACTAGGGTCATGAAGTTCCTTTGTGTTTGGATTAAAGGTTCATGAGGTTCCTGAGGACTAAGCTCATGAAGTTCCATTGGATTTAGATTAATGGTTCATGAGGTTCCTAGAGACGAGGCTCATGAAGTTCTCTTGGATTTGGATTAAAGGTTCATGAGATTCCTAGAGACGAGGCTCATGAAGTTCCATTGGATTTGGATTAAAGGTTCATGAGGTTCCTAGAGGACTGGGCTCATGAAGTTCCTTTGAATTCAAATTTAAAATCATGAGGTTTCTAAGGGACTAGGTTAAAAAGTTCCGTTGGATTTGGATTTAAAGTTCATGATGTTTCTAGAGGACTAGACTCATGAAGTTCCTTTAGATTTGGATTAAAGGTTGATGAGGTTCCTAGAGGATTAGTCTCATGATGTCCCATTGGATTAGGATTTAAGGTTCATAAGGTTCTTAGAGGACTAGGCTCATGAAGTTCTATTGGATTTGGATTTAAGGTTCATGAGGTACTTAGAAGACTAGGCTCTTGAAGTTCATTTGAATTTAGATTAAAGGTTCATGAGGTTTCTGGAGGACTAGGATCATGAAGTTCCTTTGAATTTGGATTTAAGGTACATGAGGTTCCTAGAGGAATAGGCTCATTAAGTTCCTTTGAATTTGGATTTCAGGTTCATTACGTTGATAGAGGACTAGGCTCATGAAGTTGCATTGGATTCGAATTTAAAGGTTCAGGAGGTTTCTAGGGGACTTGGCTAACGAAGTTCCATCAGATTAGGATATAAAGTTCATGAGGTTTCTAGAGGACTAGGCTCATGAAGTTCCTTTAGATTTGGATTAAAGGTTCACGAGGTTCCTAGAGGACTAGGCCCATGAAGTTCCTTTGGTTTTAAATTTAAGTCTCATGATATTCCTAGAGGACTAGGCTCATGCTGTTATTTGGATTTGGATTAAAGGTTCATGAGGTTCCTAGGGGACTAGACTCATAAAGTTCCTATGGATTTGGAATCACGGTTCATGAGGTTCCTATAGGACTAGGGCCATGAAGTTCCTTTGGGTTTGAATTAAAGGTTCATGAGGTTCCTAGAGAACTAGGCTCATGAAGTTTCATTGGATTTGGATTAAAGTTTCATGAGGTTCGTAGAGACTGAGGCTCAAGAAATTCCATTGGATTTAGATTAAAGGTTCATGAGGTTCTTAGATACTGAGGCTCCTGAAGTTCCATTGGATTTGGATTAAAGGTTCATGAGGTTCCTAGAGGACTGGGCTCATGAAGTTCCTTTGAATTTAAATTTAAAATCATGAGGTTTCTAAGGGACTAGGCTCAAAAGTTCCATTGGATTTGGATTTAAAGTTCATGATGTGTCTAGAGGACTAGACTCATGAAGTTCCTTTAGATTTGGATTAAAGGTTGATGAGGTTCCTAGAGGATTAGTCTCATGATGTCCCATTGGATTAGGATTTAAGGTTCATAAGGTTCTTAGAGGACTAGGCTCATGAAGTTCTATTGGATTAGGATTTAAGGTTCATGAGGTACTTAGACGACTAGGCTCTTGTAGTTCATTTGAATTGATTAAAGGTTCATGAGGTTTCTGGAGGACTAGGCTCATGAAGTTCCTTTGAATTTGGATTTAAGGTACATGAGGTTCCTAGAGGAATAGGCTCATTAAGTTCCTTTGAATTTGGATTTAAGGTTCATTACGTTGATAGAGGACTAGGCTCATGAAGTTGCATTGGATTCGAATTTAAAGGTTCAGGAGGTTTCTAGGGGACTTGGCTAACGAAGTTCCATCAGATTAGGATATAAAGTTCATGAGGTTTCTAGAGGACTAGGCTCATGAAGTTCCTTTAGATTTGGATTAAAGGTTCATGAGGTTCCTAGAGGACTAGGCCCATGAAGTTCCTTTGGTTTTAAATTTAAGTCTCATGATATTCCTAGAGGACTAGGCTCATGCTGTTATTTGGATTTGGATTAAAGGTTCATGAGGTTCCTAGGGGACTAGACTCATAAAGTTCCTATGGATTTGGAATCACGGTTCATGAGGTTCCTATAGGACTCGGGCCATGAAGTTCCTTTGGGTTTGGATTAAAGGTTCATGAGGTTCCTAGAGAACTAGGCTCATGAAGTTCCATTGGATTTGGATTAAAATTTCATGAGGTTCGTAGAGACTGAGGCTCAAGAAATTCCATTGGATTTGGATTAAAGGTTCATGAGGTTCTTAGATACTGAGGATCCTGAAGTTCCATTGGATTTGTATTAAAGGTTCATGAGGTTCCTAGAGGACTGGGCTTATGAAGTTCCTTTGAATTCAGATTAAAGGTTCATGAGGTTCCTATAGGACTAGGCTCATGAAGTTCATTTGGGATCGGATTTAAGTCTCATGAGATTCCTAGGGGACCAGGCTCATGTAGTTCCTTTGGATGCGGATTAAAGGTTCATGAGATTCCTTGGGGACTAGACTCATGAAGTTCCTTTGGATTTTGAATTACAGTTCATAAGGTTCCTAGAGGACTAGGTTCATGAATGTCCATTTAGTTCGGATTTAAGTCCTATGATATTCCTAGAGGACTAGGATCATGCAGCTCCTCTGGATTTGGATTAAAGCTTCATGAGGTTCCTGGGGGACTAGACTCATAAAGTTCCTTTGGATTTGGAATTACAGTTTATGAGGTTCCTAGAGGACTAGGGTCATGAAGTTCCTTTGTGTTTGGATTAAAGGTTCATGAGGTTCCTAGAGGACTAAGCTCATGAAGTTCCATTGGATTTAGATTAAAGGTTCATGAGGTTCCTAGAGACTGAGGCTCATGAAGTTCTCTTGGATTTGGATTAAAGGTTCATGAGATTCCTAGAGACTGAGGCTCATGAAGTTCCATTGGATTTAGATTAAAGGTTCATGAGGTTCCTAGAGGACTGGGCTCATGAAGTTCCTTTGAATTCAAATTTAAAATCATGAGGTTTCTAAGGGACTAGGTTAAAAAAGTTCCGTTGGATTTGGATTTAAAGTTCATGATGTTTCTAGAGGACTAGACTCATGAAGTTCCTTTAGATTTGGATTAAAGGTTGATGAGGTTCCTAGAGGATTAGTCTCATGATGTCCCATTGGATTAGGATTTAAGGTTCATAAGGTTCTTAGAGGACTAGGCTCATGAAGTTCTATTGGATTTGGATTTAAGGTTCATGAGGTACTTAGAAGACTAGGCTCTTGAAGTTCATTTGAATTCAGATTAAAGGTTCATGAGGTTTCTGGAGGACTAGGCTCATGAAGTTCCTTTGAATTTGGATTTAAGGTACATGAGGTTCCTAGAGGAATAGGCTCATTAAGTTCCTTTGAATTTGGATTTCAGGTTCATTACGTTGATAGAGGACTAGGCTCATGAAGTTGCATTGGATTCGAATTTAAAGGTTCAGGAGGTTTCTAGGGGACTTGGCTAACGAAGTTCCATCAGATTAGGATATAAAGTTCATGAGGTTTCTAGAGGACTAGGCTCATGAAGTTCCTTTAGATTTGGATTAAAGGTTCATGAGGGTCCTAGAGGACTAGGCCCATGAAGTTCCTTTGGTTTTAAATTTAAGTCTCATGATATTCCTAGAGGACTAGGCTCATGCTGTTATTTGGATTTGGATTAAAGGTTCATGAGGTTCCTAGGGGACTAGACTCATAAAGTTCCTATGGATTTGGAATCACGGTTCATGAGGTTCCTATAGGACTAGGGCCATGAAGTTCCTTTGGGTTTGGATTAAAGGTTCATGAGGTTCCTAGAGAACTAGGCTCATGAAGTTCCATTGGATTTGGATTAAAGTTTCATGAGGTTCGTAGAGACTGAGGCTCAAGAAATTCCATTGGATTTAGATTAAAGGTTCATGAGGTTCTTAGATACTGAGGCTCCTGAAGTTCCATTGGATTTGGATTAAAGGTTCATGAGGTTCCTAGAGGACTGGGCTCATGAAGTTCCTTTGAATTTAAATTTAAAATCACGAGGTTTCTAAGGGACTAGGCTCAAAAAGTTCCGTTGGATTTGGATTTAAAGTTCATGATGTTTCTAGAGGACTAGACTCATGAAGTTCCTTTAGATTTGGATTAAAGGTTGATGAGGTTCCTAGAGGATTAGTCTCATGATGTCCCATTGGATTAGGATTTAAGGTTCATAAGGTTCTTAGAGGACTAGGCTCATGAAGTTCTATTGGATTTGGATTTAAGGTTCATGAGGTACTTAGAAGACTAGGCTCTTGAAGTTCATTTGAATTCAGATTAAAGGTTCATGAGGTTTCTGGAGGACTAGGCTCATGAAGTTCCTTTGAATTTGGATTTAAGGTACATGAGGTTCCTAGAGGAATAGGCTCATTAAGTTCCTTTGAATTTGGATTTAAGGTTCATTACGTTGATAGAGGACTAGGCTCATGAAGTTGCATTGGATTCGAATTTAAAGGTTCGGGGAGGTTTCTAGGGACTTGGCTAACGAAGTTCCATCAGATTAGGATTTAAAGTTCATGAGGTTTCTAGAGGACTAGGCTCATGAAGTTCCTTTAGATTTGGATTAAAGGTTCATGAGGTTCCTAGAGGACTAGGCCCATGAAGTTCCTTTGGTTTTAAATTTAAGTCTCATGATATTCCTAGAGGACTAGGCTCATGCTGTTATTTGGATTTGGATTAAAGGTTCATGAGGTTCCTAGGGGACTAGACTCATAAAGTTCCTATGGATTTGGAATCACGGTTCATGAGGTTCCTATAGGACTAGGGCCATGAAGTTCCTTTGGGTTTGGATTAAAGGTTCATGAGGTTCCTAGAGAACTAGGCTCATGAAGTTCCATTGGATTTGGATTAAAATTTCATGAGGTTCGTAGAGACTGAGGCTCAAGAAATTCCATTGGATTTGGATTAAAGGTTCATGAGGTTCTTAGATACTGAGGCTCCTGAAGTTCCATTGGATTTGGATTAAAGGTTCATGAGGTTCCTAGAGGACTGGGCTCATGAAGTTCCTTTGAATTTAAATTTAAAATCATGAGGTTTCTAAGGGACTAGGCTCAAAAAGTTCCGTTGGTTTTGGATTTAAAGTTCATGATGTTTCTAGAGGACTAGACTCATGAAGTTCCTTTAGATTTAGATTAAAGGTTGATGAGATTCCTAGAGGATTAGTCTCATGATGTCCAATTGGATTAGGATTTAAGGTTCATAAGCTTCTTAGAGGACTAGGCTCATGAAGTTCTATTGGATTTGGATTTAAGGTTCATGAGGTACTTAGAAGACTAGGCTCTTCAAGTTCATTTGAATTCAGATTAAAGGTTCATGAGGTTTCTGAAGGACTAGGCTCATGAAGTTCCTTTGAATTTGGATTTAAGGTACATGAGGTTCCTAGAGGAATAGGCTCATGAAGTTCCTTTGAATTTGGATTTAAGGTTCATTAGGTTGATAGAGGACTTGGCTCATGAATTTTCATTGGATTCGAATTTAAAGGTTCATGAGGTTTCTAGGGGACTTGGCTCAAGAAGTTCCATCAGATTAGGATTTAAAGTTCATGAGGTTTCTAGAGGACTAGGCTCATGACGTTCCTTTAGATTTGGATTAAAGGTTCATGAGGTTCCTAGAGGATTAGGCACATGAAGTTCCATTATATTAGGATTTAAGGTTTATGAGGTTCCCAGATGACTGGGCTCATGAAGTTTTATTGGATTTGGATTTAAGGTTCATGAGGTCCTTAGAAGACTAGGCTCATGAAGTTCATTTGAATTCAGATTAAAGGTTCATGAGGTTCCTAGAGGACTAGGCTCATGAAATTCATTTGGGTTCGGATTTAAGTCTCATGAGATTCCTAGAGGACCAGGCTCATGCAGTTCCTTTGGATTCGGATTAAAGGTTCATGAGATTCCTTGGGGACTAGACTCATGAAGTTCCTTTGGATTTTGAATTATAGTTCATAAGGTTCCTAGAGGACTAGGCTCATGAAGTTCCTCTGGATTTGGATTAAATGTTCATGAGATTCCTAGAGGACTAGGCTCAAGAAGTTTCATTAGATTTGGATTAAAGGTTCATGAAGTTTTAAGAGGACTAGGCTCATGAAGTTCTATTGGATTGGGATTTAAGGCTCATGAGGTCCTTAGAAGACTAGTCTCTTGAAGTTCATTTGAATTTAGATTAAAGGTTCATGAGTTTCCTAGAGGACTAGGGTCATGAATGTCCATTTGGTTCGGATTTAAGTCCTATGATATTCCTAGAGGACTAGGATCATGCAGTTCCTCTGGATTTAGATTAAAGGTTCATGAGGTTCCTAGGGGACTAGACTCATAAAGTTCCTTTGGATTTGGAATTACGGTTCATGAGGTTCCTAGAGGACTAGGGTCATGAAGTTCCTTTGGGTTTGGATTAAAGGTTCATGAGGTTCCTAGAGGACTAAGGTCATGAAGTTCCATTGGATTTAGATTAAAGGTTCATGAGGTTCCTAGAGACTGAGGCTCATGAAGTTCCCTTGGATTTTGATTAAAGGTTCATGAGATTCCTAGAGACTGAGGCTCATGAAGTTCCATTGTATTTGGATTAAAGGTTCATGAGGTTCCTAGAGGACTGGGCTCATGAAGTTCCATTAGATTAGGATTTAAGGTTTATGAGGTTCCCATAGGACTAGGCTCATGAATTTCATTGGATTTGGATTAAAGGTTCACGAGGTTCCTAGAGGACTAAGCTCATGAAGTTCTATTGGATTTGGATTTAAGGTTCATGAGGTCCTTAGAAGATTGGGCTCTTGAAGTTCATTTGAATTTAGATTAAAGGTTCTTGAGGTTCCTAGAGGACTAGACCATGAAGTTCCTTTGGGTTTGGATTTAAGTCTCATGATATTCCTAGAGGACTAGGCTCATGCTGTTATTTGGATTTTGATTAAAGGTTCATGAGGTTGCTAGGGGACTATACTCATAAAGTTCCTTTGGATTTGGAATCACGGTTCATGAGGTTCCTAGAGGACTAGGGCCATGAAGTTCCTTTGGGTTTGGATTAAAGGTTCATGAGGTTCCTAGAGAACTAGGCTCATGAAGTTCCATTGGATTTGGATTAAAATTTCATGAGGTTCGTAGAGACTGAGGCTCAAGAAATTCCATTGGATTTGGATTAAAGGTTCATGAGGTTCTTAGATACTGAGGATCCTGAAGTTCCATTGGATTTGTATTAAAGGTTCATGAGGTTCCTAGAGGACTGGGCTCATGAAGTTCCTTTGAATTCAGATTAAAGGTTCATGAGGTTCCTAGAGGACTAGGCTCATGAAGTTCATTTGGGTTCGGATTTAAGTCTCATGAGATTCCTAGAGGACCAGGCTCATGTAGTTCCTTTGGATGCGGATTAAAGGTTCATGAGATTCCTTGGGGACTAGACTCATGAAGTTCCTTTGGATTTTGAATTACAGTTCATAAGGTTCCTAGAGGACTAGGTTCATGAATGTCCATTTAGTTCGGATTTAAGTCCTATGATATTCCTAGAGGACTAGGATCATGCAGCTCCTCTGGATTTGGATTAAAGCTTCATGAGGTTCCTGGGGGACTAGACTCATAAAGTTCCTTTGGATTTGGAATTACAGTTCATGAGGTTCCTAGAGGACTAGGGTCATGAAGTTCCTTTGGGTTTGGATTAAAGGTTCATGAGGTTCCAAGAGGACTAAGCTCATGAAGTTCCATTGGATTTAAATTAAAGGTTCATGAGGTTCCTAGAGACTGAGGCTCATGAAGTTCCATTGGATTTGGATTAAAGGTTCATGAGGTTCCTAGAGGACTGGGCTCATGAAGTTCCTTTGAATTCAAATTTAAAATCATGAGGTTTCTAAGGGACTAAGTTAAAAAAGTTCCGTTGGATTTGGATTTAAAGTTCATGATGTTTCTAGAGGACTAGACTCATGAAGTTCCTTTAGATTTGGATTAAAGGTTGATGAGGTTCCTAGAGGATTAGTCTCATGATGTCCCATTGGATTAGGATTTAAGGTTCATAAGGTTCTTAGAGGACTAGGCTCATGAAGTTCTATGGGATTTGGATTTAAGGTTCATGAGGTACTTAGAAGACTAGGCTCTTGAAGTTCATTTGAATTCAGATTAAAGGTTCATGAGGTTTCTGGAGGACTAGGCTCATGAAGTTCCTTTGAATTTGGATTTAAGGTACATGAGGTTCCTAGAGGAATAGGCTCATTAAGTTCCTTTGAATTTGGATTTAAGGTTCATTACGTTGATAGAGGACTAGGCTCATGAAGTTGCATTGGATTCGAATTTAAAGGTTCAGGAGGTTTCTAGGGGACTTGGCTAACGAAGTTCCATCAGATTAGGATATAAAGTTCATGAGGTTTCTAGAGGACTAGGCTCATGAAGTTCCTTTAGATTTGGATTAAAGGTTCATGAGGTTCCTAGAGGATTAGGCTCATGAAGTTCCATTATATTAGGATTTAAGTTTTATGAGGTTCCCAGATGACTAGGCTCATGAAGTTTTATTGGATTTGGATTTAAGGTTCATGCGGTTCATAGAGACTGAGGCTCCTGAAGTTCCATTGGATTTGGATTAAAGGTTCATGAGGTTCCTAGAGGACTGGGCTCATGAAGTTCCTTTGAATTTAAATTTAAAATCATGAGGTTTCTAAGGGACTAGGCTCAAAAAGTTCCGTTGGATTTGGATTTAAAGTTCATGATGTTTCTAGAGGAATAGACTCATGAAGTTCCTTTATATTTTGATTAAAGGTTGATGAGGTTCCTAGAGGATTAGTCTCATGATGTCCCATTGGATTAGGATTTAAGGTTCATAAGGTTCTTAGAAGAATAGGCTCATGAAGTTCTATTGGATTTGGATTTAAGGTTCATGAGGTCCTTAGAAGACTAGGCTCGTGAAGTTCATTTGAATTCAGATTAAAGGTTCATGAGGTTTCTGGAGGACTAGGCTCATGAAGTTCCTTTGAATTTGGATTTAAGGTACATGAGGTTCCTATAGGAATATGCTCATGATGTTCCTTTGAATTTCGATTCAAGGTTCATTAGGTCGATAGAGGACTAGGCTCATGAAGTTGCATTGGATTCGAATTTAATGGTTCATGAGGTTTCTAGGGGACTTGGCTCACGAAGTTCCATCAGATTAGGATTTAAAGTTCATGAGGTTTCTAGAGGACTAGACTCATGAAGTTCCTTTAGATTTGGATTAAAGGTCCATGAGGTTCCTAGAGGATTAGGCTCATGAAGTTCCATTATATTAGGATTTAAGGTTCATGAGGTTCCTAGAGGACTAGGCTCATGAACTTCATTTGGGTTCGGATTTAAGTCTCACGAGATTCCTAGAGGACCAGGCTCATGCAGTTCCTTTGGATTCGGATTAAAGGTTCATGAGATTCCTTGGGGACTAGACTCATGAAGTTCCTTTGGATTTTGAATTACAGTTCATAAGGTTCCTAGAGGACTAGGCTCATGATGTTCCTCTGTATTTGGATTAAATGTTCATGAGATTCCTAGAGGACTAGGCTCAAGAAGTTTCATTGGATTTGGATTAAAGGTTCATGAAGTTTTAAGAGGACTAGGCTCATGAAGTTCTGTTGGATTGGGATTTAAGGATCATGAGGTCCTTAGAAGACTAGTGTCTTGAAGTTCATTTGAGTTTAGATTAAAGGTTCATGAGGTTCCTAGAGGACTAGGCTCATGAATGTCCATTTGGTTCGAATTTAAGTCCTATGATATTCCTAGAGGACTAGGATCATGCAGTTCCTCTGGATTTGGATTAAAGCTTCATGAGGTTCCTAGGGTACTAGACTCATAAAGTTCCTTTGGATTTGGAATTACGGTTCATGAGGTTCCTAGAGGACTAGGGCCATGAAGTTCCTTTGGGTTTGGATTAAAGGTTCATGAGGTTCCTAGAGGACTAAGCTCATGAAGTTCCATTGGATTTAGATTAAAGGTTCATGAGGTTCCTAGAGACTGAGGCTCATGAAGTTCCCTTGGATTTAGATTAAAGGTTCATCAGATTCCTAGAGACTGAGGCTCATAAAGTTTCATTGGATTTGGATTAAAGGTTCATGAGGTTCCTAGAGGACTGGGCTCATGAAGTTCCTTTGAATTTAAATTTAAAATCATGAGGTTTCTAAGGGACTAGGCTCAAAAAGTTCCGTTGGATTTGGATTTAAAGTTCATGATGTTTCTAGAGGACTAGACTCATGAAGTTCCTTTAGATTTGGATTAAAGGTTGATGAGGTTCCTAGAGAATTAGTCTCATGATGTCCCATTGGATTAGGATTTAAGGTTCATAAGGTTCTTAGAGGACTAGGCTCATGAAGTTCTATTGGATTTGGATTTAAGGTTCATGAGGTCCTTAGAAGACTAGTATCTTGAAGTTCATTTGAATTCAGATTAAAGGTTCATGAGGTTTCTGGAGGACCAGGCTTATGAAGTTCCTTTGAATTTGGATATAAGGTATATGAGATTCCTAGAGGAATAGGCTCATGAAGTTCCATTGAATTTGGATTTAAGGTTTATTATGTTGATAGAGGACTAGGCTCATGAAGTTGCATTGGATTCGAATTTAAAGGTTCAGGAGGTTTCTAGGGGACTTGGCTCACGAAGTTCCATCAGATTAGGATATAAAGTTCATGAGGTTTCTAGAGGACTAGGCTCATGAAGTTCCTTTACATTTGGATTAAAGGTTCATGAGGTTCCTAGAGGATTAGGCTCATGAAGTTCCATTATATTAGGATTTAAGGTTTATGAGGTTCCCAGAAGACTAGGCTCATGAAGTTTTATTGGATTTGGATTTAAGGTTCATGAGGTCCTTAGAAGACTAGGCTCATGAAGTTCCTTTGAATTCAGATTAAAGGTTCGTGAGGTTCCTAGAGGACTAGGCTCATGAAGTTCATTTGGGTTCGGATTTAAGTCTCATGAGATTCCTAGAGGACCAGGCTCATGCAGTTCCTCTGGATTCGGATTAGAGGTTCATGAGATTCCTTGGGGACTAGACTCATGAATTTCCTTTGGATTTTGAATTACAGTTCATAAGGTTCCTAGAGGACCAGGCTCATGAAGTTCCTCTGGATTTAGATTAAAGGTTCATGAGATTCCTAGAGGACTAGGCTCAAGAAGTTTCATTGGATTTGGATTAAATGTTCATGAAGTTTTAAGAGGACTAGGCTCATGAAGTTCTTTTGGATTTGGATTTAAGGCTCATGAGGTCCTTAGAAGACTAGGCTCTTGAAGTTCATTTGAATTTAGATTAAAGGTTCATGAGGTTCCTAGAGGACTAGGCTCATGAATGTCCATTGAGTTCGGATTTAAGTCCTATGATATTCCTAGAGGACTAGGATCATGCAGTTCTTCTGGATTTGGAATTATGGTTCATGAGGTTCCTAGAGGACTAGGGTCAAGAAGTTCCTCTGGGTTTGGATTAAAGGTTCATGAGGTTCCTAGAGGACTGGGCTCATGAAGTTCCTTTGAATTTAAATTTAAAATCATGAGGTTTCTAAGGGACTAGGCTCAAAAAGTTCCGTTGGATTTGGATTTAAAGTTCATGATGTTTCTAGAGGACTAGACTCATGAAGTTCCTTTAGATTTGGATTAAAGGTTGATGAGGTTCCTAGAGGATTAGTCTCATGATGTCCCATTAGATTAGGATTTAAGGTTCATAAGGTTCTTAGAAGACTAGGCTCATGAAGTTCTATTGGATTTGGATTTAAGGTTCATGAGGTCCTTAGAAGACTAGGCTCTTGAAGTTCATTTGAATTCAGATTAAAGGTTCATGAGGTTTCTGGAGGACTAGGCTCATGAAGTTCCTTTGAATTTGGATTTAAGGTACATGAGGTTCCTAGAGGAATAGGCTCATGAAGTTCCTTTGAATTTGGATTTAAGGTTCATTACGTTGATAGAGGACTAGGCTCATGAAGTTGCATTGGATTCGAATTTAAAGGTTCAGGAGGTTTCTAGGGGACTTGGCTCACGAAGTTCCATCAGATTAGGATATAAAGTTCATGAGGTTTCTAGAGGACTAGGCTCATGAAGTTCCTTTACATTTGGATTAAAGGTTCATGAGGTTCCTAGAGGATTAGGCTCATGAAGTTCCATTATATTAGGATTTAAGGTTTATGAGGTTCCCAGAAGACTAGGCTCATGAAGTTTTATTGGATTTGGATTTAAGGTTCATGAGGTCCTTAGAAGACTAGGCTCATGAAGTTCCTTTGAATTGATTAAAGGTTCGTGAGGTTCCTAGAGGACTAGGCTCATGAAGTTCATTTGGGTTCGGATTTAAGTCTCATGAGATTCCTAGAGGACCAGGCTCATGCAGTTCCTCTGGATTCGGATTAGAGGTTCATGAGATTCCTTGGGGACTAGACTCATGAATTTCCTTTGATTTTGAATTACAGTTCATAAGGTTCCTAGAGGACCGGGCTCATGAAGTTCCTCTGGATTTAGATTAAAGGTTCATGAGATTCCTAGAGGACTAGGCTCAAGAAGTTTCATTGGATTTGGATTAAATGTTCATGAAGTTTTAAGAGGACTAGGCTCATGAAGTTCTTTTGGATTTGGATTTAAGGCTCATGAGGTCCTTAGAAGACTAGGCTCTTGAAGTTCATTTGAATTTAGATTAAAGGTTCATGAGGTTCCTAGAGGACTAGGCTCATGAATGTCCATTGAGTTCGGATTTAAGTCCTATGATATTCCTAGAGGACTAGGATCATGCAGTTCTTCTGGATTTGGAATTATGGTTCATGAGGTTCCTAGAGGACTAGGGTCAAGAAGTTCCTCTGGGTTTGGATTAAAGGTTCTTGAGATTCCCATAGGACTAGGCTCATGAAGTTCCATTGGATTTGGAATCACGGTTCATGAGGTTCCTAGAGGACTAGGGACATGAAGTTCCTTTGGGTTTGGATTAAAGGTTCATGAGGTTCCTAGAGAACTAGGCTCATGAAGTTCCATTGGATTTGGATTAAAGTTTCATGAGGTTCGTAGAGACTGAGGCTCAAGAAATTCCATTGGATTTGGATTAAAGGTTCATGAGGTTCCTAGAGACTGAGGCTCCTGAAGTTCCATTGGATTTGGATTAAAGGTTCATGAGGTTCCTAGAGAACTGGCTCATGAAGTTCCTTTGAATTTAAATTTAAAATCATGAGGTTTCTAAGGGACTAGGCTCAAAAAGTTCCGTTGGATTTGGATTTAAAGTTCATGATGTTTCTAGAGGAATAGACTCATGAAGTTCCTTTATATTCCTAGAGGATTAGTCTCATGATGTCCCATTGGATTAGGATTTAAGGTTCATAAGGTTCTTAGAGGACTAGGCTCATGAAGTTCCATTGGATTTGGAATCACGGTTCATGAGGTTCCTAGAGGACTAGGGCCATGAAGTTCCTTTGGGTTTGGATTAAAGGTTCATGAGGTTCCTAGAGAACTAGGCTCATGAAGTTCCATTGGATTTGGATTAAAGTTTCATGAGGTTCGTAGAGACTGAGGCTCAAGAAATTCCATTGGATTTGGATTAAAGGTTCATGAGGTTCCTAGAGACTGAGGCTCCTGAAGTTCCATTGGATTTGGATTAAAGGTTCATGAGGTTCCTAGAGAACTGGCTCATGAAGTTCCTTTGAATTTAAATTTAAAATCATGAGGTTTCTAAGGGACTAGGCTCAAAAAGTTCCGTTGGATTTGGATTTAAAGTTCTTGATGTTTCTAGAGGAATAGACTCATGAAGTTCCTTTATATTCTTAGAGGATTAGTCTCATGATGTCCCATTGGATTAGGATTTAAGGTTCATAAGGTTCCTAGAGGACTAGGCTCATGAAGTTCTATTGGATTTGGATTTAAGGTTCATGGGGTCCTTAGAAGACTAGGCTCGTGAAGTTCATTTGAATTCAGATTAATGGTTCATGAGGTTTCTGGAGGACTAGGCTCATGAAGTTCCTTTGAATTTGGATTTAAGGTTCATTAGGTTGATAGAGGACTAGGCTCATGAAGTTGCATTGGATTCGAATTTAATGGTTCATGAGGATTCTAGGGGACTTGGCTCACGAAGTTCCATCAGATTAGGATTTAAAGTTCCTGAGGTTTCTAGAGGACTAGGCTCATGAAGTTCCTTTAGATTTGGATTAAAGGTTCATGAGGTTCCTAGAGGATTAGGCTCATTAAGTTCCATTATATTAGGATTTAAGGTTTATGAGGTTCCCAGATGACTGGGCTCATGAAGTTTTATTGGATTTGGATTTAAGGTTCATGAGGTCCTTAGAAGTTTAGGCTCATGAAGTTCCTTTGAATTCAGATTAAAGGTTCATGAGGTTCCTAAAGGACTAGGCTCATTAAGTTCATTTGGGTTCGGATTTAAGTCTCATGAGATTCCTAGAGGACCAGGTGTTGTTGCCCAAAATATTTATCCGAAGATTAATACTGCTGGAAGACGGACAACAAACAACAATTGCGGGAGCACTTCCGAGAGAAGATAAATAATACAAGATTTGCCGGGTTTGTTAGGCCCGGGCTTGAATGCTCTCGCGAGATAATATTAATACAAATATTCGTGGATACAAGTATTAATGAGAGAAATCTAAACACAATGAGTGTAAAAAGACTCTGTTAATCCGGCTCTTGAGCGAAGCTCGGTGTTCTTCGTCCCCGCCGATCGTCTGCCTGATGAGAGAGGCCGGGAGAAGTAAGACCGAATGATAGCTGTTGCCAAGAGTTGGAGATAGCCAAGTGCTGGATGTTTTGCTTCTGTGTTGCGTAAAATCCGAAGGAAGTTGAAGAAGTATCCAAGTGCAGGGAGCCTTGTTTATATAGGGACATGTAACACCCAAAATTTATCTCTCTTTTTTTTTTTTTTTTTTTGCGGAAATAATATAAAGTTTGACACCAATTCATAAAGGGACTTCATTTATTTAATTTAATAAGCCAATAATGGCAATCAAGTTATCAAACTTCTAAAGCAAACAACATAAGTAAAACTTTCTAATATAGAAATGACAAAAGCGGAAGTACTAAAAATGTTCATTGACTTAAAATAAATCACAGTGTGTCACGAATGCTCCCGTCAGTCCTTAGCCTCCTTAATCGTAATACCTGAAAATGTTAAGTAAAACCGTAAGCACAAAGCTTAGTGAATTCAAACACAACATTATACCAATATCCACAATCACTAGACCTAGATTAAAATATATAGTTATAACATTTAAACATAAGCCAAGAACAAATCAAAGCTTATGAGGAGGGCTAGTAGGTTACCCGCATCTCACAAACCGAAGAGTATTGGGTTAATCTTACCCTCACCTCACATCCCGGAGGGTATTGGAGTAATTATACCTAACCACGCACACCGGACAAAAGCCGGATAATTGCTATGATCCCCTCAACAATAAACATACAGTGCACATGTATAATTAACAATTTAAGCATGCATTCATACTATCATACAATAATGATAATTTAACACTCACGTGCTAACCTAGCAATCATAAATATTGAGACAATGGAGTGAGAGAACTCACCTTGAATACTTAAGGGAGATTGCTAAATCAAAACTGGCTACCACACTTGAGCAAATGCCAAAACTTCACCTATTATAAACTAGGAGTTATGATATACCCAAAGATGAAGCTTAAAGACTTAAACAAAAATCTGGACAGCAAGGTCTAAAAACAGACCCGCTGTTAAAGATGGATTTACATAATTTTACTAAGTATTAACATATCAATATTAAATTTTTCTAAGAAACTAGAGTCTTTCCCCTTTTTAAAACAGTAAAGAACTCACTCTAACTCCAAAATATGAATTTATTATGATGCTTTTAAAAAGACATCGCAGCGCAGTCCCAAATCATAGGAATCAGTAGTGTTGGCCAATTATACCTAACTTGTGGGTAGACATTGTCCAAACTAAAAATCACAGAGATAATAGACATAAATACCAAAGTCTCAGAGTTGGAATCGACCAAAAAGGGTTTCCCAAACTCTAGATATGAAATTCACAACATGACTAATTACAAAACCCTTAAAAGCTGATGACAGAAAACTGATCTGGAGTGTGAACTCAATATGACCAAGAAATACTTGGAGATAACATCCCATAAACTCCAGATCACAACTTTAGGTCATAACACACATATGGGAACTTGGAATCGCATCAGATCATTTCCCAAGCCCTAGAAACGAATAAAACAAATTGACCTATCAGATCAGACCCGGATCAGACCTACCAGCAAAGATGCTGTTCTTGCCCATGGATAAAGTCCTAACTAGTGAGAGTGACCTTCATAATAAAGTTACCCAACACAATTTGTAAACTTTTGGAACAGGTTTGAGATCCGTTTGAGTTATAGAATTCAAGTTATGATTTTTGTAAGATGACTACAAATCTGATGGAAACAGAATCGTAGCCAACCCTTAATCTTTTTAACCAATCCATTCCTCTCCCTTTTGAAACACATTCCTAGATGTGTTTATCACCCAAATTCAGTCCCCTATGAACATGGTGGCACTAAAAAGGGCTAGGGGTCATTGGCATTTCATTTAGTCACAAGGAAAAGAATCAAATCAACATAATATATGACAAACCACTTAAACTCATAATTTTCCCATTTTTTAAGGGTTCCTTGAACTTTCAAATACACAAACATTTATATACACATCTTAGAAGATGCTATAAAGCTGTATACTTAGATCTAAACATATTGATATGGATATGTTGAGAATCAAAATAATAATTAACAATAATTATAACCATTCACAAGATCTATCACATTTTATCACCTAAATAAAACTTGGTGATTTCCATGGTTCATTTAGACCTTGTATTTTATATAATCATCTAGATCCATCATACACCATGTATAGGGTGTAGATATAATCTAGAGATGATGATAACATACAACTTATAACAATAACAACATTGGTTAAAACCATAAGATCTATCTTCTTTAAATCACACAAGTTACAACTTGATGATTTTTATGAATCATATAGATCTTTTACATAATATGATCATCTAGACTCATCATACACCATATAGAAGATGGTGATGAAATTTCTAGATAATAATCAACACTTAAAACAATTAATTGAATATAAATCAAAAGAAAAGATTAAAACACCTTAAAAGATCTTACCTAAGCTTGTTACACCAACAAGGAAGTGAAAGAGAAAGATGATTGTGGCTTTGGAAGAGAAAAAATGAGAGAGAGATGGGAGAGATCGGCCGTAAGGAGGGAGGGAGGAGGAAGTTTAGGGTTTTTGTGATATTTTTATAAATCATTTTAGGATAAAGCCTAATGACTTCACTAATGGGCTAGGCTCAAAACTCATTTCTTTTACTAGCCCAATATAATTAAATCTTTCAATTAACTTAGCCCAAAACTTGTATTTTAATCTAACTTGGCTAATTAATTAAACCCATCATTTAAAATAACTAAATACCATGAAAATAATTAACGTCTGGGAAAAACCGGGCGTTACAACTCTCCCCTACTAAGAAGGGACTTCGGCCTCGAAGTCAGTCCCTCTGAATAACTCGGGATAATGCGCCCTCATCTCGTCTTCAGGTTCCCATGTACACTCAGATCCCTTCCTATGCTGCCACTGAACCTTAACAGAATAAACAGTCTTGCCGCTCCGAAGGGTCTTTGACTTTCGATCAACAACCGCGATAGGTTTCTCAACATAGTTGAGCCGTTCGTCAATTTGGATGTCTTCCAGAGGTACCACGGCGGTATCGTCAACAATGCACTTCCTCAACTAAGACACGTGGAAGGTGTTATGAATCAAAATAAGCTCGTCAGGCAGCTCCAACCGGTACGCTACCTTACCAACGCGAGCTATGATCTTATAAGGTCTAATAAACCGAGGTCCCGGCTTCCCACGCTTGCGGAACCTAATCACACCCTTCCAAGGGGAGACCTTTAATAACACATGATCCCCAACCTGAAACTCAAGATCGGAGCGTCGCTTATCTGCATAACTCTTCTGACGACTCCTAGCGGTGACCAAATGATCCCTGATCATTTTGATTTTCTCCGTGGTCTGCAAAACAATATCGGTGCTACCGAGCACCCTCTGCCCAACCTCACCCCAAGACACTGGGGTTCTACACTTCCTACCATACAGTGCTTCATACGGGGGCCTGTCGATGCTTGAATGATAACTGTTGTTATATGAAAACTCGGCTAAATGAAGATGATCATCCCAACTGCCTCCAAAATCAATTGCACATGCCCGAAGCATGTCCTCCAAAGTCTGTATCGTCCGCTCACTCTGCCCATCAGTTTGCGGATGGAACGCATTACTAAAATGTAATCGGGTACCCAATTCCTCTTGGAATTTTTGCCAAAATCGAGAGGTGAATCGAGTATCTCGATCAGAGACAATAGATACGGGCACCCCGTGCAATGAAACTATCTCCCGAACAAAAATCTCGGCCAATTTTTCAGCTGAAGAACTTTCCTTGATGGCCAGGAAATGAGCACTCTTCGTCAATCGATCCACAACTACCCATATCGTATCCGCTCCCTTTGCAGTCTTAGGAAGTTTTGTAATAAAGTCCATGGTTAAGTGCTCCCATTTCCACTCACGAATCTCCAAAGGTTGCAATTTCCCATGAGGTTTCTGGTGTTCGGCTTTGACCTTAGGCATGTCGGGCATTCTTCTACACATCGAGCCACATCATTCTTCATCCGTGCCACCAATAACCCTCACGAAGATCTCGGTACATTTTTGTAGCACCGGATGAATAGAAAACTTGGACTGTGAGCTTCTTCCATAAGAGTTTTCGGTTCCCACCATAAATGGAACCCAAACCCTACCATAACGAGTTAGTAATCCACTCCTATCTCGCTCCATCTAATGTAAGTCATTCACAATCCTTTCATGTTTTAGGTTTCCGACTTGAGTCGCCACATCTTGATCATCTCGAATCATACACTATAATGATGTCTCCTTTGTCATACGAAGGCATTTAGCTCGGGTGGTTCGACAGTTGCTTACGGTAGTGCGTCGGCTACCACATTAGCTTTACCGGGGTGGTAGTGAATCTCACGGTCGTAATCTTTCACCACATCTAACCATCTAACTGCCTCATATTCAAATCCCGCTGATCGAAAAGGTACTTCAAACTTTTATGGTCGGTGTAAATGATACACTTAACCCCGTAAAGGTAGTGCCTCCATATCTTGAGAGCAAAAACAACGGCTCCTAATTCCAGGTCATGAGTGGGGTAGTTCCTTTCGTGAGGTTTTAGTGGAGAGACGCATAAGCTATCACCTTACCCCGTTGCATCAACACGGCACCAAAACCCGGGAGGGATGCGTTGCGAGACACTACCATGTCCTCCACTCCTTAGGTAAAGTCAAACCGGGGCATTACACAACCGCGTCTTAAGATCTTCAAATGCAAACTGTTGTTCCGGACCCCAAACAAATTTCTCCGACTTCTTGGTCAATCGCGTAAGAGGTAGAGCAATCTTTGAGAAATTTTCAATAAACCTACGATAGTAACCGGCCAAACCCAAGAAACTACGAATCTCCGAAGGCGATTTAGGAGCTTCCCATTTCTTAACCGCATCAATCTTGGCCGGATCGACCTTGATACCTTCCTTGTTCACCACGTGGCCCAAGAATTGAACCTCTTCTAACCAAAATTCACACTTAGAAAATTTAGCATAAAGCCGTTCTCTCCGTAGTGTCTCTAGAAGTTCCCGAATGTGCTTTTCATGCTCCTCCCTGGTCTTAGAATAGACCAAAATATCGTCAATAAACACAATGACTGAACGGTCGAGCATCAGACCACACACCCGATTGATAAGATCCATAAAAGCAGCGGGTGCATTAGTGAGTCCGAAAGGCATCACCACAAATTCAAAGTGTCCGTATCGGGTTCGAAACGCCGTTTTCTCAATGTCACAGTCACGAACTCGCATCTGACGATAACCGGAATGCAAATCAATCTTGGAAAACCAAGACGCTCCTTGGAGTTGGTCGAAAAGATCGTCGATACGAGGTAAAGGATTACGGTTCTTTATCGTGAGTTTATTCAACTCCCGATAATCTATGCACATTCTTTGAGAACCGTCCTTCTTTTTCGCGAAAAGTATAGGAGCACCCCACGGCGAGAAACTTGGCCGTATAAACCCCTTATCACTAAGCTCCTGAATCGATCTTGAAGCTCTTTCATCTCAGGTGGCGCCAAACGATAAGGAGATTTGGCGATCGGAACAGCGCCAGGTACTAAATCAATGCGAAACTCCACTTGCCTAATAGGTGGCAAACCCGGGAGTTCCTCAGGAAATACGTCACCAAAGTCGGAAACAACTGGAACATTATCGAGTGCAATAGCGAGGTACAAGAAGCAATATCCAAATGGGAATATCTCCTTGAATAATAAGTTCTCCACCCTAGGGTTTTGAACACGAACTTGTCTCTTGCGACAAAGAATTTACGCATCGAATGCATCGAGCCAATCCATACCCACAATAACGCAAAGTTCCCTCATAGCAATAGGGATAAGATCAATGGGGAATTCAACTCGAAAATTCAAGGGTACAACCCCGATAAACATCGATACGAAGATAGTTCGATTGTCGGCAACTTCGATAACCATGGGGCGTGCTAGTTTCCGACACCACGCCCCAACGATTTATGAGCGTGCGTGACACGAAGGAGTGAGTAGCGCGAGAATCAAACATAACGGCGGCGGTGAGAATCTAGCAGAGATAAGTGCACGATTCATAATATTTAAGCAATAAAACAATTACTCTATGGCATAGCATAAGATAAAAGATAAGGAAGAGATGTTTACTCACATCGCGAGCTTCGCAGCTCCTCCTCGTAAGTGGTGGACACGTCCTCGTGTCAACATAGTTGGTCCGTTAGAGGTCGAAGCGATTGGGATTTGCATTCCCATTCTTCTTGACTTTGGGCAATCGGGCTTCTTGTGCCCCTTCTCTTGGCAATTGTAACAAATCTGGTACCGCTGTGATGGTAGTAACACAGAAATGTAATGGCCTTTGGAGCCTTGCAATTCTTCCGGTGATGCCCTTCCTTCTTGCGGTTATAACACACCAATGGGGTCGATCACCTGCTTCGCAGATGGCTTGTATTCATATCTTGGTTTATCCCCAAACTTTGTCTTCTTATGAGCCTCATTAGAAGTTTTAGAAAAAGTGCTCTCAGTTTCCTCTTAGATTGAGTTTGCGGCTCAATCTCTCTCTTCAGTGCCCCCATGATCGCACCCAAGGTCGTAAAGTCTTGCATGCTTACAAATTCCGGATCTCGTACGTAAAATCGAGATGTACCGACTAACAAGCCATGCTTCATCTCCAGGCAAAAGTAGGATGGAAAGAAAGCATCTCCATGAACTTGGCGTTCGAGATCACTACGAGACTCGGTGGTGCATTTGTAACGCCATGAATTCTGCATCATTCTTTGTTGCTCCACCTAGGCACATACCGTGCCTCGAACCACTCCACAAAGCGGGCCCAAGTAATCGCCCTTACAGCTTCTTGATCATTCTTCCCGTGGTGGTGTTCCACCATGTCTTACCCCGCTTCCTCGGTGGTTCTTTGCTACCAACACTCTAAAGTAGTGCAGGCACCCTATAGTCATAAAGGCGCCCTCCACGTCGGATAACCGGTGCTTAGCCGCCTTGGATCGTCCTCCCCATCCCAATGAGGTGGGTGCACTTGCCGAACTTCTCGTAGTAGTACATAAGATCACGAACAGGAGGATCAGGAGCCCCGAGCGGAGGTGCATCGCCATACGCTCATCTAGCGAGCACGAACTTGATCAATGATGTTAGCCGTGACATTCGGAATGTTCTCGTTAAAGGCATTATTGAACTCCTCAAAGAACGAGTTCCCTAACTTGAGCTATTTGAATTGCATTGAGGCGAGCAGGCGGATCCATCTAAAATTGATAAGAAAGGAAAAACGATTCAACCTATGTATGTCTAAGAAATCGAAAACACTCAGCTTGCTGAAAACTTTTCAACCTTGCCCCGTCCCCAAAACCGGCTCCAATATATTGAATAATAGGGGCCCTTCTATTATTCAATATAGAAGTTCCAATTTCGGTTTCAGGTCTAGTTTCAAAATTTCAGCTTGCTCCTAGCCGTAGATCTAAAAGGCCTAAATTCTCACATGGTAGATAGTAGCACTAAAGGCATATAATTATCCTCCTAGGCTAGTCTTTGGGATATGTCATAAATGGAGCATACTATTATGTTTGATAAGTAATAAAATTTAAACTCAATTAGTAAATAAAACTTACTTGGGTGGTGGCCAAGCTGCCGTGACATCTTCACTGCTAGTTTTTAATAAACTTTGTGCAAGAGAAATAAAATGTTTTAAATTTGAGTCTAGACATCCTAAGAAGGCCTAGTTCACTCAAATGAAAAGTCTCTGATACCAACTTGTAACACCCAAAATTTATTTCTTTTTTTTTTTTTTTTTTTTGCGGAAATAATATAAAGTTTGACACCAATTCATAAAGGGACTTCATTTATTTAATTTAATAAGCCAATAATGGCAATCAAGTTATCAAACTTCTAAAGAAAACAACATAAGTAAAACTTTCTAATATAGAAATGACAAAAGCGGAAGTACGAAAAATGCTCATTGACTTAAAATAAATCACAGTGTGTCACGAATGCTCCCGTCAGTCCTTAGCCTCCTTAATCGTAATACCTGAAAATGTTAAGTAAAACCGTAAGCACAAAGCTTAGTGAATTCAAACACAACATTATACCAATATCCACAATCACTAGACCTAGATTAAAATATATAGTTATAACATTTAAACATAAGCCAAGAACAAATCAAAGCTTATGAGGAGGGCTAGTAGGTTACCCGCATCTCACAAACCGAAGAGTATTGGGTTAATCTTACCCTCACCTCACATCCTGGAGGGTATTGGAGTAATTATACCTAACCACGCGCACCGGACAAAAGCCGGATAATTGCTATGATCCCCTCAACAATAAACATACAGTGCACATGTATAATTAACAATTTAAGCATGCATTCATACTATCATACAATAATGATAATTTAACACTCACGTGCTAACCTAGCAATCATAAATATTGAGACAATGGAGTGAGAGAACTCACCTTGAATACTTAAGGGAGATTGCTAAATCAAAACTGGCTACCACACTTGAGCAAATGCCAAAACTTCACCTATTATAAACTAGGAGTTATGATATACCCAAAGATGAAGCTTAAAGACTTAAACAAAAATCTGGACAGCAAGGTCTAAAAACAGACCCGCTGTTAAAGATGGATTTACTTAATTTTTCTAAGTATTAACATATCAATATTAAATTTTTCTAAGAAACTATAGTCTTTCCCCTTTTTAAAACAGTAAAGAACTCACTCTAAATCCAAAATATGAATTTATTATGATGCTTTTAAAAAGACATCGCAGCGCAGTCCCAAATCATAGGAATCAGTAGTGTTGGCCAATTCTACCCAACTTGTGGGTAGACATTGTCCAAAATAAAAATAACAGAGATAATAGACATAAATACCAAAGTCTCAGAGTTGGAATCGACCAAAAAGGGTTTCCCAAACTCTAGATATGAAATTCACCACATGACTAATTACAAAACCCTTAAAAGCTGATGACAGAAAACTGAACTGGAGTGTGAACTCAATATGATCAAGAAATACTTGGAGATAACATCCCATAAACTCCAGATCACAACTTTAGGTCATAACACACATATGGGAACTTGGAATCCCATCAGATCATTTCCCAAGCCCTATAAACGAATAAAACAAATTGACCTATCAGATCAGACCCGGATCAGACCTACCAGCAAAGATGCTGTTCTTGCCCATGGATAAAGTCCTAATTAGTGAGAGTGACCTTCATAAGAAAGTTACCCAACACAATTTGTAAACTTTTGGCACAGGTTTGAGATCCGTTTGAGTTACAGTATTCAAGTTATGATTTTTGTAAGATGACTACAAATCTGATGGAAACAGAATCGTAGCCAACCCTTAATCTTTTTAACCAATCCATTCCTCTCCCTTTTGAAACACATTCCTAGATGTGTTTATCACCCAAATTCAGTCCCCTATGAATATGGTGGCACTAAAAAGGGCTAGGGGTCATTGGCATTTCATTTAGTCACAAGGAAAAGAATCAAATCAACATAATATATGACAAACCACTTAAACTCATAATTTTCCCCTTTTTTAAGGGTTCCTTGATCTTTCAAATACACAAACATTTATATACACATCTTAGAAGATGCTATAAAGTTGTATACTTAGATCTAAACATATTGATATGGATATGTTGAGAATCAAAATAATAATTAACAAGAATTATAACCATTCACAAGATCTATCACATTTTATCACCTAAATAAAACATGGTGATTTCCATCGTTCATTTAGACCTTGTATTTTATATAATCATCTAGATCCATCATACACCATGTATAGGGTGTAGATATAATCTAGAGATGATGATAACATACAACTTATAACAATAACAACATTGGTTAAAACCATAAGATCTATCTTCTTTAAATCACACAAGTTATAACTTGATGATTTTTTTATGAATCATATAGATCTTTTACATAATATGATCATCTAGACTCATCATACACCATATAGAAGATGGTGATGAAATTTCTAGATGATAATCAACACTTAAAACAATTAATTGAATATAAATCAAAAGAAAAGATTAAAACACCTTAAAAGATCTTACCTAAGCATTACACCAACAAGGAAGTTAAAGAGAAAGATGATTGTGGCTTTGGAAGAGAAAAAATGAGAGAGAGATGGGAGAGATCGGCCGTAAGGAGGGAGGGAGGAGGAAGTTTAGGGTTTTTGTGATATTTTTATAAATCATTTTAGGATAAAGCCTAATGACTTCACTAATGGGCTAGGCTCAAAACTCATTTCTTTTACTAGCCCAATATAATTAAATCTTTCAATTAACTTAGCCCAAAACTTGTATTTTAATCTAACTTGGCTAATTAATTAAACCCATCATTTAAAATAACTAAATACCATGAAAATAATTAACGTACCGGGAAAAACCGGGCGTTACAGGACAGCCGAGTCTTGTCCTCTGGCGGGCGATCGCCTTCCGGCCATTATAATAATGGGGCGATCGTCTGCCGTCCAATATTATAATGGGGCGATCACCCTGGCTGTCGGGCTAAAGTCCAAGGAAGAGGCTGGCGCCAAGGCGGTCAATGAAGAGGAAGACGCGTCCGAGTCGGGCCACATGCGGCCCTACTGACAACTTTCGGCGGCTTGTCGGTTGGTGGGAAGATTCCGCCAGGCTGTGGTCAATGATCCGATATTTGCGGATCTTGTCTCGGCCCTTGCACGTGGTGCCAGTCTTGAGGTTCGGCCTTTGCCGACTGGATGGCCATCGGCGCTGATCGACATGAGGCGGCCGTCTCTAGCCGGTCATCAGAGGTCGCCATCGGCCAGTTGCCGAGGTCGGCATTCGGTCGGTCACCAAGGGTCGATCGGCAGAAGCCGATAGAGGATCGCCCGCTTGTCGGTCGCCAGGAGTCGGTCGGCAGATGCCGAGGGATGGTCGTCCACTAGTCGGTCGCCAGGAGTCGGTCGCCGAGTACCGAGAGACGATCGCCTTCGATGTCGATCGCTCGGTACCGGGACTTGTCCTGGGACCTTCGGTTGGCCGATTGAGCTCGTCCGCTGTGCTAAGGCTCGGCCGCCTGGTCGCTGATCGGCAGTTCTGCCTCGGCCGCTCGGATGTGACTCGGTCGCCCAATCTCCGAGGCGATAGCCGGTCGGAGAGTGTTAATTCTTGACACAACACCAGGCTCATGCAGTTCCTTTGGATTCGGATTAAAGGTTCATGAGATTCCTTAGGGACTAGACTCATGAAGTTCCTTTGGATTTTGAATTACAGTTCATAAGGTTCCTAGAGGACTAGGCTCATGAAGTTCCTTTGGATTTGGATTAAATGTTCATGAGATTCCTAGAGGACTAGGCTCAAGAAGTTTCATTGGATTTGGATTAAAGGTTCATGAAGTTTTATGAGGACTAGGCTCATGATGTTCTATTGGATTGGGATTTAAGGCTCACGAGGTCCTTAGAATACTAGTCTCTTGAAGTTCATTTGAATTTAGATTAAAGGTTCATGAGGTTCCTAGAGGACTAGGCTCATGAATGTCCATTTGGTTCGGATTTAAGTCCTATGATATTCCTAGAGGACTAGGATCATGCAGTTCCTATGGATTTGGATTAAAGCTTCATGAGGTTCCTAGGGGACTAGACTCATAAAGTTCCTTTGGATTTGGAATTACGGTTCATGAGGTTCCTAGAGGACTAGGGTCATGAAGTTCCTTTGGGTTTGGATTAAAGGTTTATGAGGTTCCTAGAGGACTAAGCTCATGAAGTTCCATTGGATTTAGATTTAAGGTTCATGAGGTTCCTAGAGACTGAGGCTCATGAAGTTCCCTTGGATTTGGATTAAAGGTTCATGAGATTCCTAGAGACTGAGGCTCATGAAGTTCCATTGGATTTGGATTAAAGGTTCATGAGGTTCTTAGAGGACTGGGCTCATGAAGTTCCATTAGATTAGGATTTAAGGTTTATGAGGTTCCCATAGGACTAGGCTCATGAATTTCATTGGATTTGGATTAAAGGTTCATGAGGTTCCTAGAGGACTAGGCTCATGAAGTTCTATTGGATTTGGATTTAAGGTCCATGAGGTCCTTAGAAGATTAGGCTCTTGAAGTTCATTTGAATTTAGATTAAAGGTTCTTGAGGTTCCTAGAGGACTAGCCCATGAAGTTCCTTTGGGTTTGGATTTAAGTCTCATGATATTCCTAGAGGACTAGGCTCATGCTGTTATTTGGATTTTGATTAAAGGTTCGTGAGGTTGCTAGGGGACTAGACTCATAAAGTTCCTTTGGATTTGGAATCACGGTTCATGAGGTTCCTAGAGGACTAGGGCCATGAAGTTCCTTTGGGTTTGGATTAAAGGTTCATGAGGTTCTTAGAGAACTAGGCTCATGAAGTTCCATTGGATTTGGATTAAAGTTTCATGAGGTTCGTAGAGACTGAGGCTCAAGAAATTCCATTGGATTTGGATTAAATGTTCAAGAGGTTCCTAGAGACTGAGTCTCTTGAAGTTCCATTGGATTTGGATTAAAGGTTCATGAGGTTCCTAGAGGACTGGGCTCATGAAGTTCCTTTGAATTTAAATTTAAAATCATGAGGTTTCTAATGGACTAGGCTCAAAAAGTTCCGTTGGATTTGGATTAAAGGTTCATGAGGTTCCTAGAGGATTAGGCTCATGAAGTTCCATTAGATTAGGATTTAAGGTTTATGAGGTCCCCATAGGACTAGGCTCATGAAGTTCCTTTAGATTTAGATTAAAGTTTCATGAGGTTCCTAGAGGATTAGGCTCATGAAGTTCCATTATATTAGGATTTAAGGTTTATGAGGTTCCCAGATGACTAGGCTCATGAAGTTTTATTGGATTTGGATTTAAGGTTCATGAGGTCCTTAGAAGACTAGGCTCATGAAGTTCCTTTGAATTCATATTAAAGGTTCATGAGGTTCCTAGAGGACTAGGCTCATGAAGTCCATTTGGGTTCGGATTTAAGTCTCATGAGATTCCTAGAGGACCAGGCTCATGCAGTTCCTCTGGATTCGGATTAAAGGTTCATGAGATTCCTTGGGGACTAGACTCATGAAGTTCCTTTGGATTTTGAATTACAGTTCATAAGGTTCCTAGAGGACCAGGCTCATGAAGTTCCTCTGGATTTAGATTAAAGATTCATGAGATTCCTAGAGGACTAGGCTCAAGAAGTTTCATTGGATTTGGATTAAAGGTTCATGAAGTTTTAAGAGGACTAGGCTCATGAAGTTCTATTGGATTTGGATTTAAGGCTCATGAGGTCCTTAGAAGAATAGGCTCTTGAAGTTCATTTGAATTTACATTAAAGGTTCATGAGTTTCCTAGAGGACTAGGCTCATGAATGTCCATTGAGTTCGGATTTAAGTCCTATGATATTCCTAGAGGACTAGGATCATGCAGTTCATCTGGATTTGGATTAAAGGTTCATGAGGTTCCTAGGGGACTAGACTCATAAAGTTCCTTTGGATTTTGGAATTACGGTTAATGAGGTTCCTAGAGGACTAGGGTCAAGAAGTTCCTTTGGGATTGGATTAAGGGTTCTTGAGATTCCTAGAGGACTAGGCTCATGAAGTTCCATTGGATTTGGAATCACGGTTCATGAGGTTCCTAGAGGACTAGGGCCATGAAGTTCCTTTGGGTTTGGATTAAAGGTTCATGAGGTTCCTAGAGGACTAGGCTCATGAAGTTCATTTGAGTACGGATTTAAGTCTCATGAGATTCCTAGAGGACCAGGCTCATGCAGTTCCTTTGGATTCGGATTAAAGATTCATGAGATTCCTTGGGGACTAGACTCATGAAGTTCCTTTGGATTTTGAATTACAGTTCATAAGGTTCCTAGAGGACTAGGCTCATGAAGTTCCTCTGGATTTGGATTAAATGTTCATGAGATTCCTAGAGGACTAGGCTCAAGAAGTTTCATTGGATTTAGATTAAAGGTTCATGAAGTTTTAAGAGGACTAGGCTCATGAAGTTCTATTGGATTGGGATTTAAGGCTCATGAGGTCCTTAGAAGACTAGTCTCTTGAAGTTTATTTGAATTTGGATTAAAGGTTCATGAGGTTCCTAGAGGACTAGGCTCATGAATGTCCATTTGGTTCGGATTTAAGTCCTATGATATTCCTAGAGCACTAGGATCATGCAGTTCCTCTGGATTTGGATTAAAGGTTCATGAGGTTCCTAGGGGACTAGACTCATAAAGTTCCTTTGGATTTGGAATTACGGTTCATGAGGTTCCTAGAGGACTAGGGTCATGAAGTTCCTTTGGGTTTGGATTAAAGGTTCATGAGGTTCCTAGAGGACTAAGCTCATGAAGTTCCATTGGATTTAGATTAAAGGTTCATGAGGTTCCTAGAGACTGAGGCTCATGAAGTTCCCTTGGATTTGGATTATAGGTTCATGAGATTCCTAGAGACTGAGGCTCATGAAGTTCCATTGGATTTGGATTAAAGGTTCATGCGGTTCCTAGAGGACTGGGCTCATGAAGTCCCATTGGATTTGGAATCACGGTTCATGAGGTTCCTAGAGGACTAGGGCCATGAAGTTCCTTTGGGTTTGGATTAAAGGTTCATGAGGTTCCTAGAGAACTAGGCTCATGAAGTTCCATTGGATTTGGATTAAAGTTTCATGAGGTTCGTAGAGACTGAGGCTCAAGAAATTCCATTGGATTTGGATTAAAGGTTCATGAGGTTCCTAGAGACTGAGTCTCCTGAAGTTCCATTGGATTTGGATTAAAGGTTCATGAGGTTCCTAGAGGACTGGGCTCATGAAGTTCCTTTGAATTTAAATTTAAAATCATGAGGTTTCTAAGGGACTAGGCTCAAAAAGTTCCGTTGGATTTGGATTTAAAGTTCATGATGTTTCTAGAGGAATAGACTCATGAAGTTCCTTTATATTTGGATTAAAGGTTGATGAGGTTCCTAGAGGATTAGTCTCATGATGTCCCATTGGATTAGGATTTAAGGTTCATAAGGTTCTTAGAGGACTATGCTCATGAAGTTCTATTGGATTTGGATTTAAGGTTCATGAGGTCCTTAGAAGACTAGGCTCGTGAAGTTCATTTGAATTCAGGTTAAAGGTTCATGAGGTTTCTGGAGGACTAGGCTCATGAAGTTCCTTTGAATTTGGATTTAAGGTACATGAGGTTCCTAGAGGAATAGGCTCATGAAGTTCCTTTGAATTTGGATTTAAGGTTCATTAGGTTGATAGAGGACTAGGCTCATGAAGTTGCATTGGATTCGAATTTAATGGTTCATGAAGTTTCTAGGGGACTTGGCTCACAAAGTTCCATCAGATTAGGATTTAAAGTTCATGAGGTTTCTAGAGGATTAGGCTCATGAAGTTCCATTATATTAGGATTTAAGGTTTATGAGGTTCCCAGATGACTGGGCTCATGAAGTTTTATTGGATTTGGATTTAAGGTTCATGAGGTCCTTAGAAGACTAGGCTCATGAAGTTCCTTTGAATTCAGATTAAAGGTTCATGAGATTCCTAGAGGACTAGGCTCATGAAGTTCATTTGGGTTTGGATTTAAGTCTCATGAGATTCCTAGAGGACCAGGCTCATGCAGTTCCTTTGGATTCTGATTAAAGATTCATGAGATTCCTTGGGGACTACACTCATGAAGTTCCTTTAGATTTTGAATTACAATTCATAAGGTTCCTAGAGGACTAGGCTCATGAAGTTCCTCTGGATTTGGATTAAATGTTCATGAGATTCCTAGAGGACTAGGCTCAAGAAGTTTCATTGGATTTGGATTAAAGGTTCATGAAGTTTTAAGAGGACTAGGCTCATGAAGTTCTATTGGATTGGGATTTAAGGCTCATGAGGTCCTTAGAAGACTAGGCTCTTGAAGTTCATTTGAATTTAGATTAAAGGTTCATGAGGTTCCTAGAGGACTAGGCTCATGAAGTTCCATTGGGTTCGGATTTAAGTCCCATGATATTCCTAGAGGACTAGGCTCATGCAGTTCCTCTGGATTTGGATTAAAGGTTAATGATGTTCCTAGTGGACTAGACTCATAAAGTTCCTTTGGATTTATAATTACGGTTCATGAGGTTCCTAGAGGACTAGGCTCATGAAGTTCATTTAGGTTTGGATTTAAGTCTCATGAGATTCCTAGAGGACTAAGCTCATGAAGTTCCATTGGATTTAGATTAAAGGTTCATGAGGTTCCTAGAGACTGAGGCTCATGAAGTTCCCTTGGATTTGGATAAAAGGTTCATGAGATTCCTAGAGACTGAGGCTCATGAAGTTCCATTGGATTTGGATTAAAGGTTCATGAGGTTCCTAGAGGACTGGGCTCATGAAGTTCCATTGGATTTGGAATCACGGTTCTTGAGGTTCCTAGAGGACTAGGGCCATGAAGTTCCTTTGGGTTTGGATTAAAGGTTCATGAGGTTCCTAGAGATCTAGGCTCATGAAGTTCCATTGGATTTGGATTAAAGTTTCATGAGGTTCGTAGAGACTGAGGCTCAAGAAATTCCATTGGATTTGGATTAAAGGTTCATGAGGTTCCTAGAGACTGAGTCTCCTGAAGTTCCATTGGATTTGGATTAAAGGTTCATGAGGTTCCTAGAGGACTGGGCTCATGAAGTTCCTTTGAATTTAAATTTAAAATCATGAGGTTTCTCAGGGACTAGGCTCAAAAAGTTCCGTTGGATTTGGATTTAAAGTTCATGATGCTTCTAGAGTACTAGGCTCATGAAGTTCCTTTAGATTTGGATTAAAGGTTCAGGAGGTTCCTAGAGGATTAGGCTCATGAAGTTCCATTAGATTAGGATTTAAGGTTTATGAGGTTCCCAGATGACAAGGCTCATGAAGTTTTATTGGATTTGGATTTAAGGTTCATGAGGTCCTTAGAAGACTAGTCTCATGAAGTTCCTTTGAATTCAGATTAAAGGTTCATGAGGTTACTAGAGGACTAGGCTCATGAAGTTCATTTGGGTTCGGATTTAAGTCTCATGAGATTCCTAGAGGACCAGACTCATGCAATTCCTTTGGATTCGGATTTAAGGTTCATTAGGTTGATAGAGGACTAGGCTCATGAAGTTGCATTGGATTCGAATTTAAAGGTTCATGAGGTTTCTAGGGGACTTGGCTCACGAAGTTCCATCAAATTTGGATTTAAAGTTCATGAGGTTTCTAGAGGACTAGGCTCATGAAGTTGCTTTAGATTTGAATTAAAGGTTCATGAGGTTCCTAGAGGATTAGACTCATGAAGTTCCACTAGATTAGGATTAAAGGTTTATGAGGTTCCCAGATGACTAGGCTCATGAAGTTTCATTGGATTTGGATTAAAGGTTCATGAAGTTCCTAGAGGACTAAGCTCATGAAGTTCTATTGGATTTGGATTTAAGGTTCATGAGGTCCTCAAAAGACTATGCTCTTGAAGTTCATTTGAATTTAGATAAAGGTTCATGAGGTTCCTAGAGGACTAGACCCATGAAGTTCCTTTGGGTTTGGATTTAAGTCTGATGATATTCTTAGACGAACTAGGCTCATAAAGTTCATTAGGATTTGGAATTACGGTCCATGAAGTTCCTTTAAATTAGGATAAAAGGTTAATGAGGTTCCTAGAATACTAGGCTCATGAAGTTCCTTTGAATTTGGATTTAAGGTTCATGAGGTTTGTAAGGGACTTGGCTCACGAAGTTCTATCGGATTTGGATTTAAAGTTCATGAGGTTTCTAGAGGACTAGGCTCATGAAGTTCATTTATATTTGGATTAAAGGTTCATTAGGTTCCTAGAGGATTAGCTCATGAAGTTCCATTAGATTAGGATTTATGGTTTATGAGGTTCCCATAAGACTAGGCTCATGAAGTTCTATTGGATTTGGATTTAAGGTTCATGAGGTCCTTAGAATATTAGGCTCTTGAAGTTCATTTGAATTGAGATTAAAGGTTCATGAGGTTCCTAGAGGACTAGGCCCATGAAGTTCCTTTGGGTTTGGATTTAAGTCTCAT
Source organism: Orobanche coerulescens (assembly GCA_033398695.1). Lineage (NCBI taxonomy): Eukaryota > Viridiplantae > Streptophyta > Magnoliopsida > Lamiales > Orobanchaceae > Orobanche > Orobanche coerulescens. The sequence continues at coordinate 131,637,287 of CM065805.1, forward strand.
GATATTCCTAGAGGACAAGGCTCATGCAGTTATTTGGATTTGGATTAAAGGTTCGTGAGGTTCCTAGGGGACTAGACTCATAAAGTTTCTTTGGATTTGGAATCACGGTTCATGAGGTTCCTAGAGGACTAGGGCCATGAAGTTCATTTGTGTTTGGATTAAAGGTTCATGAGGTTCCTAGAGAACTAGGCTCATAAAGTTCCATTGGATTTGGATTAAAGTTTCATGAGGTTACTAGAATACTAGGCTTATAAAGTTCCTTTGAATTTGGATATAAGGTTTATGAGGTTTCTAGAGGACTAGGCTCATGAAGTTCTATCGGATTGGGATTTAAAGTTCATGAGGTTTATAGAGGACTAGGCTCATGAAGTTCCTTTAGATTTGGATTAAAGGTTCATGAGGTTCCTAGAGTATTAGCTCATGAAGTTCCATTAGATTAGGATTTAAGGTTTATGAGGTTCCCAGATGACTAGGCTCATGAAGTTTCATTGGATTTGGATTAAAGGTTCATGAGGTTCATAGGGGACTAGACTCATAAAGATCCTTTGGATTTGGAATCACGGTTCATGAGGTTCCTAGAGGACTAGGGCCATGAAGTTCATTTGGGTTTGGATTAAAGGTTCATGAGGTTCCTAGAGAACTAGGCTCATGAAGTTCCATTGGATTTGGATTAAAGTTTCATGAGGTTCGTAGAGACTGAGGCTCAAGAAATTCCATTGGATTTGGATTAAAGGTTCATGAGGTTCCTAGAGACTGAGGCTCATGAAGTTCCATTGGATTTGGATTAAAGGTTCATGAGGTTCCTAGAGGACTGGGCTCATGAAGTTCATTTGAATTTAAATTTAAAATCATGAGGTTTCTAAGGTACTAGGCTCACAAAGTTCCATCAGATTTGGATTTAATGTTCATGAGGTTTCTAGAGGACTAAGCTCATGAAGTTCCTTTAGATTTGGATTAAAGGTTCATGAGGGTCCTAGAGGATTAGGCCCATGAAGTTCCATTAGATTAGGATTTAAGGTTTATGAGGTTTCCAGATGATAGGCTCATGAAGTTTTATTGGATTTGGGTTTAAGGTTCATGAGGTACTTAGAAGACTAGGCTCATGAAGTTCCTTTGAATTCAGATTAAAGGTTCATGAGGTTCCTAGAGGACTAGGCTCATGAAGTTCATTTGGGTTTGAATTTAAGTCTCATGAGATTCCTAGAGGACCAGGCTCATGCAGTTCCTTTGGATTCGGATTAAAGTTTCATGAGGTTCCTAGAATACTAGGCTCATAAAGTTCCTTTGAATTTGGATATAAGGTTTATGAGGTTTCTAGAGGACTAGGCTCATGAAGTTCTATCGGATTGGGATTTAAAGTTCATGAGGTTTATAGAGGACTAGGCTCATGAAGTTCCTTTAGATTTGGATTAAAGGTTCATGAGGTTCCTAGAGTATTAGATCATGAAGTTCCATTAGATTAGGATTTAAGGTTTATGAGGTTCCCAGATGACTAGGCTCATGAAGTTTCATTGTATTTGGATTAAAGGTTCATGAGGTTCCTAGAGGACTAGGCTCATGAAGTTCTATTGGATTTGGATTTAAGGTTCATGAGGTCCTTAGAAGCGTAGGCTCTTGAAGTTCATTTGAATTTAGATTAAAGGTTCATGAGGTTTCTAAGGGACTAGGCTCAAAAAGTTCCATTGAATTTGGATTTAAAGTTCACGATGTTTCTAGAGGACTAGACTCATGAAGTTCCTTTAGATTTGGATTAAAGGTTGATGAGGTGCCTAGAGGATTAGTCTAATGATGTCCCATTGGATTAGGATTTAAGGTTCATAAGGTTCTTAGAGGACTAGGCTCATGAAGTTCTATTGGATTTTGATTTAAGGTTCATGAGGTCCTTAAAAGACTAGGCTCTTGAAGTTCATTTGAATTCTGATTAAAGGTTCATGAGGTTTCTGGAGGACTAGGCTCATGAAATTCCTTTGAATTTGGATTTAAGGTACATGAGGTTCCTAGAGGAATAGGCTCATGAAGTTCCTTTGAATTTAGATTTAAGGTTCATTAGGTTGATAGAGGACTAGGCTCATGAAGTTGCATTGGATTCGAATTTAAAGGTTCATGAGGTTTCTAGGGGACTTCGCTCCCGAAGTTCCATCAGATTTGGATTTAAAGATCATGAGGTTTCTAGAGGACTAGGCTCATGAAGTTCCTTTAGATTTGGATTAAAGGTTCATGAGGTTCCTAGAGGATTAGGCACATGAAGTTCCATTAGATTAGGATTTAAGGTTTATGAGGTTCCTTTAGGTTTTATTGGATTTGGATTTATGGTTCATGAGGTCCTTAGAAGACTAGGCTCATGAAGTTCCTTTGAATTCAGATTAAAGGTTTATGAGGTTTCTAGAGGACTAGGCTCATGAAGGTCATTTGGGTTCGGATTTAAGTCTCATGTGATTCCTAGAGGACCAGGCTCATGCAGTTCCTTTGGATTTGGATTAAAGGTTCATGAGATTCCTTGGGGACTAGACTCATGAAGTTCATTTAGATTTTGAATTACAGTTCATAAGGTTCCTAGAGGATCAGGCTCATGAAGTTCCTCTGGATTTGGATTAAAGGTTCATGAGATTCCTATAGGACTAGGCTCATGAAGTTTCATTGGATTTGGATTAAAGGTTCATGAGGTTCCTAGAGGACTAGGCTCATGAAGTTCTATTGGATTTGGATTTAAGGTTCATGAGGTCCTTAGAAGACTAGGCTCTTGAAGTTCATTTGGATTTAGATTAAAGGTTCATGAGGTTACTAGAGGAGCAGGCTCATGCAGTTCCTTTGGATTCGGATTAAAGGTTCATGAGATTCCTTGGGGACTAGACTCATGACGTTCCTTTGGATTTTGAATTACAGCTCATAAGGTTCCTAGAGGACCAGGCTCATGAAGTTCCTCTGGATTTGGATTAAAGGTTCATGAGATTCCTAGAGGACTAGGCTCATGAAGTTTCATTGGATTTGGATTAAAGGTTCATGAGGTTCCTAGAGGACTAGGCTCATGAAGTTCTACTGGATTTGGATTTAAGGATCATGAGGTCCTTAGAAGACTAGGCTCTTGAATTTCATTTGAATTTTGATTAAAGGTTCATGAGGTTCCTAGAGGATTAGGCTCATGAAGTTCATTTAGGTTCGGAATTAAGTATCATGAGATTCCTAGAGGACCAGGCTCATGAAGTTTCTTTGGATTCGGATTAAAGGTTCATGAGATTCCTTGGGGACTAGACTCATGAAGTTCCTTTGGATTTTGAATTACAGTTCATAAGGTTCCTAGAGGACCAGGCTAATGAAGTTTCTCTGGATTTGGATTAAAGGTTCATGAGATTCCTATAAGACTAGGCTCATGAAGTTTCATTGGATTTGGATTAAAGGTTCATGAGGTTCCTAGAGGACTCGGCTCATGCAGTTCTATTGGATTTGGATTTAAGGTTCATGAGGTCCTTAGAAGACTAGGCTCTTGAAGTTCATTTGAATTTAGATTAAAGGTTCATGAGGTTCATAGAGGACTAGGCTCATGAAGTTCATTTGGGTTCGGATTTAAGTCTCATGAGATTCCTAGAGGACCAGGCTCATGCAGCTCATTTGGATTCGGATTAAAGATTCATAAGATTCCTTGGGGACTAGACTCATGAAGTTCCTTTGGATTTTGAATTACAGTTCATAAGGTTCCTAGAGGACCAGGCTCATGAAGTTCCTCTGGATTTGGATTAAAGGTTCATGAGATTCCTAGAGGACTAGGCTCATGAAGTTTCATTGGATTTGGATTTAAGGTTCATGAGGTTTCTAGGGGACTTGGCTCACAAAGTTCTATCGGATTTGGATTTAAAGTTCATGAGGTTTCTAGAGGACTAGGCTCATGAAGTTCCTTTAGATTTGGATTAAAGGTTCATAAGATTCCTAGAGGATTAGCTCATGAAGTTCCATTATATTAGGATTTAAGGTTTATGAGGTTCCCAGATGACTAGGCTCATGAAGTTTTATTGTATTTGGATTTAAGGTTCATGAGGTCCTTAGAAAACTAGGCTCATGAAGTTCCTTTGAATTCAGATTAAAGGTTCATGAGGTTCATAGAGGACTAGGCTCATGAAGTTCATTGGGTTCGGATTTATGTCTCATGAGATTCCTAGAGGACCAGGCTCATGCAGTTCCTTTGGATTCGGATTAAAGATTCATAAGATTCCTTGGGGACTAGACTCATGAAGTTCCTTTGGATTTTGAATTACAGTTCATAAGGTTCCTAGAGGACCAGGCTCATGAAGTTCCTCTGGTTTTGGATTAAAGGTTCATGAGATTCCTAAAGGACTAGGCTCATGAAGTTTCATTGGATTTGGATTAAAGGTTCATGAGGTTCCTAGAGGACTAGGCTCATGAAGTTCTACTGGATTTGGATTTAAGGTTCATGAGGTCCTTAGAAAACTAGGCTCTTTAAGTCCATTTGAATTTTGATTAAAGGTTCATGAGGTTCCTAGAGGACTAGGCCCATGAAGTTCCTTTGGGTTTGGATTTAAGTCTCATGATATTCCTAGAGGACTAGGCTCATGCAGTTATTTGGATTTGGATTAAAGGTTCATGATGTTCCTAGGGGACTAGACTCATAAAGTTCCTTTGGATTTAGAATTACGGTTCATGAGGTTCCTAGAGGACTAGGGCCATGAAGTTCCTTTGAATTTGGATAAAAGGTTAATGAGGTTCTTAGAATACTAGGCTCATGAAGTTCCTTTGAATTTGGATTTAAGGTTCATGAGGATTATGGGGGACTTGGCTCACGAAGTTCTATCGGATTTGGATTTAAAGTTCATGAGGTTTCTAGAGGACTAGGCTCATGAAGTTCCTTTAGATTTGGATTAAAGGTTCATGAGGTTCCTAGAGGATTAGCTCATGAATTTCCATTAGATTAGGATTTAAGGTTTATGAGGTTCCCAGATGACTAGGCTCATGAAGTTTTATTGGATTTCGATTTAAGGTTCATGAGGTCCTTAGAATACTAGGCTCATGAAGTTCCTTTGAATTCAGATTAAAGGTTCATGAGGTTCATAGTGGACTAGGCTCATGAAGTTCATTTGGGGTCGGATTTAAGTCTCATGATATTCCTAGAGGACCATGCTCATGCAGTTCCTTTGGATTCGGATTAAAGATTCATGAGATTCCTTGGGGACTAGACTCATGAAGTTCCTTTGGATTTTAAATTACAGCTCATAAGGTTCCTAGAGGACCAGGCTCATGAAGTTCCTCTGGATTTGGATTAAAGGTTCATGAGATTCCTAGAGGACTAGGCTCATGAAGTTTCATTGGATTTGGATTAAAGGTTCATGAGGTTCCTAGAGGACTAGGCTCATGAAGTTCTACTGGATTTGGATTTAAGGTTCATGAGGTCCTTAGAAGACTAGGCTCTTGAATTTCATTTGAATTTTGATTAAAGGTTCATGAGGTTCCTAGAGGATTAGGCTCATGAAGTTCATTTAGGTTCGGATTTAAGTATCATGAGATTCCTAGAGGACCAGGCTCATGCAGTTTCTTTGGATTCGGATTAAAGGTTCATGAGATTCCTTGGGGACTAGACTCATGAAGTTCCTTTGGATTTTGAATTACAGTTCATAAGGTTCCTAGAGGACCAGGCTAATGAAGTTTCTCTGGATTTGGATTAAAGGTTCATGAGATTCCTATAGGACTAGGCTCATGAAGTTTCATTGGATTTGGATTAAAGGTTCATGAGGTTCCTAGAGGACTCGGCTCATGCAGTTCTATTGGATTTGGATTTAAGGTTCATGAGGTCCTTAGAAGACTAGGCTCTTGAAGTTCATTTGAATTTAGATTAAAGGTTCATGAGGTTCATAGAGGACTAGGCTCATGAAGTTCATTTGGGTTCGGATTTAAGTCTCATGAGATTCCTAGAGGACCAGGCTCATGCAGTTCCTTTGGATTCGGATTAAAGATTCATAAGATTCCTTGGGGACTAGACTCATGAAGTTCCTTTGGATTTTGAATTACAGTTCATAAGGTTCCTAGAGGACTAGGCTCATGAAGTTCCTCTGGATTTGGATTAAAGGTTCATGAAATTCCTAGAGGACTAGGCTCATGAAGTTTCATTGGATTTGGATTAAAGGTTCATGAGGTTCCTAGAATACTAGGCTCATGAAGTTCCTTTGTGTAACACCCAAAATTTATTTATTTATTTATTTATTTATTTTTTTTTTTTATTTTTTTTTTTACCGAAATAGTATAAAGTTTGACACCAATTCATAAAGGAACTTCATTTATTTAATTTAATAAGCCAATAATGGAAATCAAGTTATCAAACTTCTAAAGAAAACAACATAAGTAAGACTTTCTAATATAGAAATGTCAAAAGCGGAAGTACTAAAATGTTCATTGACGTAAAATAAATAGCAGTGTGTCACGAATGCTCCCGTCAGTCCCTAGCCTCCTTAATCGTAATACCTGAGAAATGTTAAGTAAACCGTAAGCACAAAGCTTAGTGAATTCAAACACAACATTATACCAATATCCACAATCACTAGACCTAGATTAAAATATACAGTTATAACATTTAAACATAAGCCAAGAACAAATCAAGGCTTATAAGGAGGGCTAGTAGGTTACCCGCATCTCACAAACCGAAGAGTATTGAGTTAATCTTGCCCTCACCTCACATCCCGGAGGGTATTGGAGTAATTATACCTAACCACGCGCACCGGACAAAAGCCGGATAATTGCTATGATCCCCTCAACAATAAACATACAGTGCACATGTATAATTAACAATTTAAGCATGCATTCATATTATCATACCAAAATAATAATTTAACACTCACGTGCTAACCTAGCAATCATAAATATTGAGACAATGGAGTGAGAGAACTCACCTTGAATACTTAAGGGAGGTTGCTAAATCAAAACTGGCTACCACACTTGAGCAAATGCCAAAACTTCACCTATTATAAACTAGGAGTTAGGATATACCCAAAGATGAAGCTTAAAGACTTAACAAAAATCTGGACAGCAAGGTCTAAAAAAACAGGCCCGCTGTTAAAGATGGATTTACTTAATTTTCCTAAGTATTAACATATCAATATTAAATTTTTCTAAGAAACTAGAGTCTTTCCCCTTTTTAAAACAGTAAAGAACTCACTCTAACTCCAAAATATGAATTTATTATGATGCTTTTAAAAAGACATCGCAGTGCAGTCCCAAATCATATGAATCAGTAGTGTTGGCCAATTCTACCCAACTTGTGGATAGACATTGTCCAAACTAAAAATCACAGAAATAATAGATATAAATACCAAAGTCTCAGAGTTTGAATCGACCAAAAAGGGTTTCCCAAACTCTAGATACGAAATTCACAACATGACTAATTACAAAACCCTTAAAAGCTGATGACAGAAAACTGATCTGGAGTGTGAACTCAATATGACCAAGAAATACTTGGAGATAACATCCCATAAACTCCAGATCACAACTTTAGGTCATAACACACATGTGGGAACTTGGAATCCCATTAGATCATTTCCCAAGCCCTGGAAACGAATAAAACAAGTTGACCTATCAGATCAGACCCGGATCAGACCTACCAGCAAAGGTGCCGTTCTTGCCCATGGATAAAGTCCTAATTAGTGAGAGTGACCTTCATGAGAAAGTTACCCAACACAATTTGTAAACTTTTGGCACAGGTTTGAGATCCGTTTGAGTTATAGAATTCAAGTTATGATTTTTGTAAGATGACTACAAATCCGATGGAAACAGAATCGTAGCCAACCCTTAATCTTTTTAACCAATCCATTCCTCTCCCTTTTGAAACACATTCCTAGATGTGTTTATCACCCAAATTCAGTCCCCTATGAACATGGTGGCACTAAAAAGGGCTAGGGGTCATTGGTATTTCATTTAGTCACAAGGAAAAGAATCAAATCAACATAATATATGACAAACCACAATTTTCCCCTTTCTTAAGGGTTCCTTGATCTTTCAAATACACAAACATCTATATACACATCTTAGAAGATGCTATAAAGTTGTATACTTAGATCTAAACATATTGATATGGATGTGTTGAGAATCAAAATAATAATTAACAAGAATTATAACCATTCACAAGATCTATCACATTTTATCACCTAAATAAAACTTGGTGATTCCCATGGTTCATTTAGACCTTGTATTTTATATAATCATCTAAATCCATCATACACCATGTATAGGGTGTAGATATAATCTAGAGATGATGATAACATACAACTTATAACAATAACAACTTTGGTTAAAACCATAAGATCTATCTTCTTTAAATCACACAAGTTACAACTTGATGATTTTTATGAATCATATAGATCTTTTACATAATATGATCATCTAGACTCATCATACACCATGTATAGGAGGTGGTGATGAAATTTCTAGATGATAATCAACACTTAAAACAATTAATTGAATATAAATCAAAAGAAAAGATTAGAACACCTTAAAAGATCTTACCTAAGCTTGTTACACCAACAAGGAAATGAAGGAGAAGATGATTGTGGCTTTGGGAAGAGAAAAATGAGAGAGAGAGATGGGAGAGATGGGAGATCGGCCGAAAAAAATGAGGGAGAGAGGAGGAGGTTAGGGTTTGTGATATTTTTATAATTCATATTAGGACAAAGCCTAATGACTACACTAATGGGCTAGGCTCAAAACTCATTTCTTACTAGCCCAATATAATTAAATCTATCAATTAACTTAGCCCAAAACTTGTAATTTAATCTAACTTGGCTAATTAATTAAGCCCATCATTTAAAATAATTAAATACCATGAAAATAATTAACGTACCGAAAAAAAAAGAAACCGGGCGTTACAACTCTCCCCTACTAAGAAGGGACTTCGGCCTCCAAGTCGGTCCCTCTGAATAACTCGGGATAATGCGCCCTCATCTCGTCTTCAGGTTCCCATGTACACTCAGATCCCTTCCTATGCTGCCACTGAACCTTAACAGAATAAACAGTCTTACCGCTCCGAAGGGTCTTTGACTTTCGATCAACAACCGCGATAGGTTTCTCAACATAGTTGAGCCGTTCGTCAATTTGGATGTCTTCCAGAGGTACCACGGCGGTATCGTCAACAATGCACTTCCTCAACTGAGACACGTGGAAGGTGTTATGAATCAAACTAAGCTCGTCAGGCAGCTCCAACCGGTACGCTACCTTACCAACGCGAGCTATGATCTTATAAGGTCCAATAAACCGAGGTCCCAGCTTCCCACGCTTGCGAACCTAATCACACCCTTCCAAGGAGACCTTTAATAACACATGATCCCCAACACGAAACTCAAGATCGGAGCGCCGCTTATCTGCATAACTCTTCCGACGACTCTAGCGGTGACCAAATGATCCCCGATCATTTTGATTTTCTCCGTGGTACGCAAAACAATATCGGTGCTACCGAGCACCCTCTGTCCAACCTCACCCCAACACACCGGGGTTCTACACTTCCTACCATACGGTGCTTCATACGGGGCATGTCGATGCTTGAATGATAAGCTGTTGTTATATGAAAACTTCGGCTAAATGAAGATGATCATCCCAACCGCCCAAAATCAATTGCACATGCCCGAAGCAGTCCTCCAAAGTCTCGTATCGTCCGCTCACTCGCCCATCGGTTTGCGGATGGAACGCGATCTTGAAATGCAATCGGGTACCCAATTCTTCTTGAAATTTCGCCAAAATCGAGAGGTGAATCGAGTATCTCGATCAGAGACAATAGATACGGGCACCCCGTGTAATGAAACTATCTCCCGAACAAAAGCTCGGCCAATTTTGGTGAAAAACTTTCCTTGATGGCCAGGAAATGAGCACTCTTCGTCAATCGATCCACAACTACCCATATCGTATCCGCTCCCCTTGCAGTCTTAGGAAGTTTTGTAATAAAGTCCATGGTTAAGTGCTCCCATTTCCACTCAGGAATCTCCAAAGGTTGCAATTTCCCATGAGGTTTCTGGTGTTCGGGTTTGACCTTCCGGCATGTTAGGCATTCTTCTACATATCGAGCCACATCATTCTTCATCCCGTGCCACCAATAACCCTCACGAAGATCTCGGTACATTTTTATAGCACCCGGATGAATAGAAAACTTGGACCTGTGAGCTTCTTCCATAAGAGTTTTCCGGTTCCCACCAGTAAATGGAACCCAAACCCTACCATAACGAGTTAGTAATCCACGCCCATCTCGCTCCATCTTAGGTAACTCATTCACAATCCTTTCACGATTTGGGTTCCCCTCTTGAGTCGCCACATCTTGAGCATCTCGAATCATACCCAATAATGATGTTTCCATAGTCATCCGAAGACATTTAGCTCGAATCGGTTCGACAGTTGCTTACGATCGAGTGCGTCGGCTACCACATTAGCTTTAGGGGTGGTAGTGAATCTCACGTCGTAATCTTTCACCACATCTAACCATCTAACTCGCCTCATATTCAAATCCCGCTGATCGAAAAGGTACTTCAAACTTTTATGGTCGGTGTAAATGATACACTTAACCCCGTAAAGGTAGTGCCCCCATATCTTGAGAGCAAAAACAACTCCTAATTCCGTGTCATGAGTGGGGTAGTTCCTTTCGTGAGGTTTTAGCCGGCGAGACGCATAAGCTATCACCTTACCCCGTTGCATCAACACGGCACCAAAACCCGGGGAGGGATGCGTCGCGAGACACTACCATGTCCTCCACTCCTTCCTAAAGTCAAAACCGGGCATTACACAACCGCGTCTTAAGATCTTCAAATGTCTGTTGTTCCGGACCCCAAACAAATTTCTCCGACTTCTTGGTCAATCGCGTAAGAGGTAGAGCAATCTTTGAGAAATTTTCAATAAACCTACGATAGTAACCGCCAAACCTAAGAAACTACGAATCTCAGAAGGCGATTTAGGAGCTTCCCATTTCTTAACCGCATCAATCTTGGCCGGATCGACCTTGATACCTTCCTTGTTCACCACGTGGCCCAAGAATTGAACCTCTTCTAACCAAAATTCACACTTAGAAAATTTAGCATAAAGCCGTTCTCTCCGTAGTGTCTCTAGAAGTTCCCGAATGTGCTTTTCATGCTCCTCCACAGTCTTAGAATAGACCAAAATATCGTCAATAAACACAATGACCGAGCGGTCGAGCATCGGACCACACACCCGATTCATAAGATCCATAAAGCGTGGGTGCATTAGTGAGTCCGAAAGGCATCACCACAAATTCAAAGTGTCCGTATCGGGTTGAAACGCCGTTTTCTCAATGTCACGCCACGAACTCGCATCCGATGATAACCGAACGCAAATCAATCTTGGAAAACCAAGACGCTCCTTGGAGTTGGTCGAAAAGATCGTCGATACGAGGTAAAGGATAACGGTTCTTTATCTGAGTTTATTCAACTCCCGATAATCTATGCACATTCTTTGAGAACCGTCCTTCTTTTCGCGAAAAGTATAGGAGCACCCACGGCGAGAAACTTGGCCGTATAAACCCCTTATCACTAAGCTCCTGAATCGATCTTGAAGCTCTTTCATCTCGATGGCGCCAAACGATAAGGAGATTTGGCGATCGGAACAGCCAGTACTAAATCAATGCGAAACTCCACTTGCCTAATAGGTGGCAAACCCGGAGTTCCTCAGGAAAGACGTCACCAAAGTCGGAAACAACTGGAACATTATCGAGTGCAATAGCAGAGGTACAAGAAGCAATATCCAAATGGGGAATATCTCCTTGAATAATAAGTTCTCCACCTAGGGTTTTGAACACGAACTTGTCTCTTGCGACAAAGAATTTACGCATCGAATGCATCGAGCCAATCCATACCCACAATAACGCAAAGTTCCCTCATAGCAATAGGGATAAGATCAATGGGGAATTCAACTCCCGAAAATTCAAGGGTACAACCCCGATAAACATCAAGAACGAAGATAGTTCGATTGTCGGCAACTTCGATAACCATGGGACGTGCTAGTTTCCGACACCACGCCCCAAACGATTTATGAACGTGCGTGACACGAAGGAGTGAGTAGCGCTTAATCAAACATAACGGCGTGGTGAGAATCTAATGAGATAAGTGCACGATTCATAATATTTAAGAAATGAAACAATTACTCTATGGCATAGCATAAAATGAAAGATAAGGAAGAGATGTTTACTCACATGCCGCAGGCTTCGCAGCTCCTCCTCGTAAGTGGTGGACACGTCCTCGTGTCAACATAGTTGGTCCGTTAGAGGTCGGGCGATTGGGATTTGCATTCCCATACTTCTTGACTTTGGGCAATCAGTTTCTTGTGCCCCTTCTCTTGGCAATTGTAACAAGCTGGTACCGCATGATGGTAGTAACACAGGGGACTGTAATGGCTTTTGGAGCCTTGCAATTCTTCCGGTGATGCCCTTCCTTCTTACTGATTTATAACACACCATTGGGGGTCGATCACCGCCTTTGCAGATGGCTTGTATTCATATCTTGGTTTATCCGAACTTTGTCTTCTTATGAGCCTCATTAGAAGTTTTAGAAAAAGTGCTCTCCAATTTCCTCTTAGATTGAGTTTGCGGCTCAATCTCTCTCTTCAGCTGCCCCCATGATCGCACCCAAGGTCGTAAAGTCTTGCATGCTCACAAATTCCGGATGTCGGTACATAAAATCGAGATGTACCGACTAACAAGCCATGCTTCATCTCCGGAAAAGTAGGACGGAAAGAAAGCATCTCCATGAACTTGGCGTTCGGATCACTGCGAGACTCGGGTCTGTTGTAACGCCATGAACTCCTGCATCATTCTTTGTTGCTCCACCCTAGGCACATACCGTGCCTCGAACCACTCCACAACCGGGCCCAAGTAATCGCCCTTACAGCCTTCTTGATCATTCTTCCCGTGGTGGTGTTCCACCATGTCTTACCCCGCTTCCTCACCGGGTTCTTTGCTACCAACACTCTAAATCGGTGCAGGCACCCTATAGTCATAAAGGCACCCTCCACGTCGGATAACCGGTGCTTAGTCACTCTTGGATCGTCCTCCCCATCCCAATGAGGTGGGCTGCACTTGCCGAACTTCTCGTAGTAGTACATTAAATCACGAGCAGGAGGATCGGGAGCCCTCCCCCAGGCGGAGGTGCATCTGCCATACGCTCATCTAGCAGAGCACGAACTTGATCAATGATGTTAGCCGTGACATTCGGAATGATCTCGTTAAAAGCATTATTGAACTCCTCAGCAACGAGTTCCCTAACTTGAGCTATTTGAATTGCATTGAGGCGAGCAGGCGGAGCCATCTAAAATTGATAAGAAAAGAAAAAACGATTCAACCTATGCATGTCTAAGAGATCGAAAACACTCAGCTTGCTGAAAACTTTTCAACCTTGCCCCGTCCCCAAAACCGGCTCCAATATATTGAATAGTAGGGGCCCTTCTATTATTCAATATAGAAGTTCCAATTTCGGTTTCAGGTCTAGTTTCAAAATTTCAGCTTGCTCCTAGCCGTAATGATTTAATTCACACTCATGGTAGATCTAAAAGGCCTAAATTCTCACATGGTAGATAGTAGCACTAAAGGTATATAATTATCCTCCTAGGCTAGTCTTTGGGATATGTCATAAATGGAGCATACTATTGTGTTTGATAAGTAATAAAATTTAAACTCAATTAGTAAATAAAACTTACTTGGTGGTAATGACGCACCGTGACATCTTCACCGCTAGCTTTTAATAAACTTTGTACAAGAGAAATAAAATGTTTTAAATTTGAGTCTAGACATCCCTAAGAAGGCCTAGTTCACTCAAATGAAAGTCTCCGATACCAACTTGTAACACCCAAAATTTATTTATTTATTTATTTATTTATTTTTTATTTTTTTTTTACCGAAATAGTATAAAGTTTGACACCAATTCATAAAGGAACTTCATTTATTTAATTTAATAAGCCAATAATGGAAATCAAGTTATCAAACTTCTAAAGAAAACAACATAAGTAAGACTTTCTAATATAGAAATGTCAAAAGCGGAAGTACTAAAATGTTCATTGACTTAAAATAAATAGCAGTGTGTCACGAATGCTCCCGTCAGTCCCTAGCCTCCTTAATCGTAATACCTGAAAAATGTTAAGTAAACCGTAAGCACAAAGCTTAGTGAATTCAAACACAACATTATACCAATATCCACAATCACTAGACCTAGATTAAAATATACAGTTATAACATTTAAACATAAGCCAAGAACAAATCAAGGCTTATAAGGAGGGCTAGTAGGTTACCCGCATCTTACAAACCGAAGAGTATTGGGTTAATCTTACCCTCACCTCACATCCCGGAGGGTATTGGAGTAATTATACCTAACCACGCGCACCGGACAAAAGCCGGATAATTGCTATGATCCCCTCAACAATAAACATACAGTGCACATGTATAATTAACAATTTAAGCATGCATTCATATTATCATACCAAAATAATAATTTAACACTCACGTGCTAACCTAGCAATCATAAATATTGAGACAATGGAGTGAGAGAACTCACCTTGAATACTTAAGGGAGGTTGCTAAATCAAAACTGGCTACCACACTTGAGCAAATGCCAAAACTTCACCTATTATAAACTAGGAGTTAGGATATACCCAAAGATGAAGCTTAAAGACTTAACAAAAATCTGGACATCAAGGTCTAAAAAAACAGGCCCGCTGTTAAAGATAGATTTACTTAATTTTCCTAAGTATTAACATATAAATATTAAATTTTTCTAAGAAACTAGAGTCTTTCCCCTTTTTAAAACAGTAAAGAACTCACTCTAACTCCAAAATATGAATTTATTATGATGCTTTTAAAAAGACATCGCAGTGCAGTCCCAAATCATAGGAATCAGTAGTGTTGGCCAATTCTACCCAACTTGTGGATAGACATTGTCCAAACTAAAAATCACAGAAATAATATATATAAATACCAAAGTCTCAGAGTTGGAATCGACCAAAAAGGGTTTCCCAAACTCTAGATACGAAATTCACAACATGACTCTTTATAAAACCCTTAAAAGCTGATGACAGAAAACTGATCTGGAGTGTGAACTCAATATGACCAAGAAATACTTGGAGATAACATCCCATAAACTCCAGATCACAACTTTAGGTCATAACACACATGTGGGAACTTGGAATCCCATTAGATCATTTCCCAAGCCCTAGAAACGAATAAAACAAGTTGACCTATCAGATCAGACCCGGATCAGACCTACCAGCAAAGGTGCCGTTCTTGCCCATGGATAAAGTCCTAATTAGTGAGAGTGACCTTCATAAGAAAGTTACCCAACACAATTTGTAAACTTTTGGCACAGGTTTGAGATCCGTTTGAGTTATATAATTAAAGTTATGATTTTTGTAAGATGACTACAAATTCGATGGAAACAGAATCGTAGCCAACCCTTAATCTTTTTAACCAATCCATTCCTCTCCCTTTTGAAACACATTCCTAGATGTGTTTATCACCCAAATTCAGTCCCCTATGAACATGGTGGCACTAAAAAGGGCTAGGGGTCATTGGTATTTCATTTAGTCACAAGGAAAAGAATCAAATCAACATAATATATGACAAACCACAATTTTCCCCTTTCTTAAGGGTTCCTTGATCTTTCAAATACACAAACATCTATATACACATCTTAGAAGATGCTATAAAGTTGTATACTTAGATCTAAACATATTGATATGGATGTGTTGAGAATCAAAATAATAATTAACAAGAATTATAACCATTCACAAGATCTATCACATTTTATCACCTAAATAAAACTTGGTGATTCCCATGGTTCATTTAGACCTTGTATTTTATATAATCATCTAAATCCATCATACACCATGTATAGGGTGTAGGTATAATCTAGAGATGATGATAACATACAACTTATAACAATAACAACTTTGGTTAAAACCATAAGATCTATCTTCTTTAAATCACACAACTTACAACTTGATGATTTTTATGAATCATATAGATCTTTTACATAATATGATCATCTAGACTCATCATACACCATGTATAGGAGGTGGTGATGAAATTTCTAGATGATAATCAACACTTAAAACAATTAATTGAATATAAATCAAAAGAAAAGATTAGAACACCTTAAAAGATCTTACCTAAGCTTGTTACACCAACAAGGAAATGAAGGAGAAGATGATTGTGGCTTTGGGAAGAGAAAAATGAGAGAGAGAGATGGGAGAGATGGGAGATCGGCCGAAAAAAATGAGGGAGAGAGGAGGAGGTTAGGGTTTGTGATATTTTTATAATTCATATTAGGACAAAGCCTAATGACTACACTAATGGGCTAGGCTCAAAACTCATTTCTTACTAGCCCAATATAATTAAATCTATCAATTAACTTAGCCCAAAACTTGTAATTTAATCTAACTTGGCTAATTAATTAAGCCCATCATTTAAAATAATTAAATACCATGAAAATAATTAACGTACCGAAAAAAAAAGAAACCGGGCGTTACACTTTGAATTTGGATTTAACGTTCATGAGGTTTCTAGGGGACTTGGCTCACGAAGTTCTATCGGATTTGGATTTAAGGTTCATGAGGTTTCTAGGGGACTTGGCTCACGAAGTTCTATCGGATTTGGATTTAAGGTTCATGAGGTTTCTAGGGGACTTGGCTCACGAAGTTCTATCGGATTTGGATTTAAGGTTCATGAGGTTTCTAGGGGACTTGGCTCACGAAGTTCTATCGGATTTGGATTTAAGGTTCATGAGGTTTCTAGAGGACTAGGCTCATGAAGTTCCTTTAGATTTGGATTAAAGGTTCATGAGGTTCCTAGAGGATTAGCTCATGAAGTTCCATTAGATTAGGATTTAAGGTTTATGAGGTTCCCAGATGACTAGGCTCATGAAGTTTTATTGGATTTGGATTTAAGGTTCATGAGGTCCTTAGAATACTAGGCTCATGAAGTTCCTTTGAATTCAGATTAAAGGTTCATGAGATTCATAGAGGACTAGGCTCATGAAGTTCATTTGGGGTCGTATTTAAGTCTCATGAGATTCCTAGAGGACCATGCTCATGCAGTTCCTTTGGATTCGGATTAAAGATTCATGATATTCCTTGGGGACTAGACTCGTGAAGTTCCTTTGGATTTTGAATTACAGTTCATAAGGTTCCTAGAGGACCAGGCTCATGAAGTTCCTCTGGATTTGGATTAAAGGTTCATGAGATTCCTAGAGGACAAGGCTCATGAAGTTTCATTGGATTTGGATTAAAGGTTCATGAGGTTCCTAGAGGACTAGGCTCATGAAGTTCTACTGGATTTGGATTTAAGGATCATGAGGTCCTTAGAAGACTAGGCTCTTGAAGTTCATTTGAATTTTGATTAAAGGTTCATGAGGTTCCTAGAGGATTAGGCTCATGAAGTTCATTTAGGTTCAGATTTAAGTATCATGAGAATCCTAGAGGACCAGGCTCATGCAGTTTCTTTGGATTCGGATTAAAGGTTCATGAGATTCCTTGGAGACTAGACTCATGAAGTTTCTTTGGATTTTGAATTACAGTTCATAAGGTTCCTAGAGTACCAGGATAATGAAGTTTCTCTGGATTTGGATTAAAGGTTCATGAGATTCCTATAGGACTAGGCTCATGAAGTTTCATTGGATTTGGATTAAAGGTTCATGAGGTTCCTAGAGGACTCGGCTCATGAAGTTCTATTGGATTTGGATTTAAGGTTCATCAGGTCCTTAGAAGACTAGGCTCTTGAAGTTCATTTGAATTTAGATTAAAGGTTCATGAGGTTCCTAGAGGACTAGGCCCATGAAGTTCCTTTGGGTTTGGATTTAAGTCTCATGATATTCCTAGAGGACTAGGCTCATGCAGTTATTTGGATTTGGATTAAAGGTTCATGAGGTTCCTAGGGGACTAGACTCATAAAGTTCCTTTAGATTTGGAATTACGGTTCATGAGGTTCCTAGAGGACTAGGGCCATGAAGTTCCTTTGAATTTGGATAAAAGGTTAACGAGGTTCCTAGAATACTAGGCTCATGAAGTTCCTTTGAATTTGGATTTAAGGTTCATGAGATTCATAAGGTTCCTAGAGGACCAGGCTCATGAAGTTCATTTAGATTTGGATTAAAGGTTCATGAGATTCCTAGAGGACTAGGCTCATGAAGTTTCATTAGATTTGGATTAAAGGTTCATGAGGTTCCTAGAGGACTCGGCTCATGAAGTTCTATTGGATTTGGATTTAAGGTTCATGATGTCCTTAGAAGACTAGGCTTTTGAAGTTCATTTGAATTTAGATTAAAGGTTCATGAGGTTCATAGAGGACTAGGCACATGAAGTTCATTTGGGTTTGGATTTATGTCTCATGAGGTTCATAGAGGACTAGGCTCATGAAGTTCATTTAGGCTCATGAAGCTCATGAAGTTCCTCTGGATTTGGATTAAAGGTTCATGAGATTCCTAGAGGACTAGGCTCATGAAGTTTCATTGGATTTGGATTAAAGGTTCATGAGGTTCCTAGAGGACTAGGCTCATGAAGTTCATTTAGATTTGGATTAAAGGGTCATAAGGTTCCTAGAGGACCAGGCTCATGAAGTTCATTTAGATTTGGATTAAAGGTTCATGAGATTCCTAGAGGACTAGGCTCATGAAGTTTCATTGGATTTGGATTAAAGGTTCATGAGGTTCCTAGAGGACTCGGCTCATGAAGTTCTATTGGATTTGGATTTAAGGTTCATGATGTCCTTAGAAGACTAGGCTCTTGAAGTTCATTTGAATTTAGATTAAAGGTTCATGAGGTTCATAGAGGACTAGGCTCATGAAGTTCATTTGGGTTCGGATTTATGTCTCATGAGATTCCTAGAGGACCAGGCTCATGCAGTTCCTTTGGATTCGAATTAAAGATTCATAAGATTCCTTGGGGACTAGACTCATGAAGTTCCTTTGGATTTTGAATTACAGTTCATAAGGTTCCTAGAGGACCAAGCTCATGAAGTTTCATTTGGGTTCGGATTTAAGTCTCATGAGATTCCTAGAGGACCAGGCTAATGAAGTTTCTCTGGATTTGGATTAAAGGTTCATGAGATTTCTATAGGACTAGGCACATGAAGTTTCATTGGATTTGGATTAAACGTTCATGAGGTTCCTAGAGGACTCGGCTCATGAAGTTCTATTGGATTTGGATTTAAGGTTCATGATGTCCTTAGAAGACTAGGATCTTGAAGTTCATTTGAATTTAGATTAAAGGTTCATGAGGTTCATAGAGGACTAGGCTCATGAAGTTCATTTGGGTTCGGATTTATGTCTCATGAGATTCCTAGAGGACCAGGCTCATGCAGTTCCTTTGGATTCGAATTAAAGATTCATAAGATTCCTTGGGGACTAGACTCATGAAGTTCCTTTGGATTTTGAATTACAGTTCAGAAGGTTCCTAGAGGACCAAGCTCATGAAGTTTCATTTGGGTTCGGATTTAAGTCTCATGAGATTCCTAGAGGACCAGGCTAATGAAGTTTCTCTGGATTTGGATTAAAGGTTCATGAGATTTCTATAGGACTAGGCTCATGAAGTTTCATTGGATTTGGATTAAACGTTCATGAGGTTCCTAGAGGACTCGGCTCATGAAGTTCTATTGGATTTGGATTTAAGGTTCATGATGTCCTTAGAAGACTAGGCTCTTGAAGTTCATTTGAATTTAGATTAAAGGTTCATGAGGTTCATAGAGGACTAGGCTCATGAAGTTCATTTGGGTTCGGATTTATGTCTCATGAGATTCCTAGAGGACCAGGCTCATGCAGTTCCTTTGGATTCGAATTAAAGATTCATAAGATTCCTTGGGGACTAGACTCATGAAGTTCCTTTGGATTTTGAATTACAGTTCATAAGGTTCCTAGAGGACCAAGCTCATGAAGTTCCTCTGGATTTGGATTAAAGGTTCATGAGATTCCTAGAGGACTAGGCTCATGAAGTTTCATTGGATTTGGATTAAAGGTTCATGAGGTTCCTAGAGGACTAGGCTCATGAAGTTCTACTGGATTTGGATTTAAGGTTCATGAGGTCCTTAGAAAACTAGGCTCTTTAAGTCCATTTGAATTTTGATTAAAGGTTCATGAGGTTCCTTTGGGTTTGGATTTAAGTATCATGATATTCCTAGAGGACTAGGCTCATGCGATTATTTGGATTTGGATTAAAAGTTCATGATGTTCCTAGGGGACTAGACTCATAAAGTTCCTTTGGATTTGGAATTACGGTTCATGAGGTTCCTAGAGGACTAGGGCCATGAAGTTCCTTTGAATTTGGATAAAAGGTTAATGAGGTTCTTAGAATACTAGGCTCATGCAGTTCCTTTGGATTCGGATTAAAGATTCATGAGATTCCTTGGGTACTAGACTCATGAAGTTCTATCGGATTTGGATTTAAAGTTCATAAGGTTCCTAGAGGACCAGGCTCATGAAGTTCATTTAGATTTGGATTAAAGGTTCATGAGATTCCTAGAGGACTAGGCTCATGAAGTTTCATTAGATTTGGATTAAAGGTTCATGAGGTTCCTAGAGGATTATGCTCATGAAGTTCTACTGGATTTGGATTTAAGGTTCATGAGGTCCTTAGAAGACTAGGCTCTTGAAGTTCATTTGAATTTTGATTAAAGGTTCATGAGGTTCCTAGAGGATTAGGCTCATGAAGTTCATTTAGGTTCGGATTTAAGTATCATGAGATTCCTAGAGGACCAGGCTCATGCAGTTTCTTTGGATTCGGATTAAAGGTTCATGAGATTCCTTGGAGACTAAACTCATGAAGTTCCTTTGGATTTTCAATTACAGTTCATAAGGTTCCTAGAGGACCAGGCTAATGAAGTTTCTCTGGATTTGGATTAAAGGTTCATGAGATTCCTATAGGACTAGGCTCATGAAGTTTCATTGGATTTGGATTAAAGGTTCATGAGGTTCCTAGAGGACTCGGCTCATGAAGTTCTATTGGATTTGGATTTAAGGTTCATGAGGTCCTTAGAAGACTAGGCTCTTGAAGTTCATTTGAATTTAGATTAAAGGTTCATGAGGTTCATAGAGGACTAGGCTCATGAAGTTCATTTGGGTTCGGATTTAAGTCTCATGAGATTTCTAGAGGACCAGGCTCATGCAGTTCCTTTGGATTCGGATTAAAGATTCATAAGATTCCTTGGGGACTAGACTCATGAAGTTCCTTTGGATTTTGAATTACAGTTCATAAGGTTCCTAGAGGACCAGGCTCATGAAGTTCCTCTGGATTTGGATTAAAGGTTCATGAGATTCCTAGAGGACTAGGCTCGTGAAGTTTCATTGGATTTGGATTAAAGGTTCATGAGGTTCCTAGAGGACTAGCCTCATGAAGTTCTACTGGATTTGGATTTAAGGTCCATGAGGTCCTTAGAAAACTAGGCTCTTTAAGTCCATTTGAATTTTGATTAAAGGTTCATGAGGTTCCTAGAGGACTAGGCCCATGAAGTTCCTTTGGGTTTGGATTTAAGTCTCATGATATTCCTAGAGGACTAGGCTCATGTAGTTATTTGGATTTGGATTAAAGGTTCATGATGTTCCTAGGGGACTAGACTCATAAAGTTCCTTTGGATTTGGAATTACGGTTCATGAGCTTCCTAGAGGACTAGGGCCATGAAGTTCCTTTGAATTTGGATAAAAGGTTAATGATGTTCTTAGAATACTAGGCTCATGAAGTTCCTTTGAATTTGGATTTAAGGTTCATGAGGTTTCTAGGGGACTTAGCTCACGAAGTTCTATCGGATTTGGATTTAAAGTTCATGAGGTTTCTAGAGGACTAGGCTCATGAAGTTCCTTTAGATTTGGATTAAAGGTTCATGAGGTTCCTAGAGGATTAGCTCATGAAGTTCCATTAGATTAGGATTTAAGGTTTATGAGGTTCCCAGATGACTAGGCTCGTGAAGTTTCATTGGATTTGGATTAAAGGTTCATGAGGTTCCTAGAGGACTAGCCTCATGAAGTTTTATTGAATTTTGATTAAAGGTGCATGAGGTTCCTAGAGGACTAGGCCCATGAAGTTCCTTTGGGTTTGGATTTAAGTCTCATGATATTCCTAGAGGACTAGGCTCATGCGATTATTTGGATTAGGATTAAAGGTTCATGATGTTCCTAGGGGACTAGACTCATAAAGTTCCTTTGAATTTGGAATTACGGTTCGTGAGGTTCCTAGAGGACTAGGGCCATGAAGTTCCTTTGAATTTGGATAAAAGGTTAATGATGTTCTTAGAATACTAGGCTCATGAAGTTCCTTTGAATTTGGATTTAAGGTTCGAGGTTTCTAGGGGACTTCGCTCACGAAGTTCTATCGGATTTGGATTTAAAGTTCATGAGGTTTCTAGAGGACTAGGCTCATGAAGTTCCTTTAGATTTGTATTAAAGGTTCATGAGGTTCCTAGAGGATTAGCTCATGAAGTTCCATTAGATTAGGATTTAAGGTTTATGAGGTTCCCAGGTGACTAGGCTCATGAAGTTTTATTAGATTTGTATTTAAGGTTCATGAGGTCCTTAGAATACTAGGCCCATGAAGTTCCTTTGAATTCAGATTAAAGGTTCATGAGGTTCATAGAGGACTAGGTTCATGAAGTTCATTTGGGGTCGGATTTAAGTCTCATGACATTCCTAGAGGACCATGCTCATGCAGTTCCTTTGGATTCGGATTAAAGATTCATGAGATTCCTTGGGGACTAGACTCATGAAGTTCCTTTGGATTTTGAATTACAGTTCATAAGGTTCCTAGAGGACCAGGCTCATGAAGTTCCTCTGGATTTGGATTAAAGGTTCATGAGATTCCTAGAGGACTAGGCTCATGAAGTTTCATTGGATTTGGATTAAAGGTTCATGAGGTTCCTAGAGGACTAGGCTCATGAAGTTCTATTGGATTTGGATTTAAGGTTCATGATGTCCTTAGAAGACTAGGCTCTTGAAGTTCATTTGAATTTAGATTAAAGGTTCATGAGGTTCATAGAGGACTAGGCTCATGAAGTTCATTTGGGTTCGGATTTATGTCTCATGAGATTCCTAGAGGACCAGGCTCATGCAGTTCCTTTGGATTCGAATTAAAGATTCATAAGATTCCTTGGGGACTAGACTCATGAAGTTCCTTTGGATTTTGAATTACAGTTCATAAGGTTCCTAGAGGACCAAGCTCATGAAGTTCCTCTGGATTTGGATTAAAGGTTCATGAGATTCCTAGAGGACTAGGCTCATGAAGTTTCATTGGATTTGGATTAAAGGTTCATGAGGTTCCTAGAGGACTAGGCTCATGAAGTTCTACTGGATTTGGATTTAAGGTTCATGAGGTCCTTAGAAAACTAGGCTCTTTAAGTCCATTTGAATTTTGATTAAAGGTTCATGAGGTTCCTTTGGGTTTGGATTTAAGTATCATGATATTCCTAGAGGACTAGGCTCATGCAGTTATTTGGATTTGGATTAAAAGTTCATGATGTTCCTAGGGGACTAGACTCATAAAGTTCCTTTGGATTTCGAATTACGGTTCATGAGGTTCCTAGAGGACTAGGGCCATGAAGTTCCTTTGAATTTGGATAAAAGGTTAATGAGGTTCTTAGAATACTAGGCTCATGCAGTTCCTTTGGATTCGGATTAAAGATTCATGAGATTCCTTGGGTACTAGACTCATGAAGTTCTATCGGATTTGGATTTAAAGTTCATAAGGTTCCTAGAGGACCAGGCTCATGAAGTTCATTTAGATTTGGATTAAAGGTTCATGAGATTCCTAGAGGACTAGGCTCATGAAGTTTCATTGGATTTGGATTAAAGGTTCATGAGGTTCCTAGAGGATTATGCTCATGAAGTTCTACTGGATTTGGATTTAAGGTTCATGAGGTCCTTAGAAGACTAGGCTCTTGAAGTTCATTTGAATTTTGATTAAAGGTTCATGAGGTTCCTAGAGGATTAGGCTCATGAAGTTCATTTAGGTTCGGATTTAAGTATCATGAGATTCCTAGAGGACCAGGCTCATGCAGTTTCTTTGGATTCGGATTAAAGGTTCATGAGATTCCTTGGAGACTAAACTCATGAAGTTCCTTTGGATTTTCAATTACAGTTCATAAGGTTCCTAGAGGACCGGGCTAATGAAGTTTCTCTGGATTTGGATTAAAGGTTCATGAGATTCCTATAGGACTAGGCTCATGAAGTTTCATTGGATTTGGATTAAAGGTTCATGAGGTTCCTAGAGGACTCGGCTCATGAAGTTCTATTGGATTTGGATTTAAGGTTCATGAGGTCCTTAGAAGACTAGGCTCTTGAAGTTCATTTGAATTTAGATTAAAGGTTCATGAGGTTCATAGAGGACTAGGCTCATGAAGTTCATTTGGGTTCGGATTTAAGTCTCATGAGATTTCTAGAGGACCAGGCTCATGCAGTTCCTTTGGATTCGGATTAAAGATTCATAAGATTCCTTGGGGACTAGACTCATGAAGTTCCTTTGGATTTTGAATTACAGTTCATAAGGTTCCTAGAGGACCAGGCTCATGAAGTTCCTCTGGATTTGGATTAAAGGTTCATGAGATTCCTAGAGGACTAGGCTCGTGAAGTTTCATTGGATTTGGATTAAAGGTTCATGAGGTTCCTAGAGGACTAGCCTCATGAAGTTCTACTGGATTTGGATTTAAGGTCCATGAGGTCCTTAGAAAACTAGGCTCTTTAAGTCCATTTGAATTTTGATTAAAGGTTCATGAGGTTCCTAGAGGACTAGGCCCATGAAGTTCCTTTGGGTTTGGATTTAAGTCTCATGATATTCCTAGAGGACTAGGCTCATGTAGTTATTTGGATTTGGATTAAAGGTTCATGATGTTCCTAGGGGACTAGACTCATAAAGTTCCTTGGGATTTGGAATTACGGTTCATGAGCTTCCTAGAGGACTAGGGCCATGAAGTTCCTTTGAATTTGGATAAAAGGTTAATGATGTTCTTAGAATACTAGGCTCATGAAGTTCCTTTGAATTTGGATTTAAGGTTCATGAGGTTTCTAGGGGACTTAGCTCACAAAGTTCTATCGGATTTGGATTTAAAGTTCATGAGGTTTCTAGAGGACTAGGCTCATGAAGTTCCTTTAGATTTGGATTAAAGGTTCATGAGGTTCCTAGAGGATTAGCTCATGAAGTTCCATTAGATTAGGATTTAAGGTTTATGAGGTTCCCAGATGACTAGGCTCGTGAAGTTTCATTGGATTTGGATTAAAGGTTCATGAGGTTCCTAGAGGACTAGCCTCATGAAGTTTTATTGAATTTTGATTAAAGGTGCATGAGGTTCCTAGAGGACTAGGCCCATGAAGTTCCTTTGGGTTTGGATTTAAGTCTCATGATATTCCTAGAGGACTAGGCTCATGCAGTTATTTGGATTAGGATTAAAGGTTCATGATGTTCCTAGGGGACTAGACTCATAAAGTTCCTTTGAATTTGGAATTACGGTTCGTGAGGTTCCTAGAGGACTAGGGCCATGAAGTTCCTTTGAATTTGGATAAAAGGTTAATGATGTTCTTAGAATACTAGGCTCATGAAGTTCCTTTGAATTTGGATTTAAGGTTCGAGGTTTCTAGGGGACTTCGCTCACGAAGTTCTATCGGATTTGGATTTAAAGTTCATGAGGTTTCTAGAGGACTAGGCTCATGAAGTTCCTTTAGATTTGTATTAAAGGTTCATGAGGTTCCTAGAGGATTAGCTCATGAAGTTCCATTAGATTAGGATTTAAGGTTTATGAGGTTCCCAGGTGACTAGGCTCATGAAGTTTTATTAGATTTGGATTTAAGCTTCATGAGGTCCTTAGAATACTAGGCCCATGAAGTTCCTTTGAATTCAGATTAAAGGTTCATGAGGTTCATAGTGGACTAGGCTCATGAAGTTCATTTGGGGTCGGATTTAAGTCTCATGACATTCCTAGAGGACCATGCTCATGCAGTTCCTTTGGATTCGGATTAAAGATTCATGAGATTCCTTGGGGACTAGACTCATGAAGTTCCTTTGGATTTTGAATTACAGTTCATAAGGTTCCTAGAGGACCAGGCTCATGAAGTTCCTCTGGATTTGGATTAAAGGTTCATGAGATTCCTAGAGGACTAGGCTCGTGAAGTTTCATTGGATTTGGATTAAAGGTTCATGAGGTTCCTAGAGGACTAGCCTCATGAAGTTCTACTGGATTTGGATTTAAGGTCCATGAGGTCCTTAGAAAACTAGGCTCTTTAAGTCCATTTGAATTTTGATTAAAGGTTCATGAGGTTCCTAGAGGACTAGGCCCATGAAGTTCCTTTGGGTTTGGATTTAAGTCTCATGATATTCCTAGAGGACTAGGCTCATGTAGTTATTTGGATTTGGATTAAAGGTTCATGATGTTCCTAGGGGACTAGACTCATAAAGTTCCTTTGGATTTGGAATTACGGTTCATGAGCTTCCTAGAGGACTAGGGCCATGAAGTTCCTTTGAATTTGGATAAAAGGTTAATGATGTTCTTAGAATACTAGGCTCATGAAGTTCCTTTGAATTTGGATTTAAGGTTCATGAGGTTTCTAGGGGACTTAGCTCACGAAGTTCTATCGGATTTGGATTTAAAGTTCATGAGGTTTCTAGAGGACTAGGCTCATGAAGTTCCTTTAGATTTGGATTAAAGGTTCATGAGGTTCCTAGAGGATTAGCTCATGAAGTTCCATTAGATTAGGATTTAAGGTTTATGAGGTTCCCAGATGACTAGGCTCGTGAAGTTTCATTGGATTTGGATTAAAGGTTCATGAGGTTCCTAGAGGACTAGCCTCATGAAGTTTTATTGAATTTTGATTAAAGGTGCATGAGGTTCCTAGAGGACTAGGCCCATGAAGTTCCTTTGGGTTTGGATTTAAGTCTCATGATATTCCTAGAGGACTAGGCTCATGCGATTATTTGGATTAGGATTAAAGGTTCATGATGTTCCTAGGGGACTAGACTCATAAAGTTCCTTTGAAGTTGGAATTACGGTTCGTGAGGTTCCTAGAGGACTAGGGCCATGAAGTTCCTTTGAATTTGGATAATAGGTTAATGATGTTCTTAGAATACTAGGCTCATGAAGTTCCTTTGAATTTGGATTTAAGGTTCGAGGTTTCTAGGGGACTTCGCTCACGAAGTTCTATCGGATTTAGATTTAAAGTTCATGAGGTTTCTAGAGGACTAGGCTCATGAAGTTCCTTTAGATTTGTATTAAAGGTTCATGAGGTTCCTAGAGGATTAGCTCATGAAGTTCCATTAGATTAGGATTTAAGGTTTATGAGGTTCCCAGGTGACTAGGCTCATGAAGTTTTATTAGATTTGGATTTAAGGTTCATGAGGTCCTTAGAATACTAGGCCCATGAAGTTCCTTTGAATTCAGATTAAAGGTTCATGAGGTTCATAGTGGACTAGGCTCATGAAGTTCATTTGGGGTCGGATTTAAGTCTCATGACATTCCTAGAGGACCATGCTCATGCAGTTCCTTTGGATTCGGATTAAAGATTCATGAGATTCCTTGGGGACTAGACTCATGAAGTTCCTTTGGATTTTGAATTACAGTTCATAAGGTTCCTAGAGGACCAGGCTCATGAAGTTCCTCTGGATTTGGATTAAAGGTTCATGAGATTCCTAGAGGACTAGGCTCATGAAGTTTCATTGGATTTGGATTAAAGGTTCATGAGGTTCCTAGAGGACTAGGCTCATGAAGTTCTATTGGATTTGGATTTAAGGTTCATGATGTCCTTAGAAGACTAGGCTCTTGAAGTTTGGGTTTTTGGCCCGATTTTGAATCGGGCCGCGGGCTGGGCCTAAAACCGGATTTTTCGGGACTCCGTTTTAAGTTTATATTTCCTTGTAATTATTTCCTAAAATTTAAATTGGATTTGAATTTGACTAAATTAATATTTGGAATATTTTTGAGTTAAGGGAAATAAATTAAACGAGAATATTATTTTGCCGGATTACTTCGAACGAATTAAAATGACGATTATTAGTATTAATTGGATTAATACCATTAAAATTGAATAGATTAATTTTATATTGATTGGATTAATATATTAATTGATTATTTAATTTTAATGCGACTTTATATTAATTGGATTAATATAGTAGAAATTGAATAGATTAATTTATAGATTAATTAGATTAATTTATATTAATATTAATTGTTTAATTTCGTTGCCATTACATGTTGTATGGAATCCTTATGTGATGGTGATATAGCTCGTGGACTTAGTTTTTGATTTGTTCGATTCGATTGTGTTGTAAAGGCCGTTTTGAGCCTATTTATATTTACTAGAAAAACTTGTATAGGATGCAATTTTTCAATGATGTAATTATTATTTTGGGTATGAAGAAGACCGAAGACAACCGACCGAGAAGACGAAGAATCGAAGACTGTTTTTTTATTTATTGGGTCATTCGCTTGGCCCAGTACTTAGAAATTAGGTCCATGAGCTATATGTTGGTAGTAACTAGGTTACTGTTTTCTGTTTTTCATTTTGAATGATTGACAAACCAACAAACGCGCGAATAATTGAATTAATGTGCAAAGTGTAACATTAATCACGAAATTCTCCCGACTACAAACAGACTAAGTTTAAAAAAGGTTACGAGGTTTCCTACCCTCCATCAAACTCGTAGAAAATTGATACCCGAGCTGGTGTGCTATGCTTAGAGTTATCGGGGTAGTACATTTGGTAGAGGTTGAAAAATTCTTGAGTGCATTAGATGACTTCGGTTGGTGATAAATTACGACCCTAGAAACATGATAGGTTGCCGGGTGAGATTCAATAGTCAAACTGATAGACGTTGATGGTCAACAACTTAGATAGTCTGGATTGCCAAGAAACCTGATAGGTTGAGGGCATGAAGACTAGGGGTAAAAGAAGATCAAATCATCCGTTAGACGGGTTGGTGTTAGACACTACTTTACAGAAATTAATTGGCAAGAAACCTGATAGGTTTCGTCTGTTAAAATTTGTAAAGAACTTGATCACCACTAAGAAGTCGATCTAACCATGATTTTCGGATTATAACATGGGAGTGTATAATTCCGATAAAATTAGTGGGAGCCGAGACAAGAATTATACAAGCCCTTAAATTCTATACTCGGTCATAATTAAACAAGTCACTAATTTAATCTTGTCTAAATCTTTGCATAAAACGAAATTGAATCTCTCTAAAATGGCTAAAAACCAACTTGCAATACTACTTGAAAAGAATCTCCTAACTGGCCCCAACTTTGTTGACTGGTTGCGGAATCTGATGATTGTACTCAGTATGGAGTCTCTGGGATACGTCTTGGAGGCGGACATTCCACCGACTCCAATCCGGACTAGGGGTAATCAGGAAGACATTGACGTCCATGAAAAATGGGTCAAGGATGACGTGCTAGTCCGTGGCTTTATGATGGGCTCAATGACTAATGAGCTTCAGAGAGCGCACGAGAAAATGACTTCTGCTAGGCAGATTCTCGCACACTTGACCGAACATTATGGAGAGCACAGTAGAACTGCTAGATATGAGATATCGAAGCAGTTGTTCAGTGCTATGATGAAAGAAGGGGAGAAAGTGGGAGACCATGTCCTCAAGATGATCTCTATGATTGAGAGGCTCGAGGTGCTCAACTTTAATATGGATTTATCCCTTCAAATTGATTTCATCATTCAATCTCTCCCTGACTCTTTCACGCAATTTGTAATGAATTTCAACTGTAATGAAATTACATGCACATTAGCTGGGCTAATGAATAAACTGGTGACGGCGCAGTCTAACATGAAGACTAAACCGAGAGAGGCTACTCTTGTGATTACTTCTGGGCCTAGGAGGTCCAAGAACAAGAAGAAAAAGACCTACGAGCAGTACAAACCCAAAAAAGGGGTGCAAAAAGGAAAGGGCAAGGCCCGAAAGGTTCAAAAGGTAGGCGGTCCAAAACCTACGGACAAATTCCTTGAATGCGGTGAGCTGGGCCACTGGCGAAGGACTTGTCCCAAGATTAGTGGCGCATCAGGTACGGAACTTTTTGTTTTTGAAACTAATTGTTCATTGCTTGTATATTCTCGCTTCATGGATTACGGATTCGTGCCACTTCTCACATTTGTACTATGAATCGGGATCTGAACGAAGTAGAAAACTCAAGTCGGGAAATAATGATCACTGTTGGAAGCGGACAAAGTGTCGAGGCAACCGATATTGGATCAATCCTTCTGGGTTTAGAATCCGGTTTTATTTTGACATTAGATGAAGTACTTGTTTTGCCCAAGGGGCATAAAAACATTGTATCCATTCCAGTCTTGGACCGGAAAGGATTTTGTTTCTTCATTGGCAATGGTAGTTGTAAAATTTATTTTCGAAATAAATTGGTTGGAACAGCTACATTGTTGAATGGTTTATATCATCTGAACATGCAAAATAAAACAGCAGTGAACACTATAACTAGGAAACGTGGTAGGCAAGATACTAATCAAGCTCTTAAATGGCACCTTAGACTTGGTCATGTTGGTCAGACCAAGGTTCAGAAAATGGAGAAAGATGGACTTTTAAGTCCATTGGGTGTAGAACCCTATCCAACTTGTGAATCTTGCCTTAGAGGCAAAATGACTAAGTTCCCCTTCACAGGGACTTTTGAAAGGGCTGCCGATAAACTTGGATTGGTGCATACCGATGTTTGTGGTGATTTAAAAGTAGCCCGAGACGGATATCAATATTTCATAACGTTCACAGATGATCATACTAGGTATGGGATTGTGTACTTAATAAAACATAAATCCGAAGCCTTTGCTAAATTCAAAGAATTTAAGGCCCTAGTTGAAAAACAAACTGGATGTCATATCAAAGCACTTCGGTCGGACCGAGGTGGCGAATATATGAGCATTGAGTTTGATGAGTTCCTTAAGGAACATGGAATAGTTTCACAATTCACGCCTCCAGGAACCCCACAGTTAAATGGTGTTTCAGAAAGGAGAAATCGGACATTGTTGGACATGGTTCGCTCCATGTTAAATTACACCGATTTACCTATTTACCTGTGGGGGTATACCTTACTAACCGCTGCCTATATCCTTAATAGATGTCCTTCCAAATCTGTTCCTATCACTCCGCATGAGATGTGGAAGGGTATGAAACCAAGCCTTAATCACATAAGGATCTGGGGATGTCCAGCCTATGTCGAAAAGGCTAAGGTGGACAAATTGGAAGGGAGGTCCATAAAAGGACGTTTCGTAGGATACCCAGAGGACTCGATGGGTTATCTATTCTACATGCCAGAAGACCATAGGGTCGTTGTGGCATTACAAGCGCACTTCCTTGAGGATGAATTCATTCAGGAAGGTGGCTCGGGTAGAAATATCTCTTTGGAAGAGCATAATGAAAGTCCTAAGGAGACATCTGATCAGGGATCAAGAACCGAACCTATTGTAACACAGCCTCCACTTCGAAGGTCTGATAGGGTATCTCACTTACCTGAGAGGTATGGCTATACACATGTTGAGGAACTGGGTCTCCACGACACACCTGATAGCAGTGAAAACGACCCTGTCACCTATGACCAAGCGATAGTGGATGTAGACTCCGATAAATGGCAAGAAGCAATGAAAGCTGAGATAGACTCGATGCATACCAATCAGGTCTGGACTCTAGTAGATCTTCCAACTGGCATGAGGACTATTGGAAATAAATGGATCTATAAGAGAAAGACTGATGGGGATGGCAAGGTTGATGCCTATAAGGCCAGGCTTGTGGCAAAGGGTTATACCCAAAGGGAAGGAATCGATTATCATGATACCTTCTCGCCCGTAGCTATGATAAAGTCGATTCGCATGATGCTTGCCATTGCTGCCTATTATGATTATGAAATATGGCAAATGGACGTCAAAACGGCTTTTCTAAATAGATACCTCGAGGAGGAAATCTATATGGAACAGCCTAAGGGTTTTGTGTCCAAGGCTAATATTCATAAAGTGTGTAAGCTGCAACGAGCCATTTATGGTCTGAAGCAAGCTTCTCGGAGTTGGAACCTTCGATTTGACGAAGCAGTTAAGGACTTTGACTTCGTACGAAATGAGGAGGAACCGTGTGTTTACAAAAAGGTCAGTGGGAGCAACATTGCGTTCTAAAACGTGAAAGCTTGGCTTTCTAAAACGTTCTCCATGAAAGACTTGGGAGAAGCTTCCTATATTATAGGGATCCGTCTTTACAGAGTTAGACCGCGAAGAATGATAGGACTTTCCCAAGCCCTCTATATAGATAAAATCCTGAGAAGATTCAAGATGGATGAATCTAAAAGAGGGTTCCTTCCCATGTGACATGGAATTCATCTCACCACGAAAATGTGTCCTCAAAGTGAGGAAGACAAGAGAGAGATGAGTAAGGTACCCTATGCCTCGGCAGTGGGTAGCCTCATGTACGCTATGTTGTGTACGAGACCAGACATAGTGTTGTGGGAAAATCCCTCACAATATGCCGCAAGTGCACGGTGTCAACAAGTAATAAAGTGATAAGTAAAGTATCGTTCCCTCGAGGACTGATTTCACTAAGTACCAAAATTTAGTCAACTCACAATTTTATTAGAAGAACAATTAAATAGAGTTTATATCTAGACTAATTACAGAAAGTAAATAATAGTACTAATAATAATAATAATAATAATACAAATAAGGGGCAGGATTATGATTTTCACCTCAAACAATCGGGAATGATATTTATTCGATTCAATTCACTGTTATTCAATTGATTGTAAGCCAGGAATTCTTAAATTATTCTAAAGCCTTTCCCATGGTCGATAGAAAATACTACGAATTATTAACTCGATATATCCCTATTCGAATTAGATAATTAATAGCTAAAACAGTTCAAGAATTCCCACAATAAATAGGCTTCACAATTCGCATGAGTATATCCCTATCTCACGAAAATTATGATTCGTCTCACAAGAACTATGCCTAAATTTCATCTCCCGAATCCATAAAGACATTCAAAACAATTTAACTGTTGGCCAGACAATTAAAAAGCATTAAGAACAGTAAGAAGAATCCAATTCAATAGAATAACAAGTAAATAGAAATAATAATAAATAATCAAACCGTCATGAAATTGGCTACAATCAAAATCCTACTCGAATAGATCTAAAAACTAAGATGCAGAAAAACCGTAAGGATCCCTGGTCTTGTCGTTGCCCCACAAATCTACACCTTGTTTTCTCCTTGATTTCTTCCGCCGAAAACTTTCTGGTTCTCCTCCTTGCTGTCCTTTTATAGTTTTTTTTTTCTCTCTTTTAATTCCCCCTCATCCCTCCAGTAGGTCCCTCACGAAAAAGTCATCAAATCTCCTTTTTTTTTCGAGTGCTCCTCACGGCACACCCCCAAAAATCCCTAACAATCAATTGCGGCCCAAAAGCTGATGTAAAGAAAATCAGCACACCAAAAGCCCACATACGCGGCCCATTTATAAAACTCAGCATATTTACTTTCCTTCCACACACCATTTGTTAGAACCCTGGCAGTGGCGTCTTTTTGCGCTTTCTGTGCCGCGGCTCACTTGGTGTGTGCCGCGGCACACAGTACAGTGTGCACATCATTCGCTGGTTGTCTTCGTGTGATGCGGTTCACTTGGTGTGTGCCGCGGCTCATGACTAAAAACTGCTATTTTCGCCCGTTTTTTATCGTTTTGGCTTCCGGACTCCGATTTCCTGCAAAACATATAAAAATAATGCATTAAAAGCTCATTTATGCTGATTTAGGCTCAAGATGGATATAAAATAATGATATAAAAGCGCATAAAAATACGCCTAACAAATACCCCCAAACTTGAGCCTTTGCTTGTCCTCAAGCAAACAATTTTCAATTTTAAACAAAATGTATCGTGAATAATCATGCAAATCCATAGTGCTCAACTTAATCAATACTACCCTGAAAATCTCAAAGAATAATACAAGTATCGTAATAGTGAGTCACGCCCAGGACACTGATTCCACAAAGTAACCAATTTCAGTCCTAATCAATCGTTCATGAAGAAAATCAAGCTCAAAGATTAACAATCGTGAATTTAACCGACCGTAAATATGAAGGGTTAGATTAAACAAGCCAATTCGCCCAATCCCACAGTGTAGTGGCAAAAATTTAAGAGTTTCATAATCGACATTACTCCTCGGACAGCATTCTCTTATGTATGATCAATAATATGATTCGAGTTAACCACTAGGTTTCGGCTCTCAGGATATTTCATCGGGATGATCCTAGGGTGGATTTCCATTCTCATGTATCGGGGAACCGTTTGACGTAAAAGACACTCATGGGGCACATGGATGCTTCTAGTTACTAAGCCCCCCTATACAGCGGAGAAAAAACTCGAATAGCAAGTCCCGCATGTCAAGGTTGCTGTTTTACGCGAGAGTAAACAACGGGTCACGTGAATACCCCCGGTTACTAGGCTTCCCATCATCGGTAATGCGATATTTTTAAATTATTAATCTATTCAGGGTCGTCGTTTTACGCGACAGTAAACAACGGGTCACGTGAATACCCCCGGTTACTAGACTTCCCCACATAGAACAACTAATATCTCGACTTTTTGGAAAAACTGTCCGACCCTAAACTCAATCCAAATGCCAACAAGACTCGTAGTACTGGACGACTAGCTACGCGAAAAGTTTAACCAAACGTATAAACGGTGATTTGAAAACACGTATGTCTCTTTTCTTATCTGCTAAAATTTCTACAAAAACGATAAAATTTCGGACCTAATTTAATATTCAATAGAAACAGAAATCGCTGACTGCAACTCGACCAAAAGTCAACCGTTTCTTCCAAGAGACATCAGTATCGTAAAATCAGTTTTACACATGGAAGCACGAAAAATTCACGAAAAATTCAAGCTTGAAAAAACCATCAATTGCATGCAAAATAAAGTTCACTACACATAACATTATCAATAATAAAACTCATGTGAAAATAAAAGAGATAAGGAAAAGTGAAACTTATTCCAAATGTCTTCTTGAACACCCGCACATGTCTGAGTGGAAACATCGGTCAATCAATACTTCAAATAACGCCCAACATCACGAGCGACCCCCAAACTTAGTCTCTAGTCATGAGATAACAATAGACATTAAATCAAGAAAGACTAGAATATGAAGAGTAATAACTCATAGGGGTTATAAAGAAATATCAGAGAAATAAGGGCCAACAAGAATACACGAATCCAAACGAAATACATAACAAAGAAAAGAAAATTATTAACGAAAAATCAAATAAAAACAACTAACTAGAAAGCAAGTAAAAATGATGGGTTGCCTCCCATCCAGTGCTCTATTTTACGTCTTGAGCACGACGTGGCGAAAAAATCTAACGTGGTTTCTTTCTAGGGAGATTGCCAAATGCCCCCTTCTTGCAATCAATAAGCCTCTTATTCCACAAGGGAGGCTTTGACTCATTCCCGGTTGCCAAAAATAATGAATAAGAATAATTATGCGGACAACCAAAAAATGATGGAAGAATATAATAATGATAAGGCATGAAAAAATAAGCAGAGTTCGAATGGGCAAATAATAAAGCATTATCATGCACAACCTCATTAGAACTCGAAGAATCAGCCTCAATAAAATCATGAGTAATGGGGTCAATCTCTCCCATTATGGATTTAGGAAAAATTATGCGTGGCACCGTTAATAAAATTTTAGGCACATAAGTGTTCACCTTATTAGTCGAAGTTTGATGACAATTTAATGAAATTTCTTGGGAAACATCATCAATGGTAACTTCTTCTACAGGCTCATCACACTTTATGTAATTATCGGGTGCTGGGGGATCGACCCTAAAACTTAACATGTCTTTCATCTCAACCTCCCCTTCATCTTCACTACTAAATATATGAGCTGGAAAATAACCATAGTGAATCTCAAGACCACGACGTGCACATTCTAGCTCAAAAAGAGTACTATCACGATTTTTAAGAGTGTCTACACATTGTTCAAGCATGGTCTTTTGTTTTCGGGGAGAGGGCTGACTGACCCTATTTGGCAAATTATTAAGAACATCGAAATTTATGAAATGCCAAGGGCCACGATACTCATAGAAAAACATAATGAAGAAAATAAAAATATAGAGACTAAACAAAGAAAAAAAAACTTCAAATTAAAATTAGAGTCGCTTGGTATTGATATTAGCGAAAAATCAGTCCCCGGCAACGGCGCCAAAAACTTGTTGTGGGAAAATCCCTCACAATATGCCGCAAGTGCACGGTGTCAACAATTAATAAAGTGATAAGTAAAGTATCGTTCCCTCGAGGACTGATTTCACTAAGTACCAAAATTTAGTCAACTCACAATTTTATTTGAAGAACAATTAAATAGAGTTTATATCTAAACTAATTGCAGAAAGTAAATAATAGTACTAATAATAATAATAATAATACAAATAAGGGGTAGGATTATGATTTTCACCTCAAACAATCGGGAATGATATTTATTCGATTCAATTCACTGTTATTCAATTGATTGTAAGCCAGGAATTCCTAAATTATTCTAAAGCCTTTCCCAAGGTCGATAGAAAATACTACGAATTATTAACTCGATATATCCCTATTCGAATTAGATAATTAATAGCTAAAACAGTTCAAGAATTCCCACAATAAATAGGCTTCACAATTCGCATGAGTATATCCCTATCTCACGAAAATTATGATTCGTCTCACAAGAACTATGCCTAAATTTCATCTCCCGAATCCATAAAGACATTCAAAACAATTTAACTGTTGGCCAGACAATTAAAAAGCATTAAGAACAGTAAGAAGAATCCAATTCAATAGAATAACGAGTAAATCGAAATAATAATAAATAATCAAACCGTCATGAAATTGGCTACAATCAAAATCCTACTCGAATAGATCTAAAAACTAAGATGCAGAAAAACCGTAGGGATCCGTGGTCTTGTCGTTGCCCCACAAATCTACACCTTGTTTTCTCCTTGATTTCTTCCGCCGAAAACTTTCTGGTTCTCCTCCTTGCTGTCCTTTTATAGGTTTTTTTTCTCTCTTTTAATTCCCCCTCATCCCTCCAGTAGGTCCCTCACGAAAAAGTCATCAAATCTCCTTTTTTTTCCCAATGCTCCTCACGGCACACCCCAAAAAATCCCTCACAATCAATTGCGGCCCAAAAGCTGATGTAAAGAAAATCAGCACACCAAAAGCCCACATACGCGGCCCATTTATAAAACTCAGCATATTTACTTTCCTTCCACACACCATTTGTTAGAACCCTGGCAGTGGCGTCTTTTTGCGCTTTCTGTGCCGCGGCTCACTTGGTGTGTGCCGCGGCACACAGTACAGTGTGCACATCATTCGCTGGTTGCCTTCGTGTGCCGCGGTTCACTTGGTGTGTGCCGCGACTCATGACCAAAAACTGCTATTTTCGCCCGTTTTTTATCGTTTTGGCTTCCAGACTCCGATTTCCTGCAAAACATATAAAAATAATGCATTAAAAGCACATTTATGCTGATTTAGGCTGAAGATGGATATAAAATAATGATATAAAAGCGCATAAAAATACGCCTAACACTTAGCCTACGCTGTGAGTATGGTAAGTCGATTTCAAGCAAACTCGGGAAGGGAACATTGGACTGCCGTAAAGAACATTCTTAAGTACTTAAGAAGAACTAGAGATTTAGTTCTTACTTATGGTGGTGGAGAACTGAAGGTGATTGGATTCACCGATTCTGATTTTCAAGGAGATAATGACGACTCTAAGTCGACATCTGGGTATTTGTTTACTCTCAATGGAGGAGCAGTATCTTGGAGAAGTGTTAGGCGTATTTTTATACGCTTATTCATCATTATTTTGTAGTGTTTTGGTGAGTGAAATCATCTAAATGAGCTTTTAATGTCTTAATTTTGTATGATTGACAGGAAATTGAAGTCCGGAAGCTAAAACGAGGCAAAACGGGCGAAGACGGCAAAACTGGACTCTGAGCCGCGGCACAAGGAATCTGAGCCGCGGCAAAGGAAGACACCATCCGAAGGGCGAGTAGTGTATGCTGTGCGCGGCACCCATGTGAGCCGCGTACGTAAGAATTTAATTACGCCCGTGTATTCAACTTTTGGCGATGTGCCGCGGCACAAGTGCAGTGAGCCGCGGCACACTTAGCGGGTCTTATACGTCTGCGCGGATTTTGGGCCGTTTGAAGCCGTTTTCGACCAACTAATACGACGCGATTTATGGAAGTCTTGAGCTATAAATAGGGTTGAAGACCCTAATTTAATTATCTTGGAATCATTGAATCTAAACCTAAGAGAGCTTAAGCTTGGAGACAGAGAAGAAGAGGAAAGCAGAGGAATTCAAGGGCAGAAGGCGGAAGCTGAAGAACGGAGGAATCCGAGCTTCATCTGCGTTTGAATTTTATGCTTTCGTTTATTTATTCTGTATTTTCAATTTTTAGTATGTCAGGCTAAAGCCCTAATCTAGGGTTTTGATGAAACCTTTGTTTTGACGAATTGATTAAGATTATCCAATTTATTACCTTTTTATTGAGTTTTCCCAATTATGTTTAATGCTTGCAATTATCTGGCCAATAGTTGTATTGATTTAATCATTCACTTCGAATCGGGAGAGGAGATTTGGTGAGGAACTATTGGTGAGGACCGTTTTATTCTGTGAGATAGGAATATACTCATAGGAACTACATGGCCTTTAGGAGATTTCATGCTTTTTGCCAATCGACGAGATAATTCACCTAGGGATAGAGTGCGTTAGTCGCCGTTAGATAAATCTATTGACCTCGGGAGAGGCGGTAGAATATATTAGCAATCTCCGCCTTGAAGAATTGGGAAAATTATTTATTACGGATAATCGAGAGTAAATTCGGATAAACTAAGGTGGATTCAGAACCCTAGACGTATTCATCATTTGATTTCCTTAATCCAAGATATTGTTTTCTACTGCTTAGTATTTTATTACTTCTTTTAGTTATTAATCCAAAAACCCAACTTCGATTGTTCAAATAAAATTGGAATACGAAAACGTCGGTAGTTGGAGATTCAATCCTCGTGGGAACGATACTCTACTTATCACTTTATTACTTGTAAACGATGACGTGCACTTGCGTGTAGGAAATATCGCAACAAGCTTTTGGCGCCGTTGCCGGGGAATGAAATTTTTCTAATATCGACTTAAGTATTTCCAGTCTTAATTTGAACGTTTATTTTTATTTTTGTGTATTTAATTTTGTTTATTCGTTTTTCCTTTCAGGACCTTTCGTTAGTGCATGAGAAGACTCGGTAACGAAGGCCTACTACCTTTGGACACCGAGCTCGAGCGCACTCTAAGAAGGAACAAAAAGGAGAAAAGAGAGCTGCAGACGACGGTCAACATGGCCGAGAATATTGAAATCCAAGGAGGAGACAACCAAGTGCGGCAAGTTCAACCGGAACTAGCTCTTCGGGATTATGCCATGCCGCAAGTCAACGCAAATTTTTCGGGAATTCGGCGTCCCACCATCCAAGCTAATAACTTTGAGATCAAGCCCGCCATTATTCAGATGGTGCAGGCGAGCCCATTCTGTGGACTACCGAAGGACGATCCGAATGCCCACATTGCTTCTTTCCTTGAGATATGCGATACTTTCAAAACTAATGGTGTCACCGACGACGCCATCCGATTGAGGCTTTTCCCTTTTTCTTTGAGGGATAAAGCAAAGTTTTGGTTAAATTCCTTACCGCCGGGGTCGATTACAACATGGGAGAGGTTAGTGCAAGCCTTCCTTGTAAAATTTTTCCCACCAGCTAAGACGGCGCGGTTGAGAAACGAGATAACCACTTTTGCCCAGTACGATATGGAATCGCTCCACGAGGCGTGGGAGCGATATAAAGAATTGCTTCGAAGATGCCCTCATCACGGCATTCCTAATTGGCTTCAGCTGCATACGTTTTATGGTGGTTTGAGTGCTTCTACACGCACTTTAGTGGATGCAGCCTCCGGAGGAACATTCATGGGAAAATCTATGGCCGAGGCTCACGTGCTTTTAGAAGATATGGCTGAAAACGCTTACCAATGGCCAGCAGAAAGATTGACACCGAAGAGGGTAATGGAAGTTTCGAGCAATGATCCAATTTCCACCTTGTCAGCTCAAGTCGCCGCTTTGACACAACAGCTCCAGAACTTTTCGCACGCACCAGCCCCCGTTACCATTGAGACATGTAATTGGTGTAACGGATCACACCCGAGTGCGGAGTGTCAATTTGGAAATCCGTTCGAGCAAAATCAGATGGAGCAGGCTCAATTCGTAGGAAATGGGAATCGACCGAATAACCCGTACTCCAATACTTATAATCCGGGGTGGCGCAATCATCCCAACTTTTCATGGAGAAACGGACAGAACGCACACCAGCCCCCTTTCGCCCAGAATCAACAGCAGCCCCCTTCCGGTCCCAAAGTGTCTCTCGAGGAAGCGCTTGCAAAATTGGCGGCAAATACGAGTCAATTTATGACTCGGACGGAAGCTACACTACAAAATCATTCTGCTTCCATTCGGAATTTGGAGGTTCAGCTGGGCCAAATCGCTAATGTGTTGACAGCTCGTCCGGAGGGAGCATTGCCGAGTACCACAGAGAGAAATCCTAGAGAGAGCCTAAACGCAATTAGCTTGAGAAGCGGGAGAGAGTTGCTGGATCAGCCCAAGCGGGGTAAAGAGAAGAAGGTTATTAAGGAAGAGATGGATTTAAAGCCAGAGGAGTCGAAAGATTTGGAGCCGGATAACTCAAAGACATGTGTTCCCCCCGTTCCATTTCCACAAAGACTACAGCAAAGAAGGGCGGACAAACAATTTTCCAAGTTTCTTGATGTGTTCAAAAAGCTTCACATAAATATTCCGTCACGACGCATTGGAGCAGATGCCGAGTTATGTCAAGTTCATGAAAGAGATATTATCTAAGAAGAGAAAACTTGAAGAGTTTGAAGCAGTTGCCTTGACAGAGGAGTGCGGTGCAATTCTTCAAAAGAAGCTCCCACCTAAATTGAAAGATCCGGAAGCTTTAACATACCGTGCACCATGGGAATCTTTCGTTTGATAAGGCACTATGCGATCTTGGTGCAAGTATCAACCTCATGCCTCTATCGATTTTTCAAAAGTGAATATTGGGGAAGCTAAGCCAACCACAGTCTCATTACAATTGGCGGACCGATCGATAAAGTATCCGAGGAGTGATCGAGGATGTATTAGTTAAGGTTGACAAGTTCATCTTTCCACCGACTTCATCATACTAGACATGGAGGAAGATGACAATATTCCGATCATCTTGGGACGACCATTTCTAGCGACGGGCCGAACCCTTATAGACGTGGAAAAGGGAGAGCTAACTCGAGGGTCCAAGACGAGGAAGTTACTTTTCAAGTATTCAAATCGTCCCATGTCCCTAAGTGCTGATAAAGGATCACAAATTGAGGGTGTGGATGTTTGTGAAAGAGGAAAGCATCGAAAAAATCGTCGTTGGGAAAATTGATTTTGTGTTAAATGGCCCAAGTTTGAAGAAGGATGTAGAACTAGTGGCGTTTCTCGACCATGAAGAAAATCTGCAGCTTGTGAGTTCGTTTGTGAAGGAGGAGAGTGAGCCGAAAGCCAAGAAAAATTAGTCATGGAGAAACCGGGTGTTTCGGGAAGTTTTTCAAGTCTAAACCTATTCGAAAACTACATTTGATGACTGAACCGAAAGTAGAACGGCTGATGACCAATGGTCATAATTTTAACAAAAATACAAAAGGTTCGATGAACGGGCGGAAGCCAAATGGAGTTTGCGGCGAACTAACGTTGTTCAATAGGTCCTATGAAGACTATAAACTTAGCGCTTCTCGGGAGGCAACCCGAGCTCGTAGCTGTAGATTTTTGCATTTCTTTATTTTTCTTGTATTCGTGATTCTTATTTTTCATCATTTTTGTGCTTCTATTTGCTTCTTCCTCTCGTTTTTAACGTCTTCTTTTCAAAATTCTGTGCAGGAAAGTCCCAGGGGAGAAACTGGAGTATGAGCCGCGGCACACATCGATCGCAATGGGAGGCAAAACCGACTGTACTTTGTGCCGCGGCACGGCATAAATGAGCCGCGGCACACTCGAGTAATGAGCCGCGGCACACGGAATTTGAGCCGCGGCACACGACAAAACGAGACACAGGTAAAAGGGACTGTACCTTGTGCCGCGGCTCACCTTATCTGTGCCGCGGCACACTATGCGGAATCCGAAAGGCCAGGCAGCTTATAACATGCATTCAGCCGGCATTTATCAGGTACGTTTTTCTCCTTCTCCCTGCCTTCCCTCCCCAGCGCGACCGGCCGACGTTGTTCAAATTTCTTCCTGCGATTTTTCTGGCAATCTTCAAAAGGTACGCTTCCATCGTTATTGTTTATTTGCTTATGGGTTATATTTTGAAGTTGTTTTTGCGTTGAATGGATGGAACATGCCTAGTTTTTCCTTCAATTAGTTTCATGATTGTTAGAGTATAACAGGGTAGTTTCATCGAATTTTCTTGATTAAATTGGAATATCAATGAGTTGATTGTGTTAAGTTGTTCATGATTGAATTGTATTTCTGTTTTTGGGGGCTGAATCGAGCTAGAACTATGTTTATTCTTCAAGTAAACATGCGCCCTCAAGGTGTCTGATAAATTGCCCAAATGAAAATTTTCTTTGAAAAAGCAATTGTTTTGAAGTTTCGTGCAACGTATACGTTTTCAATTTACTGACAAGCCCAACCCGTACATCCAGTTTAGATGTTTAAGTACAAATTCATCTTTTTCTCTCGTATGCGCTTGTGTCTTAAATTCGAATTTACGGTTTGATGTCTTTAGCCGCGCATATATCATCGTTATTATTTTTGCGTAAATAAACCCTCGTGTTGTGCTTCTCGGGACTGATTATGGCGCGCACGAAGAAGCCGACCAAGCGTGCTAGGACCGAGTCATCCCTACGCGAGGGGAGACCTCTCGGGGTCGGGCCGAGGCGAGGGGCACCAATTTTCGGACCCGAGATCCACAAGATATTCAACGAAAAGATCCGTCCGCGTCCACTTATTCCCGAGAGAGGTTTTACTCCGGCTCCTCGTGACGGGAGTTGCTCATGATGATTGACGAGATGGGATGGGCTAGATTTACCGCACCTCCCGAGCTGCAGTCATTTCGATCGTCCAGAGTTTTATGCCGC
This sequence comes from Orobanche coerulescens, assembly GCA_033398695.1. Classification (NCBI taxonomy): domain Eukaryota; kingdom Viridiplantae; phylum Streptophyta; class Magnoliopsida; order Lamiales; family Orobanchaceae; genus Orobanche; species Orobanche coerulescens. Next base: position 131,680,440 of record CM065805.1, read on the forward strand.
CGTCAAGCACATCCGGCAGGCATTCGTTGCCATCTTTAGAGTCCGGACTCAGTCGACGTCCGAGGGGTCACAGCTGATTTCTCCCGACGCTATTCGGAGGCTTTTTGGGTTTCGGCGGTTGACGAGACACTATGACCGCGTGATGACCGGCCTCACTAAGGAGGCCCCGCTTGAGACGATTGCACGGCCTGGCACCGACCGGGAGCAATGAGCACGAGCTCATCCACTTTTCATTTCAGAGTCGCGCCTCACTGGCTCAAAGAGCCTCGGCTTTACTTTATTTGCGCACGCATTGATCCCACCTCCCAGATCCGCATGCTTTTCTCTCCCGCGCCGGATCTTGTTTGCTATCACCTCCGGCCGCGCTTCGATGTGGCCCCCATTACGGTCCGATCTATCTTCTAGAGTATCCGGGGGGCCAAGACGGGTTGAAGCACCCTCCCTCATCTCGCGCTTTATGCCGGCAATGGCCGACATGGTCCGGGCCGACGAGCCGATGCTTGCCCCATAGGCCCCGATCGACCACCGCATCATATCGCACTTTGAGCAGTGGGGTGGAGCGCCGGCACACGCTCGAGGGCGAGGATTTTTGCTTGAGGAGGCTCACGAGGGATCCCCTGAGCCGCTTTTGTTGCCGCACGGAGAGGCCGGCCCGCAGCCCGACAGAGCGAGGTTGGAGGAGCTATTTGATGGGCTGCGGGAGGATTTGAGGAGACAGAGAGAAGAGCATAGGGAGGAGCTGAGGAGAGAGAGAGTGGAGCAGAGAGAGGAGCTGAGAGAGGAGTTGAGGAGAGAGAGACGAGATGAGGAGAGAGAGAGAGAGCTGGATGGCTGCCATGCGGGAGGAGCAGCGGGCGGCGCGGGAGAGTGTTGTTGCTGCAGCCAGAGCCGAGATGAGAGAGCAGGCCCGCCGGACCAGCCGACGAGCGGCGAGGCGTCTTGCTGCGAGGGAGGCTTATCATCAGGAGCACCTCGCCGCATGGACGGCCCACATCATGCATCCCGACGGGCCATTTATCGCGCCCGCCGGCCACCACACCACCCTCCTCACCGGACGATACGGCACGGCTCTCCCGAGCAGATCGGAGGGAGTACTTGACCTTTACTTTTCTTGCATTCCATTTTTGTCCATTGAGGTCAATGTACGTCCTAAGTTTGGGGAGGGATTTACATTCAATCTACATTCATATTTTGTGCACTTTTCTTTTCTTTGCGAAATTTTTTTTTAGATAGCCTTGCTTGCCGTAGTTTTTCTTTATTCGTGAATTTTCGTGCTTCTATTTTGTGTGATAATCGATGTTACGACACTGTCTTTCTCTCTCAAGAAGCGGGCAGTTTTAGTCGAGTTGTAGTCGCTATTTCGCTCGCTTAGTATTCAATTAGGTCCAAATTTTTCGTGATTGTAGAGGTCTCAAGTGCATAAGAGACGATACATACTTGTTTTTAAATCCCCTTCAATACGTTTGGCTACATTTCCGGATAGTGAGTCGTATCGCTTTCTTGATCGTGTTAGCACTTAGTTTGAGTTTTGAGTCGGTCAGTTTTTCTCTAAAAGTCGAGATAAAGTGTTCTATGAAGGGAAGTCTAGTAACCGGGGGCATTCGCGTGACCCGTTGTTTACTCTCGCGTAAAACGACGACCCCGATTAGACTAGTGATTTAGTGATTTCACATGTGCCAATGATAGGAAGCCTAGTAACCGGGGGTATTCGCGTGACTCATTGCTTCTCTCGCGTAAAACGGCAACCTTGATTCGGACATGCGGAAATTATGTATTCGAGTTGTTTCTCCGATGTAAACGGGAACTTAGTAACTAGAAGCATCCATGTGCCCCATGAGTGTCTTTTACGTCAAACGGTTTCCGAATACATGAGAATGGAAGTTCCACCCTAGGATTATCCCGATGTAACATCCCGAGATCCTAACCTAGTGGTCGACTCGAATCAAATTCTTGAGCATATTTATATAAGGGGGTACTGTCCGAGGTTTATTTGTTATGAGACTCGTGAAAAATTGTGGCTTTAGACTGTGGAACGCGACGAACTAGCTTGTTTATGTTATCCTTTCATATTGACGGTTGATTTGACTCATGTTTTGTTGATCTTTGAGCTGAGTTTTCTTCATGAACAAATGATTAGGACTGAACTTGATTACTTTGCGGAATCATTATTCTGAGTGCAGTTCGCTTTTATGACACTCGTATTATTTAGAGAGAATGGCAGGATAGTATTGATTAGGTGGAACACTATGAGTTACACGATGATTCACGACATTCTTTTATTGACTTTAATTCTTTTTGCTTGAGGACAAGCAAAGGCTTAAGTTTGGGGATATTTGTTAGGCGTATTTTTATACGCTTATTCATCATTATTTTGTAGTGTTTTGGTGAGTGAAATCATCTAAATGAGCTTTTAATGCCTTAATTTTGTATGATTGACAGGAAATTGAAGTCCGGAAGCTAAAACGAGGCAAAACGGGCGAAGACGGCAAAATCGACTCGAGCCGCGGCACAAGGAATCGAGCCGGCAAAGGAAGATACCATCCGGGGCGAGTAAGCGTACTCGTGCCGCGGCACGCCCATGTGAGCCGCGGCACGTAAGAATTTAATTACGCCTGTATTCAACTTTTGGCGATGTGCCGCGCACAAGTCTAGTGAGCCGCGGCACACTTAGCGGGTCTTATACGTCTGCGCGGATTTTGGGCCGTTTAAGCCGCCACCAACTAATACAGACGCGATTTATGGAAGTGCTGAGCTATAAATAGGGTTGAAGACCCTAATTTAATTATCTTGGAATCATTGAATCTAAACCTAAGAGAGCTTAAGCTTGGAGACAGAGAAGAAGAGGAAAGCAGAGGAATTCAAGGGCAGAAGGCGGAAGCTGAAGAACGGAGGAATCCGAGCTTCATCTGCGTTTGAATTTTATGCTTTCGTTTATTTATTACGTATTTTCGCTTTTAGTATGTCGCTAAAGCCCTAATCTAGTGTTTTGATGAAACCTTTGTTTTGACGAATTGATTAAGATTATCCAATTTATTACCTTTTTATTGAGTTTTCCCAATTATGTTTAATGCTTGCAATTATCTGGCCAATAGTTGTATTGATTTAATCATTCACTTCGAATCGGGAGAGGAGATTTGGTGAGGAACTATTGGTGAGGACCGTTTTATTAGTTGAGAAAGGAATATACTCATAGGAACTACGTGGCCTTTAGGAGATTTCATGCTTTTTGCCTATCGACGAGATAATTCACCTAGGGATAGAGTGCGTTAGTCGCCGTTAGATAAATCTATTGACCTCGGGAGAGGCGGTAGAATATATTAGCAATCTCCGCCTTCAGTAAATTGGGAAAATTATTTATTACGGATAATCGAGAGTAAATTCGGATAAACTAAGGTGGATTCAGAACCCTAGACGTATTCATCATTTGATTTCCTTAATCCAAGATATTGTTTTCTACTGCTTAGTATTTTATTACTTCTTTTAGTTATTAATCCAAAAACCCAACTTCGATTGTTCAAATAAAATTGGAATACGAAAACGTCGGTAGTTGGAGATTCAATCCTCGTGGGAACGATACTCTACTTATCACTTTATTACTTGTAAACGATGACGTGCACTTGCGTGTAGGAAATATCGCAACAAGAAGCTCCAAGCAAACTGCTACTGCAGATTCCACCTGCCAAGCAGAGTATCAAGCTACCTCAGAGGCTAGCAAAGAAGCATTTTGGATGCAGAAGTTTATACAAGAATGCCAAGTGGTCCCTAATGTGGAGTTGCCTATATCACTATTCTGTGATAATGATGGAGCTGTCGCTCAAGCTAAGGAGCCGAGGGCTCACCACAACACCAAGCATATAGAGAGAAAGTACCACATCGTTCGAGAGATGGTGGAAAAAGGATATGTTTCATTGCAAAGAGTAGACTCAGAAGACAATGTCTCTGACCCGCTGACTAAGCCATTATCTCAGGCCATCTTAGAAAGACATCTGAGGAACATGGGTATTGGATACCATGATGTGTGGCATTGAGTGAAAGTGGGAGATTGTTAGGAATATGCCCTCGAATGCCACTCAGTGGATGAAAGAGTAAGGGCATTATACTTGTAATTATGGAATAATTAATAAAAAGGCAATACGATTCATTCACTGTTTATTGTATTTCAATTGCATTCTTGACTTGGTAAACATTGAAGTGAAGTCCATGTAAATAAATCGAACATTACATTCTCGTTATGGGATAAGAGAAAATGCACTGGAAGTGTTTAAAGTTTATTTACGTAAATTGTTCGCAAGTCAATAAACTTAAAATGGGCATTAAGTTTTAATACGACTTGTATAACTGATGCTAGGACGTGTGCACGTCTTGATAGCATAGTTATAAGTATATTGGTGGGGCCAGTATACTCGAACACGACTCATACTCAATTAAGTCACACAGTATTCACTCTCGGAGAGTCGATGACGAATCGAAAGGTTGTGATAGTATACGTGGACCTTTTACTTGAGGTTTCAGTAGAAGATGTGCCTGTTACGTTTAGTTTGTCATTAGAGTAGTTAGACTCATTTGCTTAATTGCTGAGTCGACCTCGAAGTGCGGACTATACGAGCAGGTAGCAGTCTTTACTGTACGCCAAGAAAGGATTCTATCTCCTCTTAGTGAGCAGGCGAATGTCCTATACGGTTAATGGCAAATAAAATCATAGGTCTTTGGCCAAAGCATTCTGATATAGTCGTATTAGATACACTATTAATCAGTCAGTCTTGATTTGCATTAACACATGTATAGAGTTTAGTCAATAGTAGGGTTTGACTTTACCGTGACCCGAAGACTTGACCGGGACATCTGATGATGGGTCTATATGTATATAGTGTTCACGACATAATGGTTCTGGAATGATCCCTTCATTCGTTCTCAGTCGGGGTTTACAGTGCGGCCCGCTAGGCTGGCTAAGTGCTGCCCGCACTCATTGGTTCCTCCCAATGCCGGCTGAGACGGACCTACGGAGTCGCGCATTAGGAGCGTTGATGGATAAATGTGAATTTATAATCTCTCTATTAATATTAGATATTGGATATCTAATTATGATTTATTGGATAAATCAAATAGCGGTCTTATGAATTAAAATTAAGTTACCGGGTAATTAATTTAATTCATAAATAATATTTCTTAGAGAAATATATTTGTGTTTGATATAATTAATTAATTAGATTAATTAATTAATATAAATACATTGGTAAATAAACAGAGTGTATTTAACGTAGTCGTTTGACGAACGTCCGGTACACGAGCTTGTTTTCTAGGAAACTCCTACATGCCCCCCCCCCCCACATGGCATGATCACCATGCATGTGTTTGTGTTGTGTTGTCATGTTAAATTATTAAGTTGAGATTATTTCTCAACTCATAATTACATGAATGAGTTGTTATATATATATTAATGTATAACCAACTCATAATGTGAGAGATTTGACTTGAAACATACACACACACATCATCTTCATGTTCAAGTGTTGGACGTGAGTTCTTGAGGAGGGAGAGAGAGAAAATATTTTTTTTTTGTTTTTTCTTTAACTTTGAGTTGAGAAAAAATTTAAGAAAAAGTAAGATATAAATTGCTATAGTAATTCCTAGTCGTGTTCTTGGAGAACGGATTGCTATCGAATTTTTTCCGGGCAACTTCCGACGCGTGTGAAGTAGAGGCTTCGAACTTTCGGTGCTTGGAACGAAGGGATTTTGTGTTCGGGACGAGGTTCGTGATCATCATCAATTTTACGAAGAATTATTTCAAAGGCTTCAAGGGTATGATTCTTTATCTTCGTATTTAGTTATATTTTCGTATATACGTTACTTGATCGATCCTGTATGGGATTCGTATTTATTTCCGCTGCGTATTTTGTTTTATTTTCGGAATCCCAACAGATTTAAGGTTCATGAGGTCCTTAGAAGACTAGGCACTTGAAGTTCATTTGAATTTATATTAAAGGTTCATGAGGTTCCTAGAGGACTAGGCCCATGAAGTTCCTTTGGGTTTGGATTTATGTCTCATCATATTCCTAGAGGACTAGGCTCATGCAGTTATTTGGATTTGGATTAAGGGTTCGTGAGGTTCCTAGGGGACTAGACTCATAAAGTTCCTTTGGATTTAGAATCACGGTTCATGAGGTTCCTAGAGGACTAGGGCCATGAAGTTCTTTTGGATTTGGATTAAAGGTTCATGAGGTTCCTAGAGAACCAGACTCATGAAGTTCCATTGGATTTGGATTAAAGTTTCATGAGGTTCGTAGAGACTGAGGCTCAAGAAATTCCATTGGATTTGGATTAAAGGTTCATGAGGTTCCTAGAGACTGAGGCTCATGAAGTTTCATTGGATTTGGATTAAAGGTTCATGAGGTTACTAGAGGACTGGGCTCGTGAACCTCCTTTGAATTTAAATTTAAAATCATGAGGTTTCTAAGGGACGAGGCTCAAAAAGTTCAATTGGATTTGGATTTAAAGTTCATGATGTTTCTAGAGGACTAGACTCATGAAGTTCCTTTAGATTTGAATTAAAGGTTGATGAGGTTCCTAGAGGATTAGTCTCATGATGTCCCATTGGATTAGGATTTAAGGTTCATAAGGTTCTTAGAGGACTAGGCTCATGAAGTTCTATTGGATTTGGATTTAAGGTTCATGAGGTCCTTAGAAGACTAGGCTCTTGAAGTTCATTTGAATTCAGATTAAAGGTTCATGAGGTTTCTGGAGGACTAGGCTCATGAAGTTCCTTTGAATTTGGATTTAAGGTACATGAGGTTCCTAGAGGAATAGGCTCATGAAGTTCCTTTGAATTTGGATTTAAGGTTCATTAGGTTGATAGAGGACTAGGATCATGAAGTTGCATTGGATTCGAATATAAAAGTTCATGAGGTTTCTAGGGGACTTGGCTCCCGAAGTTCCATCATATTTGGATTTTAAGTTCATGAGGTTTCTAGAGGACTAGGCTCATGAAGTTCCTTTAGATTTGGATTAAAGGTTCATGAGGTTCCTAGATGATTAGGATCATGAAGTTCCATTAGATTAGGATTTAAGGTTTATGAGGTTCCCAGATGACTAGGCTAATGAAGTTTTATTGGATTTGGATTTAATGTTCATGAGTTCCTTCGAAGACTAGGCTCATGAAGTTCCTTTGAATTCAGATTAAAGGTTCATGAGGTTTCCAGAAGACTAGGCTCATGAAGTTCATTTGGGTTCGGATTTAAGTCTCATGAGATTCCTAGAGGACCAGGCTCATACAGTTCCTTTGGATTTGGATTAAAGGTTCATGAGATTCCTTGGGGACTAGACTCATGAAGTTCATTTGGATTTTGAATTACAGTTCATAAGGTTCCTAGAGGACCAGGCTCACGAAGTTCCTCTGGATTTGGATTAAAGGTTCATGAGATTCCTATAGGACTAGGCTCATGAAGTTTCATTGGATTTGGATTAAAGGTTCATGAGGTTCCTATAGGACTAGGCTCATGAAGTTCTATTGGATTTGGATTTAAGGTTCATGAGGTCCTTAGAAGATTAGGCTCTTGAAGTTCATATGAATTTAGATTAAAGGTTCATGAGGTTCCTAGAGGACTAGGCTCATGCAGTTATTTGGATTTGGATTAAAGGTTGATGAGGTTCCTAGGGGACTAGACTCATAAAGTTCCTTTGGATTTGGAATTACGGTTCATGAGGTTCCTAGAGGACTAGGGCCATGAAGTTCCTTTGAATTTGGATAAAAGGTTAATGAGGTTCCTAGAATACTAGGCTCATGAAGTTTATTTGAATTTGGATTTAAGGTTCATGAGGTTTCTAGGGGACTTGGCTCACGAAGTTCTATCGGATTTGGATTTAAAGTTCATGAGGTTTCTAGAGGACTAGGCTCATGCAGTTATTTGGATTTGGATTAAAGGTTCATGAGGTTTCTAGGGGACTACACTCATAAAGTTCCTTTGGATTTGGAATTACGGTTCATGAGGTTCCTAGAGGACTAGGGCCATGAAGTTCCTTTGAATTTGGATAAAAGGTTAATGAGGTTCCTAGAATACTAGGCTCATGAAGTTCCTTTGAATTTGGATTTAAGGTTCATGATGTTTCATTGGATTTGGATTTAAAGTTTATGAGGTTTCTAGAGGACTAGGCTCATGAAGTTCCTTTAGATTTGGATTAAAGGTTCATGAGGTTCCTAGAGGATTAGCTCATGAAGTTCCATTAGATTAGGATTTAAGGTTTATGAGGTTCCTAGAGGACTAGGCTCATGTAGTTTCATTGGATTTGGATTAAAGTTTCATGAGGTTCCTAGAGGACTAGGCTCATGAAGTTCTATTGGATTTGGATTTAAGGTTCATGAGGTCCTTAGAAGACTAGGCACTTGAAGTTCATTTGAATTTAGATTAAAGGTTCATGAGGTTCCTAGAGGACTAGGCCCACGAAGTTCCTTTGGGTTTGGATTTATGTCTCATGATATTCCTAGAGGACTAGGCTCATGCAGTTATTTGGATTTGGATTAAAGGTTCGTGAGGTTCCTAGGGGACTAGACTCATAAAGTTCCTTTGGATTTGGAATCACAGTTCATGAGGTTCCTAGAGGACTAGGGCCATGAAGTTCTTTTGGATTTGGATTAAAGGTTCATGAGGTTCCTAGAGAACCAGACTCATGAAGTTCCATTGGATTTGGATTAAAGTTTCATGAGGTTCGTAGAGACTGAGGCTCAAGAAATTCCATTGGATTTGGATTAAAGGTTCATGAGGTTCCTATAGACTGAGGCTCATGAAGTTCCATTGGATTTGTATTAAAGGTTCATGAGGTTCCTAGAGGACTGGGCTCGTGAAGTTCCTTTGAATTTTAATTTAAAATCATGAGGTTTCTAAGGGACGAGGCTCAAAAAGTTCAATTGGATTTGGATTTAAAGTTCATGATGTTTCTAGAGGACTAGACTCATGAAGTTCCTTTAGATTTGGATTAAAGGTTGATGAGGTTCCTAGAGGATTAGTCTGATGATGTCCCATTGGATTAGGATTTAAGGTCATAAGGTTCTTTGAGGACTAGGCTCATGAAGTTCTATTGGATTTGGATTTAAGGTTCATGAGGTCCTTAGAAGACTAGGTTCTTGAAGTTCATTTAAATTCAGATTAAAGGTTCATGAGGTTTCTGGAGGACTAGGCTCATGAAGTTCCTTTGAATTTGGATTTAATGTACATGAGGTTCCTAGAGGAATAGGCTGATGAAGTTCCTTTGAATTTGGATTTAAGGTTCATTAGGTTGATAGAGGACTAGGATCATGAAGTTGCATTGGATTCGAATTTAAAAGTTCATGAGGTTTCTAGGGGACTTGGCTCCCGAAGTTCCATCATATTTGGATTTAAAGTTCATGAGGTTTCTATAGGACTAGGCTCTTGAAGTTCCTTTAGATTTGGATTAAAGGTTCATGAGGTTCCTATAGGATTATCATCATGAAGTTCCATTAGATTAGGATATAAGGTTTATGAGGTTCCTAGATGACTAGGCTCATGAAGTTTTATTGGATTTGGATTTAAGGTTCATGAGTTCCTTCCAAGACTAGGCTCATGAAGTTCCTTGAATTAAGATTAAAGGTTCATGAGGTTTCTAGAGGACTAGGCTCATGAAGTTCATTTGGGTTCGGATTTATGTAATGCCCGGTTATCCCCTAAGCCATTAACCATTTAATACCTAAATGCATTTATATAATATGCATTATGAAAGCATGGCATACAAGTAGACAATTCATGAGCATGAATAACTGGTATGTCCATTTGGATTACGTTTTATACGACATGTTAATTATCTCCTCTAACATGATAAAGGTCATTGTGAGATGTTTTGTTGCAGTGAGGAGCTCAGTTTCTCAGTAAGGAGATCGATGTGCTAAACGATTATAAAATAATAATTGTAATACCCTAGAAAATTCAAAGAGTTAATTAAGTGCTATTTATTTTGCTAATGGTCATGGATTTCAATAATTACGAGTTGTCCAATACTTGGATCGATATGTTTCCAACATAAAATGAAAGATTTAAAAAGAAAAGATTTCAAAATAAATTATAAGGATTATTTTAGAATTTATGAAAGTAATTTCGAAAGTTCCGACGATTTTGATACGATAAAATTTCATTACAGAACACTTATACTGCAAAAATAATATTAAATTATTATTTTAATATTATCGAAAATTGGTTCCGAGCATATCGAAGATTTAACTCAGACAAGTCTGGAACAGGTCGGAAAATCGAATTTGGTCATCGGGAAGGGGTCGAACCGGTCGAGCCAAGTTGACGGACATTTGCCGGTCACCGCCGGACACGCTGATCGACAATCACGGCCATGACCGATGAAGCTTCTAGGCCACTATCCTGGATAAGGTCGTCCCAAATGTTCCGGATAAGGTCGGTCACGACCGACAGAAGCTTCTCGACGACTATCCGGATAAGGCTGTCCAGCTGTCCGGATAAGGTGGGTCACGACCGACAGAAGCTTCTCGACCAGCTGTCCGGATAAGGTTTCCAGCTGTCCGGGTAAGGTTGATTTTCAACCGACTTTGAGCACTTATTTATACATGTTCCCAAACGTGGTTTTGTACATATCATATATCATTTTGAAGCTGTGAACCTCTTCTTTAAAACGCTCGAAATATATTTTCCTTCCAAAAATTATAAAAGCCAAAAAAATCCCGATCAAACAGATAGCTCAAATCTGACAGTTTTTCAAAGGTGTTTGATAAAAGTCCCCAAAGAGGTTTCAGATTTTCTTCAAGGATTTTAGCACAATTATCTATAGAAACTGATCTTTTCACATCAACAGGCACAGGACTTGAGGTAAGATGATGCTTTTCCTTGCTGTATCATAAGGATCATATATTGATTGATATTTGCATATGTGACTGTTATTGAACGATCATGCATAACATGTGTATGTGAAAGATTGTTTAAGAACAGGAAGTATGTTACTTGATTGATGGCGGGTAGGCACGGGATGCGGGGGACCGACGGACCCAACACATGGTGGCAAATACTTGCGGCTGAAAGTCGGTCAAGGAAACCCACACTGAATGAAAAAGGTTGAATACGGCTAATACCATTGGTTGAAAAACCAGTATGGGAACCCCGTATAAATCTTTTATTGGTCAATTATATAAACAGGTTCCGAAAACCATGGCCTATCACTATCAATCGAGTATCACACTTCAAGGGTACCCGAAGAAAGGATTTTACAAGAACATGACTATATATATAGTAGTAATTCATTGATAAATGTGCTACGTGATACTTTGCCATTACAGAAGTCTCATCTTACTGAGCCATTAGCTCATTAGATTCTTATGATACAGGTGATGATGCTCATGTTTAGGAGTTGACTATCTTCTTCAGTGTTGACAGCCGGAGACTTGTCCATATGCCATTCCCAGCTATTTCGCCCCTATGCTGGAAGACTATGTTTTGTTTTTAATAAGATCACTCTGTTATGGTTTTGTTATGTATTAAACCTAAGGTTATATAATGTTTTGAATAAATAATACTGGTTTGCATTATTTCCCTGAGTACTCGCATTACCAAATCTACTTCTTATTGGTTTTCAAAGTTTAAAAGTGTAATACTCCCCAACTTAGTAGCACGGACCCCTTTGCGGTTCAGCTGCTAGGTTAGGGGGTGTTACAGTTGTGGTATCGGAGACAGGTTTAAATCTTTCCTGCAGACAGAAGATGGCATATGGGCATTCTCGACTGAAGGATATGGTCAACTTTTATCTATTAAGTATTGTGGTTAATAGATTACAATATATTAGTTGTCATCATCATCGTTATGTGATCGTTATTGGCTTATGAATGGGTAAGATTGGGCAGTACAACGGATGTGATGGCACCCAAAATAAAGGCAAGAGATGATCCAAATCCAAACCATAACCTTCTTGAGAATTTGGCTGAGCTGACGCAACAACAGACAAGGATGTATGGTGAACAAATGCAACAATTGCTGAACATGCAACAAAGAAACGAAGAACAAAACCGACAACCTCCACCAAGAAACAATAATGGACCAGCAGTGTATGAAAAATTTAGGAAAATGGAACTTCCTGATTTTCATGGTGGGGCTGATCCTATGGTTGCGGAAGAATGGGTCAAATCACTTAATGTTATCTTTGACTACATGCACATCGACGATGCTGAGAAGATACTTTGTGCGTCAACTGAAAAAGGATGCCAGAACTTGGTGGGAAGGAGCCAAACTTGCAGTCAACTTGGAAGGGTTGACGTGGGAGAGATTTAAAGTAATATTCTATGATAAATACTTCACCAGGGATGCACGGTCTCTCAAGGTCAAAGAGTTTTTGGAGCTGAAACAAGGGGATATGTCTGTTTGTGAATATATTTGGAAATTTGAAGAAGGCTGTAGGTATGTTCCCTATATTGCTAGGGATAATGCTGAGAAGGTGGATCATTTCCTAAGAGGCCTCCGACCTGAAATTATAAGAGATGTGAGGATGTCTACATCAACTGAGTTTAGAGAAATAGTTGACAAATCATTGCTCGCAGAAGCTGACGAAAAGGAGATACAAAGGTCTTATCAGCAAAAGAGGCAAGCATCTGCTTCAAAAAATTCAGCACATTGGAAGAAATCGGAGCAAAAACCAGGCAAAGCCAATCAGAAGCATCCTACAGCGAGAGATGCTCCAAATACAACTGAGAAGCCTAAGTGTACTAAATGTGGAAAAATCACTTTGGAAAATGTTTTGTTGGGTCCAATAATTGTTTCAGATGCAAGAAGCCCGGACATATGGCGAGAGATTGCCCAAACACAGAGAATAAAGTTCAGGGAAGGGTCTTTGCAATGACTCGAGAAGAAGCTGATGCAGATGCTTCCGTAGTCTCAGGTACCATTCTGATCTCAGGAATTCCTGCACTTACATTGATAGACCCAGGATCTACACATTCATTTGCATCATTTGCATTTATGAGAAAATCGGGCATTAAACCAGAACTCTTGAAAGTTGGTTATAATGTGGCTGCTCCGTTTGGAAAAAATATGGATTCTGGCCAAATGTTGAGGGCCTGTACAGTTCGAATTGGCGGGAGGATACTCTACGCTGACCTTGTTGTCCTACCAATATCTAATTTTGACGTTATCCTTGGTATGGACTAGCTATCTAAATATTGTGCAAATGTTGATTGTAATAAGAAGATTGTGGCCTTTCAACCAGTAAATGGAGGAGGGTTTATTTTTAAAGGTAATTCATATTCGTGCTCTTTGCCAATTATAACTGCACTGAAAGCTAGGAAGATGTTAAATAAGGGGTATACTGGCTATTTGGCTAATGTTTTGGACACCTCCCTTGAAATGAAATTAAAGCCTGAAGATGTAGAGGTGGTTAGAGAATTTCCTGAGGTGTTTCCAGATGATCTACCAGGGTTGCCCCCAGATCGGGAAATTGAGTTTGCAATCGATGTAATGCCAGGGACTACCCCTATTTCTAAAGCCCCATACAGAATGGCACCAACAGAATTGAAAGAATTAAAAACCCAGCTACAAGAACTACTTGATAAGGGATTCATTCATCCTAGTTGTTCACCTTGGGGAGCCCCTATCTTATATGTGAAAAAGAAAGACGGCTCATTGCGATTATGCATTGACTATAGGGAACTGAATAAGGTGACCATCAAGAACAAATATCCTCTTCCAAGGATAGATGATTTATTTGATCAGTTGCAAGGAGCATCAGTATTCTCAAAGATTGATTTACGTTCGGATATCATCAATCAAGGTCAAAGAAGAGGATATCCAAAAGATGCATTTAGAACGCGATATGGTCACTATGAATTTTTAGTGATGCCTTTTGGTTTGACAAATGCTCCAAAGAAAGATTTATGGATCTGATGAACCGGGTATTCAAAGAGTTCCTTGATAAATTTGTGGTGGTGTTTATTGATGACATCCTTATCTATTCACATGATAGAGATGAGCATAAAGAACACCTCAGAATTGTGCTTCAAATTCTCAAAGAAAAACGGTTGTATGCTAAATTCAAGAAATGTGAATTCTGGATAGAACAAGTGGTATTTTTAGGGCATGTAGTATCCAAGGATGGCATTTCAGTTGATCCCAACAAGGTAGAGGTGGTGAGCAACTGGCCAACACCAACAAATGTATTAGAGGTTCGAAGTTTCTTAGGACTAGCCGGCTACTACCGACGATTTGTACAAGGATTATCGAAGATTGCAACCCCATTAACATTGTTAACAAGGAAGAATACAAAGTTTGTTTGGACTGATGCTTGCGAAGGGAGTTTCCAGGAATTGAAGGGTAGATTAACTACGGCTCATGTCCTTGCCATTCCTATGGGAACAGGTGGCTTTGTAGTTTACACTGATGCTTCTAAGAATGGTTTGGGTGCTGTATTAATGCAACATGGAAAGGTAATAGCCTATGCCTCCAGGCAATTAAAAGAGTATGAGAATAATTACCCAACACATGATCTAGAACTGGCTGCTGTTGTCTTTTCACTAAAAATTTGGAGGCATTACCTATATGGCGAAAAGTGCGAAATCTATACAGACCACAAAAGTTTGAAGTACTTTTTCACATAGAAGGAGCTGAATATGTGGCAGCGAAGGTGGTTGGAATTGGTGAAAGACTATGATTGCGAGATCAAATATCATCCCGGTAAGGCAAATGTGGTTGCAGATGCACTAAGTAGAAAGTCTATGTCTTCCTTGCTAGTCACGCAGAAGCCACTATTATTAGACTTGCAAAAATTAGAACTGGAAATTGTGCCCAAAAGGAAGACTTTTTCATTATCAGCACTCATATTGAAACCTGCACTGCAAGATATAATCAAAGAAACCCAGAAGGCGGATCAATACATTGGCAAATTGAGGGAACAAGTTGATGAAGGCAAATTGCCAAACTTCTTAGTCTCTGGTGACAAAATATTACGATATAAAGGGAGATTGTGTGTGCCAGCTGACACAACCATCATTAGGGACATTCTGAAGGAAGCCCATTCCAGTCCTTATTCAATACATCCAGGTAGCACAAAAATGTATAAAGACTTGCAACAACATTATTGGTGGCCTAACATGAAGAAAGATATTGCAAAATTTGTGGCAGAATGTCTAACTTGTCAGCAGATCAAAACTGAACATCAGAGACCAGCGGGATTATTGAAGCCTTTACTAATTCCGGAATGGAAATGGGAACACATTACAATGGATTTTGTGCTTGGGCTACCAAGGAGTCAAAGTAGGTATAATTCCATATGGGTGATTGTTGACAGATTGACCAAGTCTGCTCATTTCCTTCCAGTAAAATCTACATATAATATGGATCGATATGCTCAGGAATATATTAAAGAGATAGTCCGGCTACATGGGGTGCCAGTATCTATAGTATCTGACAAGGACCCTAAATTCACATCTGCATTTTGGAAAAGTTTACATAATGCAATGGGTACGAAGCTTCCTTTCAGCACCGCATTTCATCCACAAAGTGATGGGCAGTCAGAAAGAGTTATTCAAATACTCGAAGATATGTTGAGAGCATGCATACTAGATTTCAAGGGCAATTGGGATACAAAGCTTCCATTAGTAGAGTTCACCTACAACAACAGTTACCAATCTACAATTTTGATGGCACCTTATGAAGCACTGTATGGGAGAAAATGTAGATCTCCCGTACACTGGGATGTAGTTGGAGAAAGAAGCCTACTAGGCCCAGAAATGATACAACAGACTGCTATGGCGGTAGAAAAGATAAGAGAACGAATGAAAATTGCCCAAAGTAGACAGAAGAGTTATGCAGATAATCGAAGAAGAGATTTGGAATTCGCAGTTGGAGACTATGTCTTCTTGAGGGTATCCCCAATGAAAAGCATAATGAGATTTGGAAAGAAAGGAAAACTTAGCCCGATATATGTTGGCCCATTTGAAATCCTTGAGAGAGTTGGCGATAGATCTTATAGAGTAGCCTTACCTCCTTCGCTATCGGGTGTACACAACGTCTTCCATGTGTCTATGTTAAAGAAGTACATTTACAACCCCTCACATGTGTTAAATTATGAGCCGTTGGAATTATCCCCAGATTTGTCCTATGAAGAGAAACTGCATGTGTTCTTGATAAGAAAATAAAGAAACTAAGGAACAAGGAAATTCATTTGTTAAAGATTTTGTGGAGGAATCATGCTGTTGAAGAGGCTACATGGGAAAGAGAGGAGGAAATGCAAAGCAAATATCCAGAACTGTTCGGTATGTCAATTTCGAGGACGAAATTTTATAAGGAGGGGTGGACTGTAATGCCCGGTTATCCCCTAAGCCAATAACCATTTAATACCTAAATGCATTTATATAATATGCATTATTAAAGCATGGCATACAAGTAGACAATTCATGAGCATGAATAACTGGTATGTCCATTTGCATTACGTTTTATACGACATGTTAATTATCTCCTCTAACATGATAAAGGTCATTGTGAGATGTTTTGTTGCAGTGAGGAGCTCAGTTTCTCAGTAAGGAGATCAATGTGCTAACCGATTATAAAATAATAATTGTAATACCCTAGAAAATTCAAAGACTTAATTAAGTGCTATTTATTTTGCTAATGGTCATGGATTTCAATAATTACAAGTTGTCCAATACTTGGATCGATATGTTTCCAACATAAAATGAAAGATTTAAAAAGAAAAGATCTCAAAATAAATTATAAGGATTATTTTAGAATTTATGAAAGTAATTTCGAAAGTTCCGATGATTTTGATACGATAAAATTTCATTACAGAACACTTATACTGCAAAAATAATATTAAATTATTATTTTAATATTATCGAAAATTGGTTCTGATCATATCGAAGATTTAACTCAAACAAGTCTGGAACAGGTCGGAAAATCGAATTTGGTCATCGGGAAGGGGTCGAACCGGCCGAGCCAAGTTGACGGACATTTGTCGGCCACCACGGACACGCCGATCGACAATCACGGCCATGACCGATGAAGCTTCTAGGCCACTATCCTGGATAAGGCCAGTCCACTTGTCGGATAAGGTCGGTCACGACCGACAGAAGCTTCTCGACCACTATCCGGATAAGGCTGTCCAACTGTCCGGATAAGGTCGGTCACGACCGACAAAAGCTTCTCGGCCAGCTGTCCGGATAAGGTTTCCAGCTGTCCGGGTAAGGTTGATTTTCAACCGATTTGAGCACTTATTTATACATGTTCCCGGACGTGGTTTTGTACATATCATATATCATTTTGAAGCTGTGAACCTCTACTTTAAAACGCCCGAATTATATTTTCCTTCCAAAAATTATAAAAGCCACAAAAATCCCGATCAAACAGATAGCTCAAATCTGATAGTTTTTCAAAGGTGTTTGATAAAAGTCCCCAAAGAGGTTTCAGATTTTCTTCAAGGATTTTAGCACATCCATCGATAGAAACTAATCTTTTCACATCAACAGGCACAAGACTTGAGGTAAGATGATGCTTTTCCTTGCTATATCATAAGGATCATATATTGATTGATATTTGCATATGTGACTGTTATTGAACGATCATGCATAAGATGTGTATGTGAAAGAATGTTTAAGAACAGGAAGTATGGTACTTGATTGATGGCGGGTAGGCACGGGATGCGGGGGACCGGCGGACCCAACACATGGTGGCAAATACTTGCGGCTGAAAGTCGGTCAAGGAAACCCACACTGAATGAAAAAGGTTGAATACGGCTAATACCATTGGTTGAAAAACCAGTATGGGAACCCCCGTATAAATCTTTTATTGGCTAATTATATGAACAGGTTCCGAAAACCATGGCCTATCACTATCAATCGAGTATCACACTTCAAGGGTACCCGAAGAAAGGATTTTACAAGAACATGACTATATATATAGTAGTTATTCACTGATAAATGTGCTACGTGATACTTTGCTATTACAGAAGTCTCATCTTACTGAGTTATTAGCTCATTAGATTCTTATGATACAGGTGATGATTCTCATGTTTAGGAGTTGACTATCTTCTTCAGTGTTGACAGCCGGAGACTTGTCCATATGCCATTCCCAGCTATTTCGCCCCTATGCTGGAAGACTATGTTTTGTTTTTAATAAGATCACTCTGTTATGGTTTTGTTATGTATTAAACCTAAGGTTATGTAATGTTTTAAATAAATAATACTGGTTTGCATTATTTCCCTGAGTACTCGCATTACCAAATCTACTTCTTATTGGTTTCCAAAGTTTAAAAGTGTAATACTCCCCAACTTAGTAGCACGGACCCTTTGCGGTTCAGTTGCTAGGTTAGGGGGTGTTACAATTTAAGTTTCATGAGATTCCTAGAGGACCAGGCTCATGCAGTTCCTTTGGATTTGGATTAAAGGTTCATGAGATTCCTTGGGGACTAGACTCATGAAGTTCATTTGGATTTTGAATTACAGTTCATAAGTTTCCTAGAGGACCAGGCTCATGAAGTTCCTCTGGATTTGGATTAAAGGTTCATGAGATTCCTATAGGACTAGGCTCATGAAGTTTCATTGGATTTGGATTAAAGGTTCATGAGGTTCCTATAGGACTAGGCTCATGAAGTTCTATTGGATTTGGATTTAAGGTTCATGAGGTCCTTAGAAGACTAGGCTCTTAAAGTTCATATGAATTTAGATTAAAGGTTCATGAGGTTCCTAGAGGACTAGGCCCATGAAGTTCCTTTGGGTTTGGATTTATGTCTCATGATATTCCTAGAGGACTAGGCTCATGCAGTTATTTGTATTTGGATTAAAGGTTCATGAGGTTCCTAGGGGACTAGACTCATAAAGTTCCTTTAGATTTGGAATTACGGTTCATGAGGTTCGTAGAGGACTAGGGCCACGAAGTTCCTTTGAATCTGGATAAAAGGTTAATGAGGTTCCTAGAATACTAGGCTCATGAAGTTCCTTTGAATTTGGATTTAAGGTTCATGAGGTTTCCAGGGGACTTGGTTCACGAAGTTCTATCGGATTTAGATTTAAAGTTCATGAGGTTTCTAGAGGACTAGGCTCATGAAGTTCCTTTAGATTTGGATTAAAGGTCCATGAGGTTCCTAGAGGATTAGCTCATGAAGTTCCATTAGATTGGGATTTAAGGTTTATGAGGTTCCCAGAGGACTAGGCTCATGTAGTTTCATTGGATTTGGATTAAAGTTTCATGAGGTTCCTAGAGGACTAGGCTCATGAAGTTCTATTGGATTTGGATTTAAGGTTCATGAGGTCCTTAGAAGACTAGGCACTTAAAGTTCATTTGAATTTAGATTAAAGGTTCATGAGGATCATAGAGGACTAGGCCCATGAAGTTCCTTTGAGTTTGGATTTAAGTCTCATGATATTGCTAGAGGACTAGGCTCATGCAGTTATTTGGATTTGGATTAAAGGTTCGTGAGGTTCCTAGGGGACTAGACTCATAAAGTTCCTTTGGATTTGGAATTACGGTTCATGAGGTTCCTAGAGGACTAGGGCCATGAAGTTCGTTTGGATTTGGATTAAAGGTTCATGAGGTTCCTAGAGAACCAGACTCATGAAGTTCCATTGGATTTGGATTAAAGTTTCATGAGGTTCGTAGAGACTGAGGCTCAAGAAATTCCATTGGATTTGGATTAAAGGTTCATGAGGTTCCTATAGACTGAGGCTCATGAAGTTCCATTGGATTTGGATTAAAGGTTCATGAGGTTCCTAGAGGATTGGGCTCGTGAAGTTCCTTTGAATTTAAATTTAAAATCATGAGGTTTCTAAGGGACGAGGCTCAAAAATTTCCATTGGATTTGGATTTAAAGCTCATGATGTTTCTAGAGGACTAGACTCATGAAGTTCCTTTAGATTTGGATTAAAGGTTGATGAGGTTCCTAGAGGATTAGTCTCATGATGTCCCATTGGATTAGGATTTAAGGTTCATAAGGTTCTTAGAGGACTAGGCTCATGAAGTTCTATTGGATTTGGATTTAAGGTTCATGAGGTCCTTAGAAGACTAGGCTCTTGAAGTTCATTTGAATTCAGATTAAAGGTTCATGAGGTTTCTGGGGGACTAGGCTCATGAAGTTCCTTTGAATTTGGATTTAGGTACATGAGGTTCCTAGAGGAATAGGCTCATGAAGTTCCTTTGAATTTGGATTTAAGGTTCATTAGGTTGATAGAGGACTAGGATGATGAAGTTGCATTAGATTCGAATTTAAAAGTTCATGAGGTTTCTAGGGGACTTGGCTCCCGAAGTTCCATCATATTTGGATTTAAAGTTCATGAGGTTTCTAGAGGACTAGGCTCATGTAGTTCCTTTAGATTTTGATTTTAGGTTCATGAGGTTCCTAGAGGATTAGGCTCATGAAGTTCCTCTGGATGAGGATTTAAGGTTTATGAGGTTCCCAGATGACTAGGCTCATGAAGTTTTATTGGATTTGGATTTAAGGTTCATGAGGTCCTTCGAAGACTAGGCTCATGAAGCTCCATTGAATTCAGATTAAAGGTTCATGAGGTTTCTAGAGGACTAGGCTCATGAAGTTCATTTGGATTCGGATTTAAGTCTCATGAGATTACTAGAGGACCAGGCTCATGCAGTTCCTTTGGGTTTGGATTTAAGTCTCATGATATTCCTAGAGGACTAGGCTCATGCAGTTATTTGGATTTGGATTAAAGGTTCGTGAGGTTTCTAGGGGACTAGACTCATAAAGTTCCTTTGGATTTGGAATCACGGTTCATGAGCTTCCTAGAGGTCTAGGGCCATGAAGTTCCTTTGGGTTTGGATTAAAGGTTCATGATGTTCCTAGAGAACTAGGCTCATGAAGTTCCATTGGATTTGGATTAAAGTTTCATGAGGTTCGTAGAGACTAAGGCTCAAGAAATTATATTGGATTTGGATTAAAGGTTCATGAGGTTCCTATAGGTCTAGGCTCATGAAGTTCTATTGGATTTGGATTTAAGGTTCATGAGGTCCTTAGAAGACTAGGCTCTTGAAGTTCATATGAATTTAGATTAAAGGTTCATGAGGTTCCTAGAGGACTAGGCCCATGAAGTTCCTTTGGGTTTGGATTTAAGTCTCATGATATTCCTAGAGGACTAGGCTCATGCAGTTATTTGGATTTGGAATTACGGTTCATGAGGTTCCTAGAGGACTAGGGCCATGAAGTTCCTTTGAATTTGGATAAAAGGTTAATGAGGTTCCTAGAATACTAGGCTCATGAAGTTCCTTTGAATTTGGATTTAAGGTTCATGAGGTTTCTAAGGGACTTGGCTCACGAAGTTCTATCGGATTTGGATTTAAAGTTCATGAGGTTTCTAGAGGACTGGGTTCATGAAGTTCCTTTAGATTTGGATTAAAGGTTCATGAGGTTACTAGAGGATTAGGACATGAAGTTCCATTAGATTAGGATTTAAGGTTTATGAGGTTCCCAGAGGACTAGGCTCATGTAGTATCATTGGATTTGGAATAAAGTTTTCATGAGGTTCCTAGAGGACTAGGCTCATGAAGTTCTATTGGATTTGGATTTAAGGTTCATGAGGTCCTTAGAAGACTAGGCACTTGAAGTTCATTTGAATATAGATTAAAGGTTCATGAGGTTCCTAGAGGACTAGGCCCATGAAGTTCCTTTGGGTTTGGATTTAAGTCTCATGATATTCCTAGAGGACTAGGCTCATGCAGTTATTTGGATTTGGATTAAAGGTTCATGAGGTTCCTAGGGGACTAGACTCATAAAGTTCCTTTAGATTTGGAATTACGGTTCATGAGGTTCCTAGAGGACTAGGACCATGAAGTTCCTTTGAATTTGGATAAAAGGTTAATGAGGTTCCTAGAATACTAGGCTCATGAAGTTCCTTTGAATTTGGATTTAAGCTTCATGAGGTTTCTAAGGAACTTGGCTCACGAAGTTCTATCGGATTTGGATTTAAAGTTAATGAGGTTTCTAGAGGACTAGGCTCATGAAGTTTCTTTAGATTTGGATTAAAAGTTCATGAGGTTCCTAGAGGATTAGCTCATGAAGTTCCATTAGATTAGGATTTAAGGTTTATGAGGTTCCCAGAGGACTAGGCTCATGTAGTTTCATTGGATTTGGAATAAAGTTTCATGAGGTTCCTAGAGGACTAGGCTCATGAAGTTCTATTGGATTTGGAGTTAAGGTTCATGAGGTCCTTAGAAGACTAGGCACTTGAAGTTCATTTGAATTTAGATTAAAGGTTCATGAGGTTCCTAGAGGACTAGGCCCATGAAGTTCCTTTGGGTTTGGATTTAAGTATCATGATATTCCTAGAGGACTAGGCTCATGCAGTTATTTGGATTTGGATTAAAGGTTCATGAGGTTCCTAGGGGACTAGACTCATAAAGTTCCTTTGGATTTGGAATCACGGTTCATGAGGTTCCTAGAGGACTAGGGCCATGAAGTTCGTTTGGGTTTGGATTTAAGTCTCATGATATTCCTAGAGGACTAGGCTCATGCAGTTATTTGGATTTGGATTAAAGGTTCATGAGGTTCCTAGAGGACTAGGCCCATGAAGTTCCTTTGGGTTTGGATTTGTAACACCCAAAATTTATTTATTTATTTATTTTTTTTTTTTTTTTTTTTACCGAAATAGTATAAAGTTTGACACCAATTCATAAAGGAACTTCATTTATTTAATTTAATAAGCCAATAATGGCAATCAAGTTATCAAACTTCTAAAGAAAACAACATAAGTAAAACTTTCTAATATAGAAATGTCAAAAGCGGAAGTACTAAAATGTTCATTGACGTAAAATAAATAGCAAAGTGTGTCACGAATGCTCCCGCTACCCCTAGCCTCCTTAATCGTAATACGAAAAATGTTAAGTAAACCGTAAGCACAAAGCTTAGTGAATTCAAACACAACATTATACCAATATCCACAATCACTAGACCTAGATTAAAATATACATTATAACATTTAAACATAAGCCAAGAACAAATCAAGGCTTATAAGGAGGGCTAGTAGGTTACCCGCATCTCACAAACCGATGAGTATTGGGTTAATCTTACCCTCACCTCACATCCCGGAGGGTATTGGAGTAATTATACCTAACCACGCGCACCGGACAAAAGCCGGATAATTGCTATGATCCCCTCAACAATAAACATACAAAGGCACATGTATGATTAACAATTTAAGCATGCATTCACATTATCATACCATAATAATAATTTAACACTCACGTGCTAACCTAGCAATCATAAATATTGAGACAATGGAGTGAGAGAACTCACCTTGAATACTTAAGGGAGGTTGCTAAATCAAAACTGGCTACCACACTTGAGCAAATGCCAAAACTTCACCTATTATAAACTAGGAATTAGGATATACCCAAAGATGAAGCTTAAAGACTTAACAAAAATCTGGACAGCAAGGTCTAAAAACAGGCCCGCTGTTAAAGATGGATTTACTTAATTTTCCTAAGTATTAACATATCAATATTAAATTTTTCTAAGATACTAGAGTCTTTCCCCTTTTTAAAACAGTAAAGAACTCACTCTAACTCCAAAATATGAATTTATTATGATGCTTTTAAAAAGACATCGCAGTGCAGTCCCAAATCATAGGAATCAGTAGTGTTGGCCAATTCTACCCAACTTGTGGATAGACATTGTCCAAACTAAAAATCACAGAAATAATAGACATAAATACCAAAGTCTCAGAGTTGGAATCGACCAAAAAGGGTTTCCCAAACTCTAGATACGAAATTCACAACATGACTAATTACAAAACCCTTAAAAGCTGATGACAGAAAACTGATCTGGAGTGTGAACTCAATATGACCAAGAAATACTTGGAGATAACATCCCATAAACTCCAGATCACAACTTTAGGTCATAGCACACATGTGGGAACTTGGAATCCCATTAGATCATTTCCCAAGCCCTAGAAACGAATAAAACAAGTTGACCTATCAGATCAGACCCGGATCAGACCTACCAGCAAAGGTGCCGTTCTTGCCCATGGATAAAGTCCTAATTAGTGAGAGTGACCTTCATAAGAAAGTTACCCAACACAATTTGTAAACTTTTGGCACAGGTTTGAGATCCGTTTGAGTTATAGAATTCACGTTATGATTTTTGTAAGATGACTACAAATCTGATGGAAACAGAATCGTAGCCAACCCTTAATCTTTTTAACCAATCCATTCCTCTCCCTTTTGAAACACATTCCTAGATGTGTTTATCACCCAAATTCAGTCCCCTATGAACATGGTGGCACTAAAAAGGGCTAGGGGTCATTGGTATTTCATTTAGTCACAAGGAAAAGAATCAAATCAACATAATATATGACAAACCACAATTTTCCCCTTTCTTAAGGGTTCCTTGATCTTTCAAATACACAAACATCTATATACACATCTTAGAAGATGCTATAAAGTTGTATACTTAGATCTAAACATATTGATATGGATGTGTTGAGAATCAAAATAATAATTAACAAGAATTATAACCATTCACAAGATCTATCACATTTTATCACCTAAATAAAACTTGGTGATTCCCATGGTTCATTTAGACCTTGTATTTTATATAATCATCTAAATCCATCATACACCATGTATAGGGTGTAGATATGTAACACCCCCAAAACCATTCCGGGATATTACAGCGCCGTGGGTCCCGCGCCGGAACCCACCAGGCTAAAAACCGTTTACAAAACTAATTCAAAAGCGCCAAAAGGCCTATGACGGTAATATTTTAAATACTCAAATATTTTCAAAAGCACAATTTTGAAATACCGTCATAAAATACCATTTGAAAATACAAGGCGAAGTGCCAAATCTCGATAGTTCAAAATGTACGTTAAGACACCGCTTAAACGTACCGATAAAATAGTTTAGGAAAAAGGTTTAACGAAATAACCCAAGTTCGCAAAGTGCCAAAAGGGCCATTTAAAATACACACACGCAAATGGATAAAGATACCGAAAAGCCATTTTGAAATATACACACGCAATGGATAAAGATACCGAAAAGCCGTTTTGAAATATACACACGTGATAAATGCAGTTCAAAATACACATTTGCAGCGGAAATAAAACAACCAGAAATAAATACTCAAGAACATGCCACCACCAGTATCACATCGGGAAGCTCATCCCTTCACGACCGCTACTAGCTCGATCTCCGAGTACCTAAAAATAAAGCCCACGACGGGGTCAGCCACAATACTCAATAATGATATCGATCACATCATCATAAATAATTACATACCAATGTAATAATATAGTAAGAATACTACCAAAGTAATCTTACCGACATAACCTTACCAATCCACAACAATCCAATCCTTACCATAATCCACATTTCGCATCCTCGAATGACGAAATAAATTCAACAACAATCATCTCTACTGTATTCCAAAAATACCGACAATCCTCAAAACATCATCATAACTCATAAGTGTGGAAATAATCCAATCTGTGTCAAATCCTGTCCGTGGGATTACACAATCAATTCTCAACCTGGATAAACCAATAACATACCACATATCTGTAGATCAACTACCACAAAACAATGAATACAAATCCCAAGCAACGACATACAACCAATGCTTATACGATCAATAACCGTGTCAACCGATAAATCAACTGAGAATATCATCGACATGATAACTCCAATACGACCAATAAAGGATCAACGATAATCGAGAGTACCATCAACATGATAACTCCGACACGATCAACAAAGGATCAACAATAACCGAGAATACCATCAACAAGGTAAACTCCAAATGATCAACAATAATGGATCTCAAAGAAATAACTCGATCGGCCGAACATACCCTCGGGCGTATGAACAACCAGTCACAAACCGTCGAACATACCCAACCATAAATGGAGGATGAACGACCAAACAATATGGCTCAAAGACGGAAATCATAGTACGCCCGATCCGAATATGTGTCAGTGCACATGTCCACCCCGTATACGGAATCCAGGATATACGTGGGACAATGTACCTAATTAGCCTCAACGAACTACGCCTCGTGTGCACACCTTTCACGGAAAATATTCACGCATGACTATATATGTGCCCGGCTAAAAATCCTACACAATATCCAATCGAACGCAGATATGACTCGGATATGTCACGATGCAACATGACAACGAAACTTAAAGAAACACATATCCAATAAGGATCAAAAGACTCACCGAAGTGAACAACAACAGATCGACAATGAAAAGTCGACGACTAATCAATATCCAAAACATCAATCCTGGGATCATCATCCCCAAATGAATGACCAAAACATCTACGATCTCAATACAAAGGTCCTGGGATCAACATCCCTCAACGAATAACCGATACGAAACTCACTACACGAAACCTCAACATATACAACAACTCAACATACTAATTATCCACATGATTGAACAAATACTTAGATTACCTCAAAGCCGAGGACCATATCCATCAACATCCCCCAATGAGACGATCAACACAACCATTAATACCAACAATAGTCCTTTCTAACAACATTGCTATATGAATTATAAATGAAATGAAAACGAAACCATTCATCGAATATTATAAACTGAACAAGTATAAACTTGCCTCGATACCGATACCACGAAGCCGTTACCAAAATCCATTGCCTTTGTCTACGAGCTCCTTAGCCCCGACCAAAAGCAATCTACGAACTCTTCGACTTCAACCGCAACACAACGGTCATAATCCACGATCAAAACATCACAACCTATTGCAATAACCGATTAACACACATTCGATAAAATCAATAACCGACATACTCAACCAATAAACTCAACGGTTCAACGAAACCTCGATCATATACATAATACCAAATAATCCAACTCAACCGATACGAACCCAAATCCACGATACAAGCCGTAACTCGATGATCACAAATAACAATCAATAACCGATCAACAACGGTTCTACAATATCCCGATTAAATACAAATTCAAACAACCCAAACCAATCAAACACGAACTCAAAACCCAAAATACGATTCCACAATCCGAAGATTATATCAATAATCAATTTAAACCATCAAGGGTCTAACATTACCGATTCCAAATTCAATCTTAAAAACAACTACAAGTTTCCTCCTTGTATAATCATAATAAAATCCGATTATCGATTATCATCATCAATCCGGACGATCCGATTAATTCAATATTATAGATAACCATATTCCAAAGGTTTCAAATAATTCCATTATCCGAATTGAACACTTGTTAAATACTTATGAATTCTCAAACTCAAGAGTGAATCATAAACTTATCAAATCCGAAATCATATTCGTATTCCTATACGAATATTGTACCAAATACATAACTTAGTTCTAAATGTGAATATTCCATATTCATATCCAAAACACCAACACCTCTTAAACATGTTCAACAATTCATATAATCCAAGAGTTCCTTAAGAACACAACTAATTCCGAAATCATATTCAAAATCTCCAATATGACATAATCCGATGTGTCCTAACATCTAAACAATCCTTATTCACAATTCAAGGTGTATATAATCATGTCCTGAAACATATATACTTCTCATAACATCATGAATCGCAACAAACCACCAAGAACATCGAGAATACTACGATTCCATAATCATAACGACATAATCAAGGCATTTGATCACCAATTCATTATCTTCCTTTAACAAAATTCCCATAATTACCAAGAATCATCACAACAATATCATTTCCATCACCATTCATACGAAAACGTGTAGAATTTTCCAAGTTCTACTCATTGAGACATTTCATCGAACACTTTGAAGGCATAGTCCAATTCAATCGATTATTCAAAGAAATACTCGAATCCGATCCACAAAACTTCAAGAACAACGAATAATCTCAAGAATACAACAAGATTCCATCAATAATCTGAGTTAAAACGAATCAAATCGGCCAAGACATCAAGAAATCTCAAGAACATCCAAAACCAAAAGTTTAGGTGTTCTTACCTTCGATCCGGTGGAAGATGATGTTAATCCATGATTCCAACTTCCAAAACATGTTGCTAGATGATGATATTACTCAAATCCATCCACTTTGATGAAGAAATCGCCAAAAACGAAGAGAAAACATGAAAATGTCGAAGTGACCGGTCTGTGCCTTAAATAGCCGGACATCGCCGACGCTTACGTACGTAATCGGCCGGGCCCTTACGTGCGTAATCGCCATGGCGAAGTCTCGCCGAAATGCCGGCATCGTTACGTACGTAACCGGCCGAGGCTTACGTACGTAACGGTCCCTTACGGCTGTAATCGGTCGGTACCTTACGTACGTTATCGGCCAGTCCTAGCCCCCAGCGAGTCACTGCCGACCGTGATCGGCCACCCCCACGAATCACTGCCGACCATTCCCGGCCATTCCAACGAGTCACGACCGGCCATGCTCGGCCATCCAGGTCATCTCGGCCACGACTCGACCGGCTACTCCGTAACGTACGTAACACTTGATCCGTTGCGTACGTAATACGTACGTTGACTTGCTACAGTATTATACTCGTATTACGTACGTAATACACCCTCTATAACGTACGTAACTCCGTCCGTTGACTCACCTGTCCACATCCGCGCCGAAAGCTGCCGACACCGGGCCCCACTATCCGATCACAAGTCTGATTCCTCTTGTTACGTACGTTATGTACACTATATAACGTACGTAAGTTGACACATTTTACGTACGTAAGCTCCAAGACTTAACGTACGTAATGGCTTTTATACTTAGCCAATGTCGTTGCCCAAAATATCTATCCGAAGATTAATACTGCTGGAAGACGGACAACAAACAAATGCGGGAGCACTTCCGAGAGAAGATAAATAAAACGAGATTTGCCGGGTTTGTTAGGCCCGGGCTTGAATGCTCTCGCGAGATGTTATTAATACAAATATTCGTGGATACAAGTATTAATGAGAGAAATCTAAATACAATGAGTGTAAAAAGACTCTGTTGATCCGGCTCTTGAGCGAAGCTTGGTGTTCTTTGTCCCGCCGATAATCTGCTCGAGGAGAAAAGGCCGGGAGAAGAAAGACCGAAAGAAAGCTGTTGCCAAGAGTTGGATGTTTGCCAAGTGTAAGTAATTTGCTTCTGTATTGATTGCTTGAATCGTGAGGTTGCCCAGGGAAAATACAAGTGCAGGCTGCCTTGCTTATATAGGGACAGCCGGGTCCTGTCCTTTTGCTGCCGATCGCCTGCCGGCCATTTAAATATTCTGCCGATCGTCTGCCGGCCAATACTTTAATGGGGCGATCTCCTGGGCTGTCAGGCTAAAGTCCAAGGAAGATGCTGGCTGTCCGAATAAAGTCCAATGCAGTGGCTGGCGCCAGCTGGGTGGTCCAATAAGGAGCCATCACGTGTCCGGAGTCAGTCAACATGTGGCCCTACTGACAAGCTTTCGGCGGCCTGTCGGCTGGTGGAGGGAATCTGTCAGATTGTGGTCAATGGCCCGAGATTCGCGGATCTTGTCTCGGCCTTTGCACATGGTGCCAGTCCTGGGGCTCGGCCTTTGCCGACTGGATGTCCATCGGTGGTGATCGACATGAGCGGTCGTCCCTGGCAGATCATCCGAGGTCGTCATCGGCCAGTGGATGGAGGTCGCCAAGGTAGGTCGCCAGGTGCCGAAAGACGGTCGATTGCCAAGGGTCGGTCGCCGAGTACTGAGAGGCGATCGTCCTGATGTCGATCGCTTGGCACCGGGATTCGTTCTGGGCCCTTCGGTTGGCCAGTCTAGCATGTCCACTGGGTTAAGGCTCGGTCGCCTGGTCGCCGATCGGCAGACTTGCTTTGGTCGCCCGGAAGTAAGTTGGTCGCTCGGCCTGTAAGTCGGTCGCTCGGCCTCGGAGGCGATCGCCGGTCGGAGGGTGTTAAATCTTGACACAACAATTGCCCCCCAGCTTGCTCCTATGTTGAAGACATGGGGCGAGGTGGTTCTTGCTGGTGATCGTGTATGGATGAGGACGGGCGATCTGAGCTGACTTAGGACTCGGACTTGGGCTTAATCATGGTCGATTGGCTTAGCTATCTTTCGGTCTTGTACCTGCAAAAGACAACATTGGCCGATCCCCCATGGAAACTAGGTGGTTTCGCTTGTTTGAGGAGTCGTGCACAGTCGCGGAGATCGATGGACCGACCCCATGACCGTGTCTTGGTGCACAAAGACAATGAGTGCCTCGTGACTCACTTTATTATGAGGGTCCTCTGTTAGGCTGCGCCTCGCCTTGTTTTTAAACGAAAGGCGTGCGGTCTCGGTCTAGAGGAGTCCTTGCGCGGGGCAGCGTCGGATGAATCAATTCCACGCCCGCGGCTTGTTAGCTCTGCTTCCACCTCGGCCAGCCATGGAGATGGCCGACCTCGACGGTGTACGTTGAGACGGGGTTGTGGAATGAGTCCACTGATTAATGTTGGAGGGCCCTCCGACTACGCCGGCCTCGTATTTAAACGAAGGCGGGCGATCTCGGCCGAAAGGGACCTTGCATGACCGAAGCAGCCGGTTCCATCGACTGCCAGGGCCATGGCTTTATGATGCGCGGTGGAGGCGATCTTATGCCTTAGTCCGTCATGTTATATGCTGGACTGTAGATGGCGATCGTGTCCACCGGGTTGCTGATGATGTTGCGATCTGGTCGGAAGACTGGTGATCGTCGCTCGGCGGCCGATCGCTTTATTCGTAGGTTGAAATTGGCGATCGGGCGGCGGCTAGTCCCTCGTGTTAGAATGGACTGTAGGCGGTGATCGAGTCCTCCGGCTCTGCTGGGTAGTAGCGATCGGGCTGGTAGACTGGAGGTCGTCGCACGGGCGCCGATCGGTCTACTCCTAGGCTGAGAAGAAGCCTTTGTCTGGACAGGAAATCCGCGGCTCTAGCCCGGAAGGCTGCGTAGGTCGTCGGCAGGGTCTTCGTGAGATGCCTGAACATAGGCGAGAAACCCTGAAAACCTCCTAGGACCGCGTAGAGGGCGGTCTCATCGCTTACGGGCTCGCCGTTGAGGATGATTATGTCAACCCGGTCGATGTAGTCCGAGTCTGACTCCTGTTCTCCTTGTCTGATTTGCATCATGCGATGGCGACCTTCTGGCCGGGAGGCCCTGGTGGCGAAGTGCTCCGTGAAGACATGTGCCAGCTCGTTAAAGGAGCCGATGGACCGAGGTGGCAACGAGGTGTACCACCGGTGGGCGAGGTCGTCTAGTGTCAGAGGGAACATTCGGCACCTGGTCGCGTCCGATGCCCCACACCCGGTCATGTAGATGTTGAACTTGTGCAGGTGTGCTTGGGGGTCCGATCGCCCCTGGTACACGGGCGTCTTAGGAGGGGCGATCGTGTGCTGCACCGGGGCGAGCTCGATGTCGATCGCGAGCGGCTCGCTCGGCGGGGCGATCGTCCTGGTGGCGCTTGCCCCGGATTGCAGGAGCACCTTCATGTCGTCAATCTGACGTTGCATTGCGGCGATCGCCGCGGCTCGGCTGCTTGCGGATCGGCTTTGGGAGCGGGGGCCGAGGCGATCGTGTACCGATCTCCGGACCCCACTGCTGCCGACCTCGGGAATCTGGCGAGCGGGAGCCAGGCGGCTGGATCGTCTTGTGGGAGCCGGGTAGGCCGAGCTCCTGGTGACGGACACCAACTCCGTCGTCTCGTAGCTGGGGCCGGACTGCCCCGGTCGCCAGGTCGGGTCGCTGCCCAGGCGATCGAAGACAGACGTGCCCCGGCTGCCGAGCGCCTCTTCTTGCGGGCGAGAGCCTCCTGGCGCTTGCTCGGCCAGTAGTGCCTTAAGCTTCCGCTTGATCTTCCGGCGAGAGACCGGGGGGGCGGTAGCTGGAGGCGCGTCGAGAGCACTCCGTCGTTCCTGAAGGGCGGCTATGGCCTCTTCGATCTGTTCATTGGTTCGGAACTGATCGAGCGAGAGGCTCGGGCCGCCGTCCCGGGACGGGATCGAGCGTCTCTGACCGCGGCGGCTGCCTTCCACCATCGGCTGCGGCTCGGGCGGGCCAGGCAGGGTCTGGCCGGGTGGTCGGGCTTTCTTGACGCGGAGGCGAAGACATGTTTTCTGAAGGATTTCTTTTGAAGTGCGGTGAGTGTCACTTCAAATATCCGCCCAGAACAGTGAGTGTTCTTGGGACGGTAGGTGTAAAAATCGAGGTTGGATCCCCTTCTTCTAGCGCCGATTGTCGTTGCCCAAAATATCTATCCGAAGATTAATACCGCTGGAAGACGGACAACAAACAAATGCGGAGCACTTCCGAGAGAAGATAAATAAAACGAGATTTGCCGGGTTTGTTAGGCCCGGGCTTGAATGCTCTCGCGAGATGTTATTAATACAAATATTCGTGGATACAAGTATTAATGAGAGAAATCTAAATACAATGAGTGTAAAAAGACTCTGTTGATCCTACATTGAGCGAAGCTTGGTGTTCTTCGTCCCGCCGATAATGCTCGAGGAGAAAAGGCCGGGAGAAGAAAGACCGAAAGAAAGCTGTTGCCAAGAGTTGGATGTTTGCCAAGTGTAAGTAATTTGCTTCTGTATTGATTGCTTGAATCGTGAGGTTGCCCAGGGAAAATACAAGTGCAGGCTGCCTTGCTTATATAGGGACAGTAGGTCTGTCCTTTTCTTTGCCCGATCGCTGCCGGCCATTTAAATATTACGCCGATCGTCTGCCGGCCAATACTTTAATGGGGCGATCTCCTGGGCTGTCAGGCTAAAGTCCAAGGAAGATGCTGGCTGTCCGAATAAAGTCCAATGCAGTGGCTGGCGCCAGCTGGGTGGTCCAATAAGGAGCCATCACGTGTCCGGAGTCAGTCAACATGTGGCCCTACTGACAAGCTTTCGGCTGTCGGGTGGTGGAGGGAATCATCGATTGTGGTCAATGGCCCGAGATTCGCGGATCTTGTCTCGGCCTTTGCACATGGTGCCAGTCCTGGGGCTCGGCCTTTGCCGACTGGATGTCCATCGGTGGTGATCGACATGAGCGGTCGTCCCTGGCAGATCATCCGAGGTCGTCATCGGCCAGTGGATGGAGGTCGCCAAGGTAGGTCGCCAGGTGCCGAAAGACGGTCGATCGCCAAGGGTCGGTCGCCGAGTACTGAGAGGCGATCGTCCTGATGTCGATCGCTTGGCACCGGGATTCGTTCTGGGCCCTTCGGTTGGCCAGTCTAGCATGTCCACTGGGTTAAGGCTCGGTCGCCTGGTCGCCGATCGGCAGACTTGCTTTGGTCGCCCGGAAGTAAGTTGGTCGCTCGGCCTGTAAGTCGGTCGCTCGGCCTCGGAGGCGATCGCCGGTCGGAGGGTGTTAAATCTTGACACAACAGCCAAAAATCCAATTGTTCCTGTCCGACGTCTCGACGTACAAAATACAAACATACGGCATACTGAATACACATACCGAATCCAAAAATATTCTCATACGGTATACCTGATATCCAAATTAGTTCAACCTGATACAACATATCCTGAATATATCTGTCAATCCAAAAACGATAATCACACCAGTATAACTGTCTCGTTTCTCAATTTATTTTATCCATACTGTATAGATACCAAACTATACAGTATATCTCAGATAAAATAACGCGAAAAATTTATACTGAAAATTCGGGTATTACATACTACCCCCCTTAAAATAAGTTTCGTCCTCGAAACTTGCAACCAGTCACCAACAACAGATAAATCCAAAATTTCCAACTCATCACAAAAACAATCAAGCGTCGCCACAAGCGAAATAACCAAACCAATATACTTACAGGTGCGTGAAGCCGATGATCTCCCGTGATACTAGCACACGACTCCCACATGAAGTCTCAAAACAATACCAACACACACCAATATCACACGTAGAAGTTTGAAAAGAATCTCAAAAATTTTGGAAACTCCAAAAATCGGTTTGACTCAAAAGTCAGAAAAACTCATTTTCAAAAGCCACGCTACTACCGTACCGGTAGAGCCACATAACACACACGCCTGGGTTTCATAAAACCCAAGCTCTGATACCATCTTCTGTAACACCCCCAAAACCATTCCGGGATATTACAGCGCCGTGGGTCCCGCGCCGGAACCCACCAGGCTAAAAACCGTTTACAAAACTAATTCAAAAGCGCCAAAAGGCCTATGACGGTAATATTTTAAATACTCAAATATTTTCAAAAGCACAATTTTGAAATACCGTCATAAAATACCATTTGAAAATACAAGGCGAAGTGCCAAATCTCGATAGTTCAAAATGTACGTTAAGACACCGCTTAAACGTACCGATAAAATAGTTTAGGAAAAAGGTTTAACGAAATAACCCAAGTTCGCAAAGTGCCAAAAGGGCCATTTAAAATACACACACGCAGCGGATAAAGATACCGAAAAGCCATTTTGAAATATACACACGCAGCGGATAAAGATACCGAAAAGCCGTTTTGAAATATACACACGCAGCGGATAAATGCAGTTCAAAATACACATTTGCAGCGGAAATAAAACAACCAGAAATAAATACTCAAGAACATGCCACCACCAGTATCACATCGGGAAGCTCATCCCTTCACGACCTCTACTAGCTCGATCTCCGAGTACCTAAAAATAAAGCCCACGACGGGGTCAGCCACAATACTCAATAATGATATCGATCACATCATCATAAATAATTACATACCAATGTAATAATATAGTAAGAATACTACCAAAGTAATCTTACCGACATAACCTTACCAATCCACAACAATCCAATCCTTACCATAATCCACATTTCGCATCCTCGAATGACGAAATAAATTCAACAACAATCATCTCTACTGTATTCCAAAAATACCGACAATCCTCAAAACATCATCATAACTCATAAGTGTGGAAATAATCCAATCTGTGTCAAATCCTGTCCGTGGGATTACACAATCAATTCTCAACCTGGATAAACCAATAACATACCACATATCTGTAGATCAACTACCACAAAACAATGAATACAAATCCCGAAGCAACGACATACAGTCCGAATGCTTATACGATCAATAACCAGATCAACCGATAAATCAACTGAGAATATCATCGACATGATAACTCCAATACGACCAATAAAGGATCAACGATAATCGAGAGTACCATCAACATGATAACTCCGACACGATCAACAAAGGATCAACAATAACCGAGAATACCATCAACAAGGTAAACTCCAAATGATCAACAATAATGGATCTCAAAGAAATAACTCTGACTGTCGAACATACCCCTCGGGCGTATGAACAACCAGTCACAAACCGTCGAACATACCCAACCATAAATGGAGGATGAACGACCAAACAATATGGCTCAAAGACGGAAATCATAGTACGCCCGATCCGAATATGTGTCAGTGCACATGTCCACCCCGTATACGGAATCCAGGATATACGTGGGACAATGTACCTAATTAGCCTCAACGAACTACGTCTCGTGTGCACAACCTTTCACGGAAAATATTCACGCATGACTATATATGTGCCCGACTAAAAATCCTACACAATATCCAATCGGAACGCAGATATGACTCGGATATGTCACGATGCAACATGACAACGAAACTCAAAGAAACACATATCCAATAAGGATCAAAAGACTCACCGAAGTGAACAACAACAGACTGACAATGAAAAGTCGACACGACTAATCAATATCCAAAACATCAATCCTGGGATCATCATCCCCAAATGAATGACCAAAACATCTACGATCTCAATACAAAGGTCCTGGGATCAACATCCCTCAACGAATAACCGATACGAAACTCACTACACGAAACCTCAACATATACAACAACTCAACATACTAATTATCCACATGATTGAACATATACTTAGATTACCTCAAAGCCGAGGACCATATCCATCAACATCCCCCAATGAGACGATCAACACAACCATTAATACCAACAATAGTCCTTTCTAACAACATTGCTATATGAATTATAAATGAAATGAAAACGAAACCATTCATCGAATATTATAAACTGAACAAGTATAAACTTGCCTCGATACCGATACCACGAAGCCGTTACCAAAATCCATTGCCTTTGTCTACGAGCTCCTTAGCCCCGACCAAAAGCAATCTACGAACTCTTCGACTTCAACCGCAACACAACGGTCATAATCCACGATCAAAACATCACAACCTATTGCAATAACCGATTAACACACATTCGATAAAATCAATAACCGACATACTCAACCAATAAACTCAACGGTTCAACGAAACCTCGATCATATACATAATACCAAATAATCCAACTCAACCGATACGAACCCAAATCCACGATACAAGCCGTAACTCGATGATCACAAATAACAATCAATAACCGATCAACAACGGTTCTACAATATCCCGATTAAATACAAATTCAAACAACCCAAACCAATCAAACACGAACTCAAAACCCAAAATACGATTCCACAATCCGAAGATTATATCAATAATCAATTTAAACCATCAAGGGTCTAACATTACCGATTCCAAATTCAATCTTAAAAACAACTACAAGTTTCCTCCTTGTATAATCATAATAAAATCCGATTATCGATTATCATCATCAATCACGATCCGATTAATTCAATATTATAGATAACCCTATTCCAAAGGTTTCAACTAATTCCATTATCCGAATTGAACACTTGTTAAATACTTATGAATTCTCAAACTCAAGAGTGAATCATAAACTTATCAAATCGAAATCATATTCGTATTCCTATACGAATATTGTACCAAATACATAACTTAGTTCTAAATGTGAATATTCCATATTCATATCCAAAACACCAACACCTCTTAAACATGTTCAACAATTCATATAATCCAAGAGTTCCTTAAGAACACAACTAATTCGAAATCATATTCAAAATCTCGATATGACATAATCCGATGTGTCCTAACATCTAAACAATCCTTAT
Organism: Orobanche coerulescens; assembly: GCA_033398695.1. Taxonomy (NCBI): domain Eukaryota; kingdom Viridiplantae; phylum Streptophyta; class Magnoliopsida; order Lamiales; family Orobanchaceae; genus Orobanche; species Orobanche coerulescens. Next base: position 131,717,318 of record CM065805.1, read on the forward strand.
TCACAATTCAAGGTGTATATAATCATGTCCTTAAACATATATACTTCTCATAACATCATGAATCGCAACAAACCACCAAGAACATCGAGAATACTACGATTCCATAATCATAACGACATAATCAAGGCATTTGATCACCAATTCATTATCTTCCTTTAACAAAATTCCCATAATTACCAAGAATCATCACAACAATATCATTTCCATCACCATTCATACGAAAACGTGTAGAATTTTCCAAGTTCTACTCATTGAGACATTTCATCGAACACTTTGAAGGCATAGTCCAATTCAATCGATTATTCAAAGAAATACTCGAATCCGATCCACAAAACTTCAAGAACAACGAATAATCTCAAGAATACAACAAGATTCCATCAATAATCTGAGTTAAAACGAATCAAATCGGCCAAGACATCAAGAAATCTCAAGAACATCCAAAAACCAAAAGTTTAGGTGTTCTTACCTTCGATCCGGGTGGAAGATGATGTTAATCCATGATTCCAACTTCCAAAACATGTTGCTAGATGATGATATTACTCAAATCCATCCACTTTGATGAAGAAATCGCCAAAAAACGAAGAGAAAACATGAAAATGTCGAAGTGACCCGGTCCAGGCCTTAAATAGCCGGACACTGCCGGACGCTTACGTACGTAACCGGCCGGGCCCTTACGTACGTAACCGGCCATGGCCGAAGTCTCTGCCCAGAAATGCCGGCATCGTTACGTACGTAACCGGCCGAGGCTTACGTACGTAACGGTCCCTTACGGCCGTAATCGGTCGGTACCTTACGTACGTTATCGGCCAGTCCTAGCCCCCAGCGAGTCACTGCCGACCGTGATCGGCCACCCCCACGAATCACTGCCGACCATTCCCGGCCATTCCAACGAGTCACGACCGGCCATGCTCGGCCATCCAGGTCATCTCGGCCACGACTCGACCGGCTACTCCGTAACGTACGTAACACTTGATCCGTTGCGTACGTAATACGTACGTTGACTTGCTACAGTATTATACTCGTATTACGTACGTAATACACCCTCTATAACGTACGTAACTCCGTCCGTTGACTCACCTGTCCACATCCGCGCCGAAAGCTGCCGACACCGGGCCCCACTATCCGATCACAAGTCTGATTCCTCTTGTTACGTACGTTATGTACACTATATAACGTACGTAAGTTGACACATTTTACGTACGTAAGATCCAAGACTTAACGTACGTAATGGCTTTTATACTTAGCCAAAAATCCAACTGTTCCTGTCCGACGTCTCGACGTACAAAATACAAACATACGGCATACTGAATACACATACCGAATCCAAAAATATTCTCATACGGTATACCTGATATCCAAATTAGTTCAACCTGATACAACATATCCTGAATATATCTGTCAATCCAAAAACGATAATCACACCAGTATAACTGTCTCGTTTCTCAATTTATTTTATCCATACTGTATAGATACCAAACTATACAGTATATCTCAGATAAAATAACGCGAAAAATTTATACTGAAAATTCGGGTATTACAAGATATAATCTAGAGATGATGATAACATACAACTTATAACAATAACAACTTTGGTTAAAACCATAAGATCTATCTTCTTTAAATCACACAAGTTACAACTTGATGATTTTTATGAATCATATAGATCTTTTACATAATATGATCATCTAGACTCATCATACACCATGTATAGGAGGTGGTGATGAAATTTCTAGATGATAATCAACACTTAAAACAATTAATTGAATATAAATCAAAAGAAAAGATTAGAACACCTTAAAAGATCTTACCTAAGCTTGTTACACCAACAAGGAAATGAAGGAGAAGATGATTGTGGCTTTGGGAAGAGAAAAATGAGAGAGAGAGATGGGAGAGATGGGAGATCGGCCGAAAAAAATGAGGGAGAGAGGAGGAGGTTAGGGTTTGTGATATTTTTATAATTCATATTAGGACAAAGCCTAATGACTACACTAATGGGCTAGACTCAAAACTCATTTCTTACTAGCCCAATATAATTAAATCTATCAATTAACTTAGCCCAAAACTTGTAATTTAATCTAACTTGGCTAATTAATTAAGCCCATCATTTAAAATAATTAAATACCATGAAAATAATTAACGTACCGAAAAAAAAGAAACCGGGCGTTACAACTCTCCCTACTAAGAAGGGACTTCGGCCTCGAAGTCGATCCTCTGAATAACTCGGGATAATGCGCCTCATCTCGTCTTGAGTTCCCATGTACACTCAGATCCCTTCCTATGCCGCCACCGAACCTTAACAGAATAAAATCTTACCGCTCAGAAGGGTCTTTGACTTTCGATCAACAACCGCGATAGGTTTCTCAACATAGTTGAGCCGTTCGTCAATTTGGATGTCTTCCAGGTACCACGGCGGTATCGTCAACAATGCACTTCCTCAATCGAGACACGTGGAAGGTGTTATGAATCAAACTAAGCTCGTCAGGCGGCTCAGTGAGTACGCTACCTTACCAACGCGAGCTATGATCTTATAAGGTCCAATAAACCGAGGTCCCGGCTTCCCACGCTTGCAGAACCTAATCACACCCTTCCAAGGGGAGACCTTTAATAACACATGATCCCCAACACGAAACTCAAGATCGGAGCGCCGCTTATCTCGCATAACTCTTCCGACGACTCTAGCGGTGACCAAATGATCCCGATCATTTTGATTTTCTCCGTGGTCTCGCAAAACAATATCGGTGCTACCGAGCACCCTCTGTCCAACCTCACCCCAACACACCGGGGTTCTACACTTCCTACCATACGGTGCTTCATACGGGGCATGTCGATGCTTGAATGATAAGCTGTTGTTATATGAAAACTTCGGCTAAATGAAGATGATCATCCCAAGCGCCTCCAAAATCAATTGCACATGCCCGAAGCATGTCCTCCAAAGTCTGTATCGTCCGCTCACTCGCCCATCGGTTTGCGGATGGAACGCGATCAAATGCAATCGGGTACCCAATTCTTCTTGAAATTTCGCCAAAATCGAGAGGTGAATCGAGTATCTCGATCGAGACAATAGATACGGGCACCAGTGTAATGAAACTATCTCCGAACAAAAGCTCGGCCAATTTTTGGTGAAAAACTTTCCTTGATGGCCGAAATGAGCACTCTTCGTCAATCGATCCACAACTACCCATATCGTATCCGCTCCCCTTGCGGTCTTAGGAAGTTTTGTAATAAAGTCCATGGTTAAGTGCTCCCATTTCCACTCAGAATCTCCAAAGGTTGCAATTTCCCATGAGGTTTCCGGTGTTCGGCTTTGACCTTAGGCATGTTAGGCATTCTTCTACATATCGAGCCACATCATTCTTCATCCCGTGCCACCAATAACCCTCACGAAGATCTCGGTACATTTTTGTAGCACCGGATGAATAGAAAACTTGGACCTGTGAGCTTCTTCCATAAGAGTTTTCCGGTTCCCACCAGTAAATGGAACCCAAACCCTACCATAACGAGTTAGTAATCCACGCCCATCTCGCTCCATCTTAGGTAACTCATTCACAATCCTTTCATGATTTGGGTTCCCCTCTTGAGTCGCCACATCTTGAGCATCTCGAATCATACCCAATAATGATGTCTCCATAGTCATCCGAAGACATTTAGCTCGAATCGGTTCGACAGATTGCTTACGACTGAGTGCGTCAGCTACCACATTAGCTTTACCGGGGTGGTAGTGAATCTCACAGTCGTAATCTTTCACCACATCTAACCATCTAACCTGCCTCATATTCAAATCCCGCTGATCGAAAAGGTACTTCAAACTTTTATGGTCAGTGTAAATGATACACTTAACCCCGTAAAGGTAGTGCCTCCATATCTTGAGAGCAAAAACAACAACTCCTAATTCCAGGTCATGAGTGGGGTAGTTCCTTTCGTGAGGTTTTAGCTGGCGAGACGCATAAGCTATCACCTTACCCCGTTGCATCAACACAGCACCAAAACCCAGGAGGGATGCGTCGCAGTACACTACCATGTCCTCCACTCCTTCCGGTAAAGTCAAAACCGGGGCATTACACAACCGCGTCTTAAGATCTTCAAATGCAACCGTTGTTAGGACCCCAAACAAATTTCTCCGACTTCTTGGTCAATCGCGTAAGAGGTAGAGCAATCTTTGAGAAATTTTCAATAATCCTACGATAGTAACCGGCCAAACCCAAGAAACTACGAATCTCCAAAGGCGATTTAGGAGCTTCCCATTTCTTAACCGCATCAATCTTGGCCGGATCGACCTTGATACCTTCCTTGTTCACCACGTGGCCCAAGAATTGAACCTCTTCTAACCAAAATTCACACTTAGAAAATTTAGCATAAAGCCGTTCTCTCCGTAGTGTCTCTAGAAGTTCCCGAATGTGCTTTTCATGCTCCTCCAGTCTTAGAATAGACCAAAATATAAATCAATAAACACAATGACCGAGCGGTCGAGCATCGACCACACACCCGATTCATAAGATCCATAAAGCGGCGGGTGCATTAGTGAGTCCGAAGGCATCACCACAAATTCAAAGTGTCCGTATCGGGTTCGAAACGCCGTTTTCTCAATGTCACGATCCACGAACTCGCATCTCGATGATAACCGAACGCAAATCAATCTTGGAAAACCAAGACGCTCCTTGGAGTTGGTCGAAAAGATCGTCGATACGAGGTAAAGGATAACGGTTCTTTATCGTGAGTTTATTCAACTCCCGATAATCTATGCACATTCTTTGAGAACCGTCCTTCTTTTCGCGAAAAGTATAGGAGCACCCCACGGCGAGAAACTTGGCCGTATAAACCCCTTATCACTAAGCTCCTGTAATCGATCTTGAAGCTCTTTCATCTCGGATGGCGCCAAACGATAAGGAGATTTGGCGATCGGAACAGCGCCAGTACTAAATCAATGCGAAACTCCACTTGCCTAATAGGTGGCAAACCCGGGAGTTCCTCGGGAAAGACGTCACCAAAGTCGGAAACAACTGGAACATTATCGAGTGCAATGGCAGAGGTACAAGAAGCAATATCCAAATGGGGAATATCTCCTTGAATAATAAGTTCTCCACCCTAGGGTTTTGAACACGAACTTGTCTCTTGCGACAAAGAATTTACGCATCGAATGCATCGAGCCAATCCATACCCACAATAACGCAAAGTTCCCTCATAGCAATAGGGATAAGATCAATGGGGAATTCAACTCCCGAAAATTCAAGGGTACAACCCCGATAAACATCGATAACGAAGATAGTTCGATTGTCGGCAACTTCGATAACCATGGGACGTGCTAGTTTCCCGACACCACGCCCCAACGATTTATGAACGTGCGTGACACGAAGGAGTGAGTAGCGCCAGAATCAAACATAACGGCGGTAGGTGAGAATCTAATGAGATAAGTGCACGATTCATAATATTTAAGAAATAAAACAATTACTCTATGGCATAGCATAAAATGAAAGATAAGGAAGAGATGTTTACCTTTCTGATCGTGAGCTTCGCAGGCTCCTCCCTCGTAAGTGGTGGACACGTCCTCGTGTCAACATAGTTGGTCCGTTAGAGGTCGAAGCGATTGGGATTTGCATTCCCATACTTCTTGACTTTGGGCAATCAGGTTTCTTGTGCCCCTTCTCTTGGCAATTGTAACAAACTGGTACCGCTGTGATGGTAGTAACACAGGGACCGTAATGGCTTTTGGAGCCTTGCAATTCTTCCGGTGATGCCCTTCCTTCTTACGGTTATAACACACCATTGGGGGTCGATCACCACCTTGAGATGGCTTGTATTCATATCTTGGTTTATCCTCGAACTTTGTCTTCTTATGAGCCTCATTAGAAGTTTTAGAAAAAGTGCTCTCCAATTTCCTCTTAGATTGAGTTTGCGGCTCAATCTCTCTCTTCAGTGCCCCCATGACTGCACCCAAGGTCGTAAAGTCTTGCATGCTCACAAATTCCGGATGTCGGTACGTAAAATCGAGATGTACCGACTAACAAGCCATGCTTCATCTCCGGCAAAGTAGGACAGGAAAAGCATCTCCATGAACTTGGCGTTCAGATCACTACGAGACTCGGTGGTGCATTTGTAACGCCATGAACTCCTGCATCATTCTTTGTTGCTCCACCCTAGGCACATACCGTGCCTCGAACCACTCCACAAACTGGGCCCAAGTAATCGCCCTTACAACTTCTTCATTCATTCTTCCCGTGGTGGTGTTCCACCATGTCTTACCCCGCTTCCTCAGCTGGTTCTTTGCTACCAACACTCTAAAGTAGTGCAGGCACCCTATAGTCATAAAGGCGCCCTCACGTCGGATAACCGGTGCTTAGTCGCTCTTTGGATCGTCCTCCCCATCCCAATGAGGTGGGTTGCACTTGCCGAACTTCTCGTAGTAGTACATTAAATCACGAGCAGGAGGATCGAGCCCTCCCCGGCGGAGGTGCATCTCGCCATACGCTCATCTAGCGAGCACGAACTTGATCAATGATGTTAGCCGTGACATTCGGAATGATCTCGTTAAAAGCATTATTGAACTCCTCAAACGAGTTCCCTAACTTGAGCTATTTGAATTGCATTGAGGCGGCGGGCGGAGCCATCTAAAATTGATAAGAAAAGAAAAAAGCGATTCAACCTATGCATGTCTAAGAGATCGAAAACACTCAACTTTGAAAACTTTTCAACCTTGCCCCGTCCCCAAAACCGGCTCCAATATATTGAATAGTAGGGGCCCTTCTATTATTCAATATAGAAGTTCCAATTTCGGTTTCGAGTCTAGTTTCAAAATTTGACTTGCTCCTAGCCGTAATGTGATTTAATTCACACTCATGGTAGATCTAAAAGGCCTAAATTCTCACATGGTAGATAGTAGCACTAAAGGTATATAATTATCCTCCTAGGCTAGTCTTTGGGATATGTCATAAATGGAGCATACTATTGTGTTTGATAAGTAATAAAATTTAAACTCAATTAGTAAAAAAACTTACTTGGTGGTGGCGCACCGTGACATCTTCTGCTAGCTTTTAATAAACTTTGTACAAGAGAAATAAAATGTTTTAAATTTGAGTCTAGACATCCCTAAGAAGGCCTAGTTCACTCAAATGAAAGGCTCCGATACCAACTTGTAACACCCAAAATTTATTTATTTATTTATTTATTTTTTTATTTTTTTTTTACGAAATAGTATAAAGTTTGACACCAATTCATAAAGGAACTTCATTTATTTAATTTAATAAGCCAATAATGGCAATCAAGTTATCAAACTTCTAAAGAAAACAGCATAAGTAAAACTTTCTAATATAGAAATGTCAAAAGCGGAAGTACTAAAATGTTCATTGACGTAAAATAAATAGCGATGTGTCACGAATGCTCCCGTCATCCTAGCCTCCTTAATCGTAATACGAAAAATGTTAAGTAAACCGTAAGCACAAAGCTTAGTGAATTCAAACACAACATTATACCAATATCCACAATCACTAGACCTAGATTAAAATATACAGTTATAACATTTAAACATAAGCCAAGAACAAATCAAGGCTTATAAGGAGGGCTAGTAGGTTACCCGCATCTCACAAACCGAAGAGTATTGGGTTAATCTTACCCTCACCTCACATCCCGGAGGGTAATGGAGTAATTATACCTAACCACGCGCACCGGACAAAAGCCGGATAATTGCTATGATCCCCTCAACAATAAACATACAGTGCACATGTATGATTAACAATTTAAGCATGCATTCACATTATCATACCATAATAATAATTTAACACTCACGTGCTAACCTAGCAATCATAAATATTGAGACAATGGAGTGAGAGAACTCACCTTGAATACTTAAGAGAGGTTGCTAAATCAAAACTGGCTACCACACTTGAGCAAATGCCAAAACTTCACCTATTATAAACTAGGAGTTAGGATATACCCAAAGATGAAGCTTAAAGACTTAACAAAAATCTGGACAGCAAGGTCTAAAAACAGGCCCGCTGTTAAAGATGGATTTACTTAATTTTCCTAAGTATTAACATATCAATATTAAATTTTTCTAAGAAACTAGAGTCTTTCCCCTTTTTAAAACAGTAAAGAACTCACTCTAACTCCAAAATATGAATTTATTATGATGCTTTTAAAAAGACATCGCAGTGCAGTCCCAAATCATAGGAATCAGTAGTGTTGGCCAATTCTACCCAACTTGTGGATAGACATTGTCCAAACTAAAAATCACACAAATAATAGACATAAATACCAAAGTCTCAGAGTTGGAATCGACCAAAAGGGTTTCCCAAACTCTAGATACGAAATTCACAACATGACTAATTACAAAACCCTTAAAAGCTGATGACAGAAAACTGATCTGGGTGTGAACTCAATATGACCAAGAAATACTTGGAGATAACATCCCATAAACTCCAGATCACAACTTTAGGTCATAACACACATGTGGGAACTTGGAATCCCATTAGATCATTTCCCAAGCCCTAGAAACGAATAAAACAAGTTGACCTATCAGATCAGACCCGGATCAGACCTACCAGCAAAGGTGCCGTTCTTGCCCATGGATAAAGTCCTAATTAGTGAGAGTGACCTTCATAAGAAAGTTACCCAACACAATTTGTAAACTTTTGGCACAGGTTTGAGATCCGTTTGAGTTATAGAATTCAAGTTATGATTTTTGTAAGATGACTACAAATCTGATGGAAACAGAATCGTAGCCAACCCTTAATCTTTTTAACCAATCCATTCCTCTCCCTTTTGAAACACATTCCTAGATGTGTTTATCACCCAAATTCAGTCCCCTATGAACATGGTGGCACTAAAAAGGGCTAGGGGTCATTGGTATTTCATTTAGTCACAAGGAAAAGAATCAAATCAACATAATATATGACAAACCACAATTTTCCCCTTTCTTAAGGGTTCCTTGATCTTTCAAATACACAAACATCTATATACACATCTTAGAAGATGCTATAAAGTTGTATACTTAGATCTAAACATATTGATATGGATGTGTTGAGAATCAAAATAATAATTAACAAGAATTATAACCATTCACAAGATCTATCACATTTTATCACCTAAATAAAACTTGGTGATTCCCATGGTTCATTTAGACCTTGTATTTTATATAATCATCTAAATCCATCATACACCATGTATAGGGTGTAGATATAATCTAGAGATGATGATAACATACAACTTATAACAATAACAACTTTGGTTAAAACCATAAGATCTATCTTCTTTAAATCACACAAGTTACAACTTGATGATTTTTATGAATCATATAGATCTTTTACATAATATGATCATCTAGACTCATCATACACCATGTATAGGAGGTGGTGATGAAATTTCTAGATGAGAATCAACACTTAAAACAATTAATTGAATATAAATCAAAAGAAAAGATTAGAACACCTTAAAAGATCTTACCTAAGCTTGTTACACCAACAAGGAAATGAAGGAGAAGATGATTGTGGCTTTGGGAAGAGAAAAATGAGAGAGAGAGATGGGAGAGATGGGAGATCGGCCGAAAAAAATGAGGGAGAGAGGAGGAGGTTAGGGTTTGTGATATTTTTATAATTCATATTAGGACAAAGCCTAATGACTACACTAATGGGCTAGGCTCAAAACTCATTTCTTACTAGCCCAATATAATTAAATCTATCAATTAACTTAGCCCAAAACTTGTAATTTAATCTAACTTGGCTAATTAATTAAGCCCATCATTTAAAATAATTAAATACCATGAAAATAATTAACGTACCGAAAAAAAAAGAAACCGGGCGTTACAGGATTTAAGTCTCATGATATTCCTAGAGGACTAGGCTCATGCAGTTATTTGGATTTGGATTAAAGGTTCATGAGGTTCCTAGGGGACTAGACTCATAAAGTTCCTTTGGATTTGGAATCACGGTTCATGAGGTTCCTAGAGGACTAGGGCCATGAAGTTCGTTTGGATTTGGATTAACGGTTCATGAGGTTCCTAGAGAACCAGACTCATGAAGTTCCGTTGGATTTGGATTAAAGTTTCATGAGGTTCATAGAGACTGAGGCTCAAGAAATTCCATTGGATTTAGATTAAAGGTTCATGAGGTTCCTAGAGACTGAGGCTCATGAAGTTCCATTGGATTTGGATTAAAGGTTCATGAGGTTCCTAGAGGACTGGGCTCCTGAAGTTTCTTTGAATTTAAATTTAAAATCATGAGGTTTCTAAGGGACGAGGCTCAAAAAGTTCCATTGGATTTGGATTTAAAGCTCATGATGTTTCTAGAGGACTAGACTCATGAAGTTCCTTTAGATTTGGATTAAAGGTTGATGAGGTTCCTAGAGGATTAGTCTCATGATGTCCCATTGGATTAGGATTTAAGGTTCATAAGGTTCTTAGAGGACTAGGCTCATGAAGTTCTATTGGATTTGGATTTAAGGTTCATGAGGTCCTTAGAAGACTAGGCTCTTGAAGTTCATTTGAATTCAGATTAAAGGTTCATGAGGTTTTTGGGGGACTAGGCTCATGAAGTTCCTTTGAATTTGGATTTAGGTACATGAGGTTCCTAGAGGAATAGGCTCATGAAGTTCCTTTGAATTTGGATTTAAGGTTCATTAGGTTGATAGAGGACTAGGATCATGAAGTTGCATTGGATTCGAATTTAAAAGTTCATGAGGTTTCTAGGGGACTTGGCTCCCGGAGTTCCATCATATTTGGATTTAAAGTTCATGAGGTTTCTAGAGGACTAGGCTCATGAAGTTCCTTTAGATTTGGATTTTAGGTTCATGAGGTTCCTAGAGGATTAGGCTCATGAAGTTCCTCTGGATTAGGATTTAAGATTTATGAGGTTCCTAGATGACTAGGCTCATGAAGTTTTATTGGATTTGGATTTAAGGTTCATGAGGTCCTTCGAAGACTAGGCTCATGAAGCTCCATTGAATTCAGATTAAAGGTTCATGAGGTTTCTAGAGGACTAGGCTCATGAAGTTCATTTGGGTTCGGATTTAAGTCTCATGAGATTCCTAGAGGACCAGGCTCATGCAGTTCCTTTGGGTTTGGATTTAAGTCTCATGATATTCCTAGAGGACTAGGCTCATGCAGTTATTTGGATTTGGATTAAAGGTTCGTGAGGTTTCTAGGGGACTAGACTCATAAAGTTCCTTTGGAATTGGAATCACGGTTCATGAGCTTCCTAGAGGACTAGGGCCATGAAGTTCCTTTGGGTTTGGATTAAAGGTTCATGATGTTCCTAGAGAACTAGGCTCATGAAGTTCCATTGGATTTGGATTAAAGTTTCATGAGGTTCGTAGAGACTAAGGCTCAAGAAATTCTATTGGATTTGGATTAAAGGTTCATGAGGTTCCTATAGGTCTAGGCTCATGAAGTTCTATTGGATTTGGATTTAAGGTTCATGAGGTCCTTAGAAGACTAGGCTCTTGAAGTTCATATGAATTTAGATTAAAGGTTCATGAGGTTCCTAGAGGACTAGGCCCATGAAGTTCCCTTGGGTTTGGATTTAAGTCTCATGATATTCCTAGAGGACTAGGCTCATGCAGTTATTTGGATTTGGAATTACGGTTCATGAGGTTCCTAGAGGACTAGGGCCATGAAGTTCCTTTGAATTTGGATAAAAGGTTAATGAGGTTCCTAGAATACTAGGCTCATGAAGTTCCTTTGAATTTGGATTTAAGGTTCATGAGGTTTCTAAGGGACTTGGCTCACGAAGTTCTATCGGATTTGGATTTAACGTTCATGAGGTTTCTAGAGGACTAGGTGTTGCTACCCAAAATATTATCCGGAGATAGATATTGCTGGAATGGATGGGATAGCAAACAAATGCAAGAGCACTTCCGTGAGAAAGATAAATAACACAAGATTTGTCGGGGTTGTTAGTCCCGGGCTTGAATGCTCTCGCGAGATATTATTAATACCAATATTCGGGGATACAAGTACTAATGTAAGAATACTATTACAATGAGTGTAAAGATTCTTGTTATCTTAGCTAGTGAGCGTGTAGATTGCCGGAAGAACCAGATTTGATGCTCTGCGAGTGTAAAGATTCTTGTTATCTTAGCTAGTGAGCGTGTAGCTTGTAACAAAGGAGATCAACAGTCGCGGCGGTGAGAGATCGACGGTCTCTCATGGCGAGTATTTAGCTGGATGCTTGGGCTCCTGGGCTTATGAATCCCTTGGAATCTGTCTAGTGGAGACTTGCTGCTTCTGCCGGTCGTCTTCTGGACGAGAGATTTGGAGAGAGAAATCCTGAGATGGATTCCGGTGAGATAGCCGGGAGCTTGATGATATGTATGTTCTTCAGTATTCCCGTGAATGTATTTTCTGCATTATAATAATCGGGCGATCGTCTTTTAGCACATAGGCATGTCCCCTCAGAGTCTACAGGAGTTGCTGGCAGTCAACTGTGCGGTCCAATGGGGAGCTTACACGCGTCCTGAGTTGCTATCACGGGTGGTCCCACTGACAACTTTCGGCGCGCATGCTGGTAGGTGAGGTAGGTGACAGGCTGTGGTCAAAGGTCTTGTCTGCCAGCAAAAGATCTTATCTGCTAGCGAAGATCTTGCCAGCGCCTTTGGTGGATCTGCACGTGGGGGTTTTTCTGAGTTCCAGTCCTTAATGACTTTGACGGGCGATCATCTCTGCTCGGGGCGTAGGTCGATTGCCCTTAGCCGGTCACTAGAATAGATCGCCAGCTGCCAAAGGGCGATCGCCTTGGGAGTCGATCGCTAGGTACCTGATGGTGGTCTGATATCATCGAATAGGCGAGCTAGCCATAGTTTGACTGGAGTTGACTTGGTCGCTCGGCCTTATAGTTGATCGCCTGTCGGGATGAATAAATCGTGACACAACAATTGCCCCCCAGCTCGCTCATACGTTGGAAACGTGGGGTGAGGTGGCTCTCTTGGCGATCGCTGAACTTTTGACGAGCGACTTCGTGTTTAACTGAACTGGCGATCGTCTTTGAGCAGATATACTCTGGGTTCGGACGACCTGGTTGGCCGCTAAACTGCGCGGGAAAAAGCAGCGGGCGTGGAAAAGTCTCCGCGCACGTGTCGGGCTTCTATTGGAGGACGCCAACGGTCATTAATGACTCCTCGGCTGACGCGTCCTTGAAAAGACGCGTACGCGGGTCTCGAGGGGGTCAACTAAGGCGTCGTTTGAGATCCGACCCCTGAGGCTTTCCTTTATTGCAATCGAGTCCCTGCCTTCTCCTATAAAAGGGGGACGGTGCTGCAGTTCCACTCACGCGTACTTTTTGGAGAAAGAAGGGCTTGCTGCCGAATTTTTTGAAGATCTTAGTGCCGATCGTCGTTCGATTTCACTTTAGGGTAAGAAAAAATCCTTCTCCTTTTCTGTTTCTGAAAATGGCCGGAACCTCATCATCGTTTGGAGCGGGAACCAGTTCTGCCGCCGGGACATCGACTGTCCGGGGAGAAACTTCTTCCGTCTTCCACCTGGAGACGGGCAATGGTTATTCGGGCCGGAATCGACCCGGCTGAAGTCGAGGCTTTATTCAATGAGGCCGATGTTGCTAAGGAGTCGGCTGCTGAGGAGAGACGATCGCAGATCGAGAGAGATCTGGCGATCAGGGCTTAATGGGAGCAACATAGTGTTTTCGGTCGGGCCTATAGGGCTTTCGCAGAGATAATGGAGAGGTTGGCCGGTCCTACTCCGAGATTCGATTTCCGGGGATACTCGGTCGCCTACCCCTATGTGCTTCCCAAACGGTCGTAGTACCGTGCTGCGCAGCGATCGTTGTGGTCGCTCAGCCAAATACGGAGTTCGACGACCAGGAGAGATCTGGCCGTCTGGAGGACAAGATTCCATGTTCCTTCAGATGTGGACATGTTCGCACCGGCGGAGAATGAACGAGCCGACCAGCCTCCGATGGGTATGGTCGCCGTGAATGAGGCGATTATGGAGGTCGGGCTGCGTTTCCCTCTATCCTTTGCTGTCTCCCATTTGTTGGCCGCTTGGAATGTGGCGCCACTTCAGCTGACGCCGAACGCCTGGCTCCAAATTATCTACACCCTCACCCTTTTCGGCGGTCACCGCCTGTACCACCTCCCATCGCCGTTGGAGATGAATCATTTGTTTAAATTGACGGCTCATAAAGGGTTGGTCGGCGGTTACCATATTCAAGGCCGATCTGGCCGGGTGATTCATGGAGTCCCGAATAAGATGCGGGGCGATCAGACGAAGTGGTTCTGGGTCGCCGACAAGTGGAGAGCTTCGGCGAGCGATAACCCTACGGGCGAGCTGGAGATCCCCACTGAATTTCGGGAGAGGAATCCCGGTAAGGGTTTAGACTCTCCCTTCGTTTGGATGCATTTTGGACTGATCTAATTTGATTTCGGTTTTGCAGGTTTTCACATTCCGGCGATCGAGGAGCTGCCTTTCGACTTTCTCGTTGTCTGGGAGCGGATAAGGAGCTTGTCGGACGACGACCTTGACGCCAATCGGATCAACAAGGAGAGTCGCTGGTTGTCGGCTCGACTATTCCGTTTCCCGAGACATCTCGCGGTGCCAGGTATGAGTTTCTGCGACCTTCACTTTCTAGGCGATCGCCTTATTTGAGGACAGTATCTGATTGTTGATCGATCGTCTTTAACTGCAGAGGTTCGCTTTCCTCGCTTTTTGGAGCCTCCGACGGAGATCGCTATGTCGAACCCAGGAGTCCTAGGACATCTTCGCCATAAGAGGTCGACTCGGGTCCCACCTGTTGCGTTGCCTATAGTTCCGGAGGCGGAGCCTCGCGTGGAGCCGGAGCCTCGCGTGGAGCCGGTCGTGGTTGAGGAGGAAATTCCGGAGGAGGGGCTTCGAGCGAATCGCAAGAGGCCGAGGCTGGAAGAAACTTCAGTTCCTGCCCCGGGCGATGAAGTGCCGATCGCCGCTCCTCCGATCACCATCGTTGCTCCAGAGAACGAGCCGCCCTCTGCGGCTTTTATGCGGGAGATGGCGATCGCGGATGCTGAGACCCCTCGAGGGAAACCGTTTTTCGGTCGGGATCCCGAGAAGGCTGAGAGGTAGATAGCATTTTTGTGTTGAAAATTGCATCTGCGTAGGAGTTGTATTAACTTAGATGTTTCGGTGCAGGATCCGTCGCGCAGATCCGTCTTGTCCGCCGATGGTCGTAGATTTCCTAGCGAGCCGATCTCCTCGCCATTCCTGCGACATTCCTCCATACGTTAGCAAGGCTGCTTCTGCTCTGCCGAAGGCATGGACGACTGATCTGGATGCGATCGCTCGACAGCAATCGGCGAGTTCGATGCACGCTGTTCTCGCCCTTTCTCTTCAGACGGCGACCATGGCCGTCCAGGCTGCTCAGGAGTTTGAGGGGCAGCCCTCCACTATTCGCCTGCAGGAGGATCTCGAGGCGGCTCGGAAAGAGAACGCCGAGTTTGCTGACAAGATCGCGGCGATGGAGAAGGACTCTCTGGAGGCGGCCAAGCGGGCGAGCCATGAGCTTGAGCTGGAGAAGAAGGAGACTGAGAAATATCGTATGGCGGTTGACCGATTCCGGGACCAGATGCAGAATGCCGTCCAGGCGCGGAACGTTGCTGAAGAGGAGGCCGATCGCCAGAAGGTGACGATCGCTCGGCTGACCAGCGAGCTGACGGAGGCGAGGGAAAAGATTGCTGCGAGGGAGGCCGAGCTCCAGGGGTCGCAACAGGCGATGGCCGAGCTGAAAGGAGAGGTTGAGGCGACCAAGGCCGATCCCTTCCAAAACTTGGAGTATGTCAGCGAGTTCGCCTATTATTTGGCGTTCGCCGACTCGATCCGAGCGGCTAAGAAGGGAGGTTTGGAGGTCGGGCCTCTTGCCGACAACTTCAAGGCGTATGCGTTGGAGCATCCTCTCCATTCAGCTTTCTCCGTGCCGATCCTGGATCTTGAGGACATCGGCGTGGATTTGAGCTGGTATCCGTCTCCAGCCAATCTTGCTCATCCCGACGCTCCGGAAGATGAGGGGACCGCGCCGAATGCTGATGGCGAAGGCCAGGCAGGGGCCTGAGGCGCTTCATTTTTGATGTTTTTAGCTTACTTGTAGTTTTGTAGTTTTCTTTTGTAGCACTTAGGCCTTCGGGCGACCGTGTACTTTTGATCTTCATAAGCAATGAACTGAATGTTTGATTATCTTCGATTACTTGAATGAATGGTTATTTTTGAGTCTTTGTTTGACTTTGTACAGATGTGTGAGGAGAGATCGTTGCGAGGGTAGTTCCAAATGAATTGATAAACTCATAAAGACAACTTTTTACAACTAAGTCGATCGCTGCACTACATCTGAAAAAATGACGATCTCTGTATGTGGTTGAATAGCGACGATCGTCGTGTAGGTAGTCCGCACTCTTATTGCCCCTTGTTTTTATTCGCTTAGTGGAAGTAAGGGGATGAAAATAATTCGTCGAGTGAGCGGTCTTTAACTTTGTCGAATCCTCGGGGACGGTCGTCCGTCTTGAAGAACCTTGCACGATCGCGGAGTTCGATGGACCGACTCCTTGATCATGTATTGATGCGCGAAGACATTGAGTGTCTCGTGGCTCACTTTATTATGAGGGTCATCTGTTAGGCTGCGCCTCGCCTCGTATTTAAACGAAGGGCGTGCGGTCTCGGTCTAGAGGAGTCCTTGCGCGGGGAAGCGTCGGATGAATCAACTCCACGCCCGCGGCTTGTTAGCTCTGCTTCCACCTCGGCCAGCCATGGAGATGGCCGACCTCGACGGTGTACGTTGAGACAGGGGTTGTGGTACGTCGCATTGTTCGGGTTTATCATGTTAGATGATGAACCTTTGAGGGCGAGCGATCGTGTCCACTGATTTATTTTGGAGGGCCCTCAGACTACGCCGGCCTCGTATTTAAACGAAGGGCGGGCGATGTTGGCCCAAAGGGACCTTGCATGGCCTAAGCAGTCGGTTCCATCGACCACCAGGACCATGGCTGCACTCTTCCACCTTGGATCGTCATGTAGATGCCGACCTTCAACGGTGTACGTTGTGCGGGGGAGGCGATCTCGTGCCTTAGCCCATCATGTTAGACGGTGAACTGTAGATGGCGATCGAGTCCTCCGGTTTTGTAAATACGGAAGGAGATCGGGGAGACTTCCGAGGTCTCCTTTTCTTGATTGAAGCATGTAGGGACGGTCGCCGAGGTTGATCCATGGGTCGGCTCATATGAGCTTTCCAGCCTGTTTTGTGTTCGACTCGGACGATCGTCTGTAAAGATTGGTAGGGGCTTCGGCTAAACCAATAAGCTATCCAACTTGCCCTCCTCGAACAATCTCCAGAGCTGTTTGAGGAGGTCGTGGCATTTGTTGGTGCTGTGGCTGGGACTCTTATGGTAGGCACAATATTGATTGTTGTCTACGTGACCGTGGTCCCTTATCGCCTTTGGCTTTTTGATCTCTTCGTGCCCCTTGATGGCATAGAAAATATGTGCCGGAGTTCTGTTGAACGTATGGAGGAGATGGGCTTCCATGTCCTCGAAAGCCCTGAGATCTCCGGGTGTCTTGGCGATCGCCTTCTTTGCTTCGGCGATCGCTATCTTCTGGATGAGAGGTGGCATTTCCTCGCCTAAGCGGAGGGTGAGTAGCCTTTGCCTGGCCAGAAAGTTGGCAGCTTTAGCGCGGAAGATCGCGTAAGTTGGGGGAATATCCTTGGAGAGATGTCTAAACATGGGAGAGTGACCGTGGAATCCCCCCATGACCGAATAGAGAGCGAGCTCGTCACTGACGGGTTCGCCGGTGAGGATGATTTCGTCTACCCGGTCGATGTAATCTGTGTCGGTTTCGTCCTTCCCCTGCTTGATTTTTATCATGCGGTGGGGGCCTTTTGGTTTGGCGACCTTGCTGGCGAAGTATGACGTGAAGTCATTCGCTAGTTTCTTAAAGGAGGTGATTGATCATGGTGGTAGTGAGACGTACCACCTATGGGCCAGTTCGCCCAATGTCAACGGGAAGATCCGGCACTTGGTTGCATCAGATGCCCCGCACCCAGTCATGTAAATTCGGAATTTACTCAGGTGGGTTTCGGGGTCCGATCTCCCCTCATACAGAGGTGTTTTGGGAGGAGCGATCGTTGGTTGTTTGGGGGCAAGCTCGATGTGGACCGCGAGTGGCTCGGTCGGCCCGGCGATCTTTTTGCTGGTGCTTGACCCAGTGTCCAAGAGTGCTCTCATCTCGTCGAGCTGGCGTTGTATGGCGGCCATCGCTGTGGCCTAACTACTAGCGGCTCGGTGCTCGGAGCGGGAGCCGAGGCGATTGAGTACTGACTCCCTGGCGATCGGGGCGGGAGTTAGATGGTTGAGCTGCGTTCGGCTGTGAGGTGGGTAGGCCGAACTTCTGGTGACGGATTCGGGTTCCGTCTTTTCGAGGTTGGAAACAGAGCGCCCCGGTCGCCAGGATGGGTCGCGCCCCAAGCGATCGAATATGGATCCGTCCGGTCGTGCGAGAGCCTTTCCTCGCGAATTGGGGCTTTCTGACGATCGCTCGTTCAGTAGTCCGCTGAATTTCTGTTTTCCCATGCGGCGGATGATCGAGGGAGTTATTGCAGGCGACGCACATGCTCTCCGTCGCTCCTCCAAGATGGACATAGCCTCCTCGATCTGTTCCTCGGTTTGGAACTGATCGAGTGAGAGGTTGGGGCCATCTCTCGGATGCGGGATCGAGAGTCTCGCGTTGCTGCGGCTTCCCCCTGTCGTTGGCTGGGGTTCGGACTGGGCCGGGATATGGTGTCCGGCGGTTCGGAGAGCAGCTTTCTTCGATGTACCGGCGGATGTCATGACTCTGAAGGTTTTCTTTGAAGTGCAGTGAGTGTCACTTCAAGTATATGCCCCGAGAACAGTGAGTGTTCTTCGGGACGGTAGAAATAAAAGTTTGAGGGTTAGACCCCCTTCCTCTAGCGCCAATTGTTGCTACCCAAAATATTATCCGGAGATAGATATTGCTGGAATGTATGGGATAGCAAACAAATGCAAGAGCACTTCCGTGAGAAAGATAAATAACACAAGATTTGCCGGGGTTGTTAGTCCCGGGCTTGAATGCTCTCGCGAGATATTATTAATACCAATATTCGGGGATACAAGTACTAATGTAAGAATACAATTACAATGAGTGTAAAGATTCTTGTTATCTTAGCTAGTGAGCGTGTAGATTTCCGGAAGAACCAGATTTGATGCTCTGCGAGTTCTTGTAACAAAGGAGATCAACAGTCGCGGCGGTGAGAGATCGACGGTCTCTCACGGCGAGTATTTAGCTGGATGCTTGGGCTCCTGGGATTATGAATCCCTTGGAATCTGTCTAGTGGAGACTTGCTGCTTCTGTCGGTCGTCTTCTGGACGAGAGATTTGGAGAGAGAAATCCTGAGATGGATTCCGGTGAGATAGCCGGGAGCTTGATGATATGTATGTTCTTCAGTATTCCCGTGAATGTATCGGAATGTGAGAGAATGAGTTATGAGCGTAAGTCAGAATGAATTCGGAACCGTAGGTTGAGTGAATTGGGAACCTTTTTCTAGTAGGAGGAGGTTCTCTATTTATAGGGCTTGGATACGCCGGGCGATCGCCTTTTCTGCATTATAATAATCGGGCGATCGTCTTTTAGCACATGGGCTGTCCCTCGAGTGCAGGAGTTGCCGGGCCAATCCGTGCGGTCCAATGGGGAGCTTACACGCGTCCTGAGTTGCTGTCACGGGTGGTCCCACTGACAACTTTCGGCGCGCATGCTGGTAGGTGAGGTAGGTGACAGGTTGTGGTCAAAGGTCTTGTCTGCCAGCAAAAGATCTTATCTGCTAGCGAAGATCTTGCCAGCGCCTTAGGTGGATCTGCACGTGGGGGCTTTTCTGAGATCCAGTCCTTGATGACTTTGACGGGCGATCGTCTCTGCTCGGGGCGTAGGTCGATTGCCCTTAGCCGGTCACTAGAATAGATCGCCAGCTGCCAAAGGGTGATCGCCTTGGGAGTCGATCGCTAGGTACCTGATGGTGGTCTGATATCATCGAATAGGCGAGCTAGCCATAGTTTGACTGGAGTTGACTTGGTCGCTCGGCCTTATAGTTGATCGCCTGTGGGGATGAATAAATCGTGACACAACACTAGGCTCATGAAGTTCCTTTAGATTTGGATTAAAGGTTCATGAGGTTACTAGAGGATTAGGTCATGAAGTTCCATTAGATTAGGATTTAAGGTTTATGAGGTTCCCAGAGGACTAGGCTCATGTAGTTTCATTGGATTTGGAATAAAGTTTCATGAGGTTCCTAGAGGACTAGGCTCATGAAGTTCTATTGGATTTGGATTTAAGGTTCATGAGGTCCTTAGAAGACTAGGCACTTGAAGTTCATTTGAATATAGATTAAAGGTTCATGAGGTTCCTAGAGGACTAGGCCCATGAAGTTCCTTTGGGTTTGGATTTAAGTCTCATGATATTCCTAGAGGACTAGGCTCATGCAGTTATTTGGATTTGGATTAAAGGTTCATGAGGTTCCTAAGGGACTAGACTCATAAAGTTCATTTAGATTTGGAATTACGGTTCATGAGGTTCCTAGAGGACTAGGACCATGAAGTTCCTTTGAATTTGGATAAAAGGTTAATGAGGTTCCTATAATACTAGGCTCATGAAGTTCCTTTGAATTTGGATTTAAGCTTCATGAGGTTTCTAAGGGACTTGGCTCACGAAGTTCTATCGGATTTGGATTTAAAGTTAATGAGGTTTCTAGAGGACTAGGCTCATGAAGTTTCTTTAGATTTGGATTAAAAGTTCATGAGGTTCCTAGAGGATTAGCTCATGAAGTTCCATTAGATTAGGATTTAAGGTTCATGAGGTTCCCAGAGGACTAGGCTCATGAAGTTCTATTGGATTTGGAGTTAAGGTTCATGAGGTCCTTAGAAGACTAGGCACTTGAAGTTCATTTGAATTTAGATTAAAGGTTCATGAGGTTCCTAGAGGACTAGGCCCATGAAGTTCCTTTGGGTTTGGATTTAAGTCTCGTGATATTCCTAGAGGACTAGGCTCATGCAGTTATTTGGATTTGGATTAAAGGTTCATGAGGTTCCTAGGGGACTAGACTCATAAAGTTCCTTTGGATTTGGAATCACGGTTCATGAGGTTCCTAGAGGACTAGGGCCATGAAGTTCGTTTGGATTTGGATTAACGGTTCATGAGGTTCCTAGAGAACCAGACTCATGAAGTTCTGTTGGATTTGGATTAAAGTTTCATGAGGTTCGTAGAGACTGAGGCTCAAGAAATTCCATTGGATTTAGATTAAAGGTTCATGAGGTTCCTAGAGACTGAGGCTCATGAAGTTCCATTGGATTTGGATTAAAGGTTCATGAGGTTCCTAGAGGACTGGGCTCCTGATGTTCCTTTGAATTTAAATTTAAAATCATGAGGTTTCTAAGGGACGAGGCTTAAAAAGTTCCATTGGATTTGGATTTAAAGCTCATGATGTTTCCAGAGGACTAGACTCATGAAGATCCTTTAGATTTGGATTAAAGGTTGATGAGGTTCCTAGAGGATTAGTCTCATGATGTCCCATTGGATTAGGATTTAAGGTTCATAAGGTTCTTAGAGGACTAGGCTCATGAAGTTCTATTGGATTTGGATTTAAGGTTCATGAGGTCCTTAGAAGACTAGTCTCTTGAAGTTCATTTGAATTCAGATTAAAAGTTCGTGAGGTTTCTGGGGGACTAGGCTCATGAAGTTCCTTTAAATTTGGATTTAGGTACATGAGGTTCCTAGAGGAATAGGCTCATGAAGTTCCTTTGAATTTGGATTTAAGGTTCATTAGGTTGATAGAGGACTAGGATCATGAAGTTGCATTGGATTCGAATTTAAAAGTTCATGAGGTTTCTAGGGGACTTGGCTCCCGGAGTTCCATCATATTTGGATTTAAAGTTCATGAGGTTTCTAGAGGACTAGGCTCATGAAGTTCCTTTAGATTTGGATTTTAGGTTCATGAGGTTCCTAGAGGATTAGGCTCATGAAGTTCCTCTGGATTAGGATTTAAGGTTTATGAGGTTCCCAGATGACTAGGCTCATGAAGTTTTATTGGATTTGGATTTAAGGTTCATGAGGTCCTTCGAAGACTAGGCTCATGAAGCTCCATTGAATTCAGATTAAAGGTTCATGAGGTTTCTAGAGGACTAGACTCATGAAGTTCATTTGGGTTCGGATTTAAGTCTCATGAGATTCCTAGAGGACCAGGCTCATGCAGTTCCTTTGGGTTTGGATTTAAGTCTCATGATATTCCTAGAGGACTAGGCTCATGCAGTTATTTGGATTTGGATTAAAGGTTCGTGAGGTTTCTAGGGGACTAGACTCATAAAGTTCCTTTGGATTTGGAATCACAGTTCATGAGCTTCCTAGAGGACTAGGGCCATGAAGTTCCTTTGGGTTTGGATTAAAGGTTCATGATGTTCCTAGAGAACTAGGCTCATGAAGTTCCATTGGATTTGGATTAAAGTTTCACGAGGTTCGTAGAGACTAAGGCTCAAGAAATTCTATTGGATTTGGATTAAAGGTTCATGAGGTTCCTATAGGTCTAGGCTCATGAAGTTCTATTGGATTTGGATTTAAGGTTCATGAGGTCCTTAGAAGACTAGGCTCTTGAAGTTCATATGAATTTAGATTAAACGTTCATGAGGTTCCTAGAGGACTAGGCCCATGAAGTTCCTTTGGGTTTGGATTTAAGTCTCATGATATTCCTAGAGGACTAGGCTCATGCAGTTATTTGGATTTGGAATTACGGTTCATGAGGTTCCTAGAGGACTAGGGCCATGAAGTTCCTTTGAATTTGGATAAAAGGTTAATGAGGTTCCTAGAATACTAGGCTCATGAAGTTCCTTTGAATTTGGATTTAAGGTTCATGAGGTTTCTAAGGGACTTGGCTCACGAAGTTCTATCGTATTTGGATTTAAAGTTCATGAGGTTTCTAGAGGACTAGGCTCATGAAGTTCCTTTAGATTTGGATTAAAGGTTCATGAGGTTACTAGAGGATTAGGTCATGAAGTTCCATTAGATTAGGATTTAAGGTTTATGAGGTTCCCAGAGGACTAGGCTCATGTAGTTTCATTGGATTTGGAATAAAGTTTCATGAGGTTCCTAGAGGACTAGGCTCATGAAGTTCTATTGGATTTGGATTTAAGGTTCATGAGGTCCTTAGAAGACTAGGCACTTGAAGTTCATTTGAATATAGATTAAAGGTTCATGAGGTTCCTAGAGGACTAGGCCCATGATGTTCCTTTGGGTTTGGATTTAAGTCTCATGATATTCCTAGAGGACTAGGCTCATGCTTATTTGGATTTGGATTAAAGGTTCATGAGGTTCCTAGGGACTAGACTCATAAGTTCCTTTAGATTTGGAATTACGGTTCATGAGGTTCCTAGAGGACTAGGACCATGAAGTTCCTTTGAATTTGGATAAAAGGTTAATGAGGTTCCTAGAATACTAGGCTCATGAAGTTCCTTTGAATTTGGATTTAAGCTTCATGAGGTTTCTAAGGGACTTGGCTCACGAAGTTCTATCGGATTTGGATTTAAAGTTAATGAGGTTTCTAGAGGACTAGGCTCATGAAGTTTCTTTAGATTTGGATTAAAAGTTCATGAGGTTCCTAGAGGATTAGCTCATGAAGTTCCATTAGATTAGGATTTAAGGTTTATGAGGTTCCCAGAGGACTAGGCTCATGTAGTTTCATTGGATTTGGAATAAAGTTTCATGAGGTTCCTAGAGGACTAGGCTCATGAAGTTCTATTGGATTTGGAGTTAAGGTTCATGAGGTCCTTAGAAGACTAGGCACTTGAAGTTCATTTGAATTTAGATTAAAGGTTCATGAGGTTCCTAGAGGACTAGGCCCATGAAGTTCCTTTGGGTTTGGATTTAAGTCTCATGTTATTCCTAGAGGACTAGGCTCATGCAGTTATTTGGATTTGGATTAAAGGTTCATGAGGTTCCTAGGGGACTAGACTCATAAAGTTCCTTTGGATTTGGAATCACGGTTCATGAGGTTCCTAGAGGACTAGGGCCATGAAGTTCGTTTGGATTTGGATTAATGGTTCATGAGGTTCCTAGAGAACCAGACTCATGAAGTTCCGTTGGATTTGGATTAAAGTTTCATGAGGTTCGTAGAGACTGAGGCTCAAGAAATTCCATTGGATTTAGATTAAAGGTTCATGAGGTTCCTAGAGACTGAGGCTCATGAAGTTCCATTGGATTTGGATTAAAGGTTCATGAGGTTCCTAGAGGACTGGGCTCCTGAAGTTCCTTTGAATTTAAATTTAAAATCATGAGGTTTCTAAGGGATGAGGCTCAAAAAGTTCCATTCGATTTGGATTTAAAGTTCATGATGTTTCTAGAGGACTAGACTCATGAAGTTCCTTTAGATTTGGATTAAAGGTTGATGAGGTTCCTAGAGGATTAGTCTCATGATGTCCCATTGGATTAGGATTTAAGGTTCATAAGGTTCTTAGAGGACTAGGCTCATGAAGTTCTGTTCGATTTGGATTTAAGGTTCATGAGGTCCTTAGAAGACTAGGCTCTTGAAGTTCATTTGAATTCAGATTAAAGGTTCATGAGGTTTCTGGAGGACTAGGCTCATGAAGTTCCTTTGAATTTGGATTTAGGTACATGAGGTTCCTAGAGGAATAGGCTCATGAAGTTCCTTTGAATTTGGATTTAAGGTTCATTAGGTTCATATAGGACTAGGATCATGAAGTTGCATTGGATTCGAATTTAAAAGTTCATGAGGTTTCTAGGGGACTTGGCTCCCGAAGTTCCATCATATTTGGATTTAAAGTTCATGAGGTTTCTAGAGGACTAGGCTCATGAAGTACCTTTAGATTTGGATTAAAGGTTCATGAGGTTCCTAGAAGATTAGGCTCATGAAGTTCCATTAGATTAGGATTTAAGGTTTATGAGGTTCCCAGAGGACTAGGGTCATGTAGTTTCATTGGATTTGGAATAAAGTTTCATGAGGTTCCCAGAGGACTAGGCTCATGAAGTTCTATTGGATTTGGATTTAAGGTTCATGAGGTCCTTAGAAGACTAGGCACTTGAAGTTCATTTGAATATAGATTAAAGGTTCATGAGGTTCCTAGAGGACTAGGCCCATGATGTTCCTTTGGGTTTGGATTTAAGTCTCATGATATTCCTAGAGGACTAGGCTCATGCAGTTATTTGGATTTGGATTAAAGGTTCATGAGGTTCCTAGGGGACTAGACTCATAAAGTTCCTTTAGATTTGGAATTACGGTTCATGAGGTTCCTAGAGGACTAGGACCATGAAGTTCCTTTGAATTTGGATAAAAGGTTAATGAGGTTCCTAGAATACTAGGCTCATGAAGTTCCTTTGAATTTGGATTTAAGCTTCATGAGGTTTCTAAGGGACTTGGCTCACGAAGTTCTATCGGATTTGGATTTAAAGTTAATGAGGTTTCTAGAGGACTAGGCTCATGAAGTTTCTTTAGATTTGGATTAAAAGTTCATGAGGTTCCTAGAGGATTAGCTCATGAAGTTCCATTAGATTAGGATTTAAGGTTTATGAGGTTCCCAGAGGACTAGGCTCATGTAGTTTCATTGGATTTGGAATAAAGTTTCATTAGGTTCCTAGAGGACTAGGCTCATGAAGTTCTATTGGATTTGGAGTTAAGGTTCATGAGGTCCATAGAAGACTAGGCACTTGAAGTTCAGTTGAATTTAGATTAAAGGTTCATGAGGTTCCTAGAGGACTAGGCCCATGAAGTTCCTTTGGGTTTGGATTTAAGTCTCATGTTATTCCTAGAGGACTAGGCTCATGCAGTTATTTGGATTTGGATTAAAGGTTCATGAGGTTCCTAGGGGACTAGACTCATAAAGTTCCTTTGGATTTGGAATCACGGTTCATGAGGTTCCTAGAGGACTAGGGCCATGAAGTTCGTTTGGATTTGGATTAACGGTTCATGAGGTTCCTAGAGAACCAGACTCATGAAGTTCCGTTGGATTTGGATTAAAGTTTCATAAGGTTCGTAGACACTGAGGCTCAAGAAATTCCATTGGATTTAGATTAAAGGTTCATGAGGTTCCTAGAGACTGAGGCTCATGAAGTTCCATTGGATTTGGATTAAAGGTTCATGAGGTTCCTAGAGGACTGGGCTCATGAAGTTCCTTTGAATTTAAATTTAAAATCATGAGGTTTCTAAGGGATGAGGCTCAAAAAGTTCCATTGGATTTGGATTTAAAGTTCATGATGTTTCTAGAGGACTAGACTCATGAAGTTCCTTTATATTTGGATTAAAGGTTGATGAGGTTCCTAGAGGATTAGTCTCATGATGTCCCATTGGATTAGGATTTAAGGTTCATAAGGTTCTTAGAGGACTAGGCTCATGAAGTTCTGTTCGATTTGGATTTAAGGTTCATGAGGTCCTTAGAAGACTAGGCTCTTGAAGTTCATTTGAATTCAGATTAAAGGTTCATGAGGTTTCTGGAGGACTAGGCTCATGAAGTTCCTTTGAATTTGGATTTAGGTACATGAGGTTCCTAGAGGAATAGGCTCATGAAGTTCCTTTGAATTTGGATTTAAGGTTCATTAGGTTCATATAGGACTAGGATCATGAAGTTGCATTGGATTCGAATTTAAAAGTTCATGAGGTTTCTAGGGGACTTGGCTCCCGAAGTTCCATCATATTTGGATTGGCAAAATAGCTTTACTAGGGACTGAAGTTTGCCATTTTTATCACTTAAGGGACTAAAGTTTTAAGTGTTTCAAACAAGGGACTAAAGTTTAATCCGTTTCACCCGTTAGGGACTCCGTTAGTTTGCTTCCGTTAAGTTTTAACGGATTGATGACGTTGCCGTTAAGTGCCACGTGTCAGCATTTTATTGATCGGTAATAATAAAATAATAATAAAAATTTTCAGATTTTTCTAATAATAATAAAATAATAACAAAAAATGTAAAAATCTGAAAAATAAAAATAAAAAAAATATGTATTTTTTAGAAAAATTGAAACTTTATTTTTTCTTTTAAAAAAAATCTGGATCATTAATATTAAAAATCTAATGCTTTTATTTAAAGTTAAAAATAAAAATTAAGTACAATAAAAAATTTTAGATTTTTGTAGTAATAATAAAAATATAAACGTCTTAAAAAAGTATAAGAAAATAAAAAAAATCTGGATTTTTTTTAAAAAAATGAAACTTTATTTTTTTCTCAATTTTTTTAAAAAAATCTGGAATATTAGTACTTAAAATCGGATGTTTTTATTTAAAATTTAAAAATAAAAAATAAAAAATTAAAAAATTTGGATCTAAAAAAAAGTATAAGAAAATAAAAAAATCTGGATTTTTTTAAAAAAAATAAAACTTTATTTTTTTCTCAATTTTTTAAAAAAAATCTGGAATATTAGTACTTAAAATCGGATGTTTTTATTTAAAATTTAAAAATAAAAAATAAAAAATTAAAAAATTTGGATCTAATTTAATTTTTTTTTTAAATTGAGATATTATTTTTCATAAATAAATAGAAAACTGGAAATAATTTTTCAAAAAAATAATAAATAAATAATATAATACAAAAAAATCTAAAAATCTAAAAAAACAAGTACTAAAGGTTAATTATAAATCAGATCCAAATATTTTTAATTTTTAATTTTTATTTTTAACTTTAAATAAAAGCATTAGATTTTTAATATTAATATTCCATATTTTTAAAAAAAAAAATAAAGTTTCAATTTTTCTAAAAAATACATATTTTTTTTTTATTTTTCAGATTTTTACATTTTTTGTTATTATTTTATTATTATTAGAAAAATCTGAAAAATTTTTATTATTATTTTATTATTACCGATCAATAAAATACTGACACGTGGCACTTAACGGCCACGTCATCAATCCGTTAAAACTTAACGGAACCAAACTAACGGAGTCCCTAACGGGTGAAACGGATTAAACTTTAGTCCCTTGTTTGAAACACTTAAAACTTTAGTCCCTTAAGTGATAAAAATGGCAAACTTCAGTCCCTAGTAGAGCTATTTTACCTATTTGGATTTAAAGTTCATGAGGTTTCTAGAGGACTAGGCTCATGAAGTACCTTTAGATTTGGATTAAAGGTTCATGAGGTTCCTAGAGGATTAGGCTCATGAAGTTCCATTAGATTAGGATTTAAGGTTTATGAGGTTCCCAGACGACTAGGCTCATGAAGTTTTATTGGATTTGGATTTAAGGTTCATGAGGTCCTTCGAAGACTAGGCTCATGAAGTTCCTTTGAATTCAGATTAAAGGTTCATGAGGTTTCTAGAGGACTAGGCTCATGAAGTTCATTTGGGTTCAGATTTAAGTCTCATGAGATTCCTAGAGGACCAGGCTCATGCAGTTCCTTTGGATTTGGATTAAAGGTTCATGAGATTCCTTGGGCACTAGACTCATGAAGTTCATTTGGATTTTGAATTACAGTTCATAAGGTTCCTAGAGGACCAGGCTCATGAAGTTCCTCTAGATTTGGATTAAAGGTTCATGAGATTCGTATAGGACTAGGCTCATGAAGTTTCATTGGATTTGGATTAACGGTTCACGAGGTTCCTATAGGACTAGGCTCATGAAGTTCTGTTGGATTTGGATTTAAGGTTCATGAGGTCCTTAGAAGACTAGGCTCTTGAAGTTCATATGAATTTAGATTAAAGGTTCATGAGGTTCCTAGAGGACTAGGCCCATGAAGTTCCTTTGGGTTTGGATTTAAGTCTCATGATATTCCTAGAGGATTAGGCTCATGAAGTTCCAGTAGATTAGGATTTAAGGTTTATGAGGTTCACAGAGGACTAGGCTCATGTAGTTTCATTGGATTTGGAATAAAGTTTCATGAGGTTCCTAGAGGACTAGGCTCATGAAGTTCTATTGGATTTGGATTTAAGGTTCATGAGGTCCTTAGAAGACTAGGCACTTGAAGTTCATTTGAATTTAGATTAAAGGTTCATGAGGTTCCTAGAGGACTAGGCCCATGAAGTTCCTTTGGGTTTGGATTTAAGTCTCATGATATTCCTAGAGGACTAGGCTCATGCAGTTATTTGGATTTGGATTAAAGGTTCATGAGGTTCCTAGGGGACTAGACTCATAAAGTTCCTTTGGATTTGGAATCACGGTTCATGAGGTTCCTAGAGGACTAGGGCCATGAAGTTCGTTTGGATTTGGATTAAAGGTTCATGAGGTTCCTAGAATACTAGGCTCATGAAGTTCCATTAGATTAGGATTAAAGTTTCATGAGGTTCGTAGAGACTCAGGCTCAAGAAATTCCATTGGATTTGGATTAAAGGTTCTTGAGGTTCCTAGAGGATTAGCTCATGAAGTTCCATTAGATTAGGATTTAAGGTTTATGAGGTTCCCAGAGGACTAGGATCATGTAGTTTCATTGGATTTGGAATAAAGTTTCATGAGGTTCCTAGAGGACTAGGCTCATGAAGTTCTATTGGATTTGGATTTAAGGTTAATGAGGTCCTTAGAAGACTAGGAACTTGAAGTTCATTTGAATTTAGATTAAAGGTTCATGAGGTTCCTAGAGGACTAGGCCCATGAAGTTCCTTTGGATTTGGATTTAAGTCTCATGATATTCATAGAGGACTAGGCTCATGCAGTTATTTGGATTTGGATTAAAGGTTCGTGAGGTTCCTAGGGGACTAGACTCATAAAGTTTCTTTAGATTTGGAATTACGGTTCATGAGGTTCCTAGAGGACTAGGGCCATGAAGTTCCTTTGAATTTGGATTAAAGGTTCGTGAGGTTCCTAGGGGACTAGACTCATAAAGTTTCTTTGGATTTGGAATTACGGTTCATGAAGTTCCTTTGGGTTTGGATTTAAGTCTCATGATATTCCTAGAGGACTAGTCTTATGCAGTTATTTGGATTTGGATTAAAGGTTCGTGAGGTTCCTAGGGGACTAGACTCATAAAGTTCCTTTGGATTTGGAATCACGGTTCATGAGGCTCCTAGAGGACTAGGGCCATGAAGTTCGTTTGGATTTGGATTAAAGGTTCATGAGGTTCCTAGAATACTAGGCTCATGAAGTTCCATTAGATTAGGATTTAAGGTTCATGAGGTTTCTAAGGGACTTGGCTCACGAAGTTGTATCAGATTTGGATTTAAAGTTCATGAGGTTTCTAGAGGACTTGGATCATGAAGTTCCTTTAGATTTGGATTAAAGGTTCATGAGGTTCCTAGAGGATTAGCTCATGAAGTTCCATTAGATTAGGATTTAAGGTTTATGAGGTTCCCAAAGGACTAGGCTCATGTAGTTATTTGGATTTGGATTAAAGGTTCGTGAGGTTCCTAGGGGACTAGACTCATAAAGTTTCTTTGGATTTGGAATTACGGTTCATGAAGTTCCTTTGGGTTTGGATTTAAGTCTCATGATATTCCTAGAGGACTAGTCTTATGCAGTTATTTGGATTTGGATTAAAGGTTCGTGAGGTTCCTAGGGGACTAGACTCACAAAGTTCCTTTGGATTTGGAATCACGGTTCATGAGGTTCCTAGAGGACTAGGGCCATGAAGTTCCTAGGGGACTAGACTCATAAAGTTTCTTTGGATTTGGAATTACGGTTCATGAAGTTCCTTTGGGTTTGGATTTAAGTCTCATGATATTCCTAGAGGACTAGTCTTATGCAGTTATTTGGATTTGGATGAAAGGTTCGTGAGGTTCCTAGGGGACTAGACTCATAAAGTTCCTTTGGATTTGGAATCACGGTTCATGAGGTTCCTAGAGGACTAGGGCCATGAAGTTCGTTTGGATTTGGATTAAAGGTTCATGAGGTTCCTAGAGAACTAGGCTCATGAAGTTCCATTGGATTTGGATTAAAGTTTCATGAGGTTCGTAGAGACTCAGGCTCAAGAAATTCCATTGGATTTGGATTAAAGGTTCTTGAGGTTCCTAGAGGATTAGCTCATGAAGTTCCATTAGATTAGGATTTAAGGTTTATGAGGTTCCCAGAGGACTAGGCTAATGTAGTTTCATTGGATTTGGAATAAAGTTTCATGAGGTTCCTAGAGGACTAGGCCCATGAAGTTCCTTTGAATTTGGATTTAAGGTTCATGAGGTTTTTAGGGGACCTGGCTCACGAAGTTCTATCGGATTTGGATTTAAAGTTCATGAGGTTTCTAGAGGACTAGGCTCATGAAGTTCCTTTAGATTTAGATTAAAGCTCCATGAGGTTCCTAGAAGATTAGCTCATGAAGTTCCATTAGATTAGGATTTAAGGTTTATGAGGTTCCCAAAGGACTAGGCTCATGTAGTTTCATTGGATTTGGATTAAAGTTTCATGAGGTTCCTAGAGGACGAGGCTCATGAAGTTCTATTGGATTTGGATTTAAGGTTCATGAGGTCCTTGGAAGACTAGGCACTTGAAGTTCGCTTGAATTTAGATTAAAGGTTCATGAGGTTCCTAGAGGACTAGGCCCATGAAGTTCCTTCGGGTTTGGATTTAAGTCTCATGATATTCCTAGAGGACTAGGCTCATGCAGTTTTTTGGATTTGGATTAAAGGTTCATGAGGTTCCTAGGGGACTAGACTCATAAAGTTCCTTTGGATTTGGAATCACGGTTCATGAGGTTCCTAGAGGACTAGGGCCATGAAGTTCGTTTGGATTTGGATTAAAGGTTCATGAGGTTCCTAGATAACTAGGCTCATGAAGTTCCATTGGATTTGGATTAAAGTTTCATGAGGTTCGTAGAGACTCAGGCTCAAGAAATTCCATTGGATTTGGATTAATGGTTCTTGAGGTTCCTAGAGGATTAGCTCATGAAGTTCCATTAGATTAGGATTTAAGGTTTATGAGGTTCCCAGAGGACTAGGCTCATGTAGTTTCATTGGATTTGGAATAAAGTTTCATGAGGTTCCTAGAGGACTAGGCTCATGAAGTTCTATTGGATTTGGATTTAAGGTTAATGAGGTCCTTAGAAGACTAGGAACTTGAAGTTCATTTGAATTTAGATTAAAGGTTCATGAGGTTCCTAGAGGACTAGGCCCATGAAGTTCCTTTGGGTTTGGATTTAAGTCTCATGATATTCCTAGAGGACTAGTCTTATGCAGTTATTTGGATTTGGATTAAAGGTTCGTGAGGTTCCTAGGGGACTAGACTCATAAAGTTTCTTTGGATTTGGAATTACGGTTCATGAGGTTCCTAGAGGACTAGGGCCATGAAGTTCCTTTGAATTTGGATAAAAGGTTAATGAGGTTCCTATAATACTAGGCTCATGAAGTTCCTTTGAATTTGGATTTAAGGTTCATGAGGTTTCTAAGGGACTTGGCTCACGAAGTTCTATCGGATTTGGATTTAAAGTTCATGAGGTTTCTAGAGGACTAGGCTCATGAAGTTCCTTTAGATTTGGATTAAAGGTCCATGAGGTTCCTAGAGGATTAGCTCATGAAGTTCCATTAGATTAGGAATTAAGGTTTATGAGGTTCCCAGAGGACTAGGCTCATGTAGTTTCATTGGATTTGGATTAAAGTTTCATGAGGTTCCTAGAGGACGAGGCTCATGAAGTTCTATTGGATTTGGATTTAAGGTTCATGAGGTCCTTGGAAGACTATGCACTTGAAGTTCATTTGAATTTAGATTAAAGGTTCATGAGGTTCCTAGAGGACTAGGCCCATGAAGTTCCTTCGGATTTGGATTTAAGTCTCATGATATTCCTAGAGGACTAGTCTTATGCAGTTATTTGGATTTGGATTAAAGGTTCGTGAGGTTCCTAGGGGACTAGACTCATAAAGTTTCTTTGGATTTGGAATTACGGTTCATGAGGTTCCTAGAGGACTAGGGCCATGAAGTTCCTTTGAATTTGGATAAAAGGTTAATGAGGTTCCTAGAATACTAGGCTCATGAAGTTCCTTTGAATTTGGATTTAAGGTTCATGAGGTTTCTAAGGGACTTGGCTCACGAAGTTCTATCGGATTTGGATTTAAAGTTCATGAGGTTTCTAGAGGACTAGGATCATGAAGTTCTTTTGGATTTGGATTAAAGGTTCATGAGGTTCGTAGAGGATTAGCTCATGAAGTTCCATTAGATTAGGATTTAAGGTTTATGAGGTTCCCAGAGGACTAGGCTCATGTAGTTTCATTGGATTTGGAATAAAGTTTCATGAGGTTCCTAGAGGACTAGGCTCATGAAGTTCTATGGGATTTGGATTTAAGGTTCATGAGGTCCTTAGAAGATTAGGCTCTTGAAGTTCATATGAATTTAGATTAAAGGTTCATGAGGTTCCTGGAGGACTAGGCCCATGAAGTTCTTTTGGGTTTGGATTTAAGTCTCATGATATTCCTAGAGGACTAGGCTCATGCAGTTATTTTGATTTGGATTAAAGGTTCATGAGGTTCCTAGGGGACTAGACTCATAAAGTTCCTTTGGATTTGGAATCACGGTTCATGAGGTTCCTAGAGGACTAGGGCCATGAAGTTCGTTTGGATTTGGATTAAAGGTTCATGAGGTTCCTAGAGAACTAGGCTCATGAAGTTCCATTGGATTTGGATTAAAGTTTCATGAGGTTCGTAGAGACTGAGGCTCAAGAAATTCCATTAGATTTGGATTAAAGGTTCTTGAGGTTCCTAGAGGATTAGCTCATGAAGTTCCATTAGATTAGGATTTAAGGTTTATGAGGTTCCCAGAGGACTAGGCTCATGTAGTTTCATTGGATTTGGAATAAAGTTTCATGAGGTTCCTAGAGGACTAGGCTCATGAAGTTCTATTGGATTTGAATTTAAGGTTCATGAGGTCCTTAGAAGACTAGGCACTTGAAGTTCATTTGAAATTAGATTAAAGGTTCATGAGGTTCCTAGAGGACTAGGCCCATGAAGTTCCTTTGGGTTTGGATTTAAGTCTCATGTATTCCTAGAGGACTAGGCTCATGCAGTTATTTGGATTTGGATTAAGGTTCATGAGGTTCCTAGGAGACTAGACTCATAAAGTTCCTTTAGATTTGGAATTACGGTTCATGAGGTTCCTAGAGGACTAGGGCCACGAAGTTCCTTTGAATTTGGATAAAAGGTTAATGAGGTTCCTAGAATACTAGGCTCATGAAGTTCCTTTGAATTTGGATTTAAGGTTCATGAGGTTTTTAGGGGACTTGGCTCACGAAGTTCTATCGGATTTGGATTTAAAGTTCATGAGGTTTCTAGAGGACTAGGCTCATGAAGTTCCTTTAGATTTGGATTAAAGGTCCATGAGGTTCCTAGAAGATTAGTTCATGAAGTTCCATTAGATTAGGATTTAAGGTTTATGAGGTTCCCAAAGGACTAGGCTCATGTAGTTTCATTGGATTTGGATTAAAGTTTCATGAGGTTCCTAGAGGACGAGGCTCATGAAGTTCTATTGGATTTGGATTTAAGGTTCATGAGGTCCTTGGAAGACAAGGCACTTGAAGTTCGTTTGAATTTAGATTAAAGGTTCATGAGGTTCCTAGAGGACTAGGCCCATGAAGTTCCTTCGGGTTTGGATTTAAGTCTCATGATATTCCTAGAGGACTAGGCTTATGCAGTTATTTGGATTTGGATTAAAGGTTCGTGAGGTTCCTAGGGGACTAGACTCATAAAGTTCCTTTGGATTTGGAATTACGGTTCATGAGGTTCCTAGAGGACTAGGGCCATGAAGTTCCTTTAAATTTGGATTAAAGGTTCGTGAGGTTCCTAGGGGACTAGACTCATAAAGTTTCTTTGGATTTGGAATTACGGTTCATGAAGTTCCTTTGGGTTTGGATTTAAGTCTCATGATATTCCTAGAGGACTAGTCTTATGCAGTTATTTGGATTTGGATTAAAGGTTCGTGAGGTTCCTAGGGGACTAGACTCATAAAGTTCCTTTGGATTTGGAATCACGGTTCATGAGGTTCCTAGAGGACTAGGGCCATGAAGGTCGTTTGGATTTGGATTAAAGGTTCATGAGGTTCCTAGAATACTAGGCTCATGAAGTTCCATTAGATTAGGATTTAAGGTTCATGAGGTTTCTAAGGGACTTGGCTCACGAAGTTGTATCAGATTTGGATTTAAAGTTCATGAGGTTTCTAGAGGACTTGGATCATGAAGTTCCTTTAGATTTGGATTAAAGGTTCATGAGGTTCCTAGAGTATTAGCTCATGAAGTTCCATTAGATTAGGATTTAAGGTTTATGAGGTTCCCAAAGGACTAGGCTCATGTAGTTATTTGGATTTGGATTAAAGGTTCGTGAGGTTCCTAGGGGACTAGACTCATAAAGTTTCTTTGGATTTGGAATTACGGTTCATGAAGTTCCTTTGGGTTTGGATTTAAGTCTCATGATATTCCTAGAGGACTAGTCTTATGCAGTTATTTGGATTTGGATTAAAGGTTCGTGAGGTTCCTAGGGGACTAGACTCATAAAGTTCCTTTAGATTTGGAATCACGGTTCATGAGGTTCCTAGAGGACTAGGGCCATGAAGTTCCTAGGGGACTAGACTCATAAAGTTTCTTTGGATTTGGAATTACGGTTCATGAAGTTCCTTTGGGTTTGGATTTAAGTCTCATGATATTCCTAGAGGACTAGTCTTATGCAGTTATTTGGATTTGGATGAAAGGTTCGTGAGGTTCCTAGGGGACTAGACTCATAAAGTTCCTTTGGATTTGGAATCACGGTTCATGAGGTTCCTAGAGGACTAGGGCCATGAAGTTCGTTTGGATTTGGATTAAAGGTTCATGAGGTTCCTAGAGAACTAGGCTCATGAAGTTCCATTGGATTTGGATTAAAGTTTCATGAGGTTCGTAGAGACTCAGGCTCAAGAAATTCCATTGGATTTGGATTAAAGGTTCTTGAGGTTCCTAGAGGATTAGCTCACGAAGTTCCATTAGATTAGGATTTAAGGTTTATGAGGTTCCCAGAGGACTAGGCTCATGTAGTTTCATTGGATTTGGAATAAAGTTTCATGAGGTTCCTAGAGGACTAGGCCCATGAAGTTCCTTTGAATTTGGATTTAAGGTTCATGAGGTTTTTAGGGGACCTGGCTCACGAAGTTCTATCGGATTTGGATTTAAAGTTCATGAGGTTTCTAGAGGACTAGGCTCATGAAGTTCCTTTAGATTTATATTAAAGCTCCATGAGGTTCCTAGAAGATTAGCTCATGAAGTTCCATTAGATTAGGATTTAAGGTTTATGAGGTTCCCAAAGGACTAGGCTCATGTAGTTTCATTGGATTTGGATTAAAGTTTCATGAGGTTCCTAGAGGACGAGGCTCATGAAGTTCTATTGGATTTGGATTTAAGGTTCATGAGGTCCTTGGAAGACTAGGCACTTGAAGTTCGTTTGAATTTAGATTAAAGGTTCATGAGGTTCCTAGAGGACTAGGCCCATGAAGTTCCTTCGGGTTTGGATTTAAGTCTCATGATATTCCTAGAGGACTAGGCTCATGCAGTTTTTTGGATTTGGATTAAAGGTTCATGAGGTTCCTAGGGGACTAGACTCATAAAGTTCCTTTGGATTTGGAATCACGGTTCATGAGGTTCCTAGAGGACTAGGGCCATGAAGTTCGTTAGGATTTGGATTAAAGGTTCATGAGGTTCCTAGAGAACTAGGCTCATGAAGTTCCATTGGATTTGGATTAAAGTTTTATGAGGTTCGTAGAGACTCAGGCTCAAGAAATTCCATTGGATTTGGATTAAAGGTTCTTGAGGTTCCTAGAGGATTAGCTCATGAAGTTCCATTAGATTAGGATTTAAGGTTTATGAGGTTCCCAGAGGACTAGGCTCATGTAGTTTCATTGGATTTGGAATAAAGTTTCATGAGGTTCCTAGAGGACTAGGCTCATGAAGTTCTATTGGATTTGGATTTAAGGTTAATGAGGTCCTTAGAAGACTAGGAACTTGAAGTTCATTTGAATTTAGATTAAAGGTTCATGAGGTTCCTAGAGGACTAGGCCCATGAAGTTCCTTTGGGTTTGGATTTAAGTCTCATGATATTCCTAGAGGACTAGTCTTATGCAGTTATTTGGATTTGGATTAAAGGTTCGTGAGGTTCCTAGGGGACTAGACTCATAAAGTTTCTTTGGATTTGGAATTACGGTTCATGAGGTTCCTAGAGGACTAGGGCCATGAAGTTCCTTTGAATTTGGATAAAAGGTTAATGAGGTTCCTAGAATACTAGGCTCATGAAGTTCCTTTGAATTTGGATTTAAGGTTCATGAGGTTTCTAAGGGACTTGGCTCACTAAGTTCTATCGGATTTGGATTTAAAGTTCATGAGGTTTCTAGAGGACTAGGCTCATGAAGTTCCTTTAGATTTGGATTAAAGGTCCATGAGGTTCCTAGAGGATTAGCTCATGAAGTTCCATTAGATTAGGAATTAAGGTTTATGAGGTTCCCAGAGGACTAGGCTCATGTAGTTTCATTGGATTTGGATTAAAGTTTCATGAGGTTCCTAGAGGACGAGGCTCATGAAGTTCTATTGGATTTGGATTTAAGGTTCATGAGGTCCTTGGAAGACTAGGCACTTGAAGTTCATTTGAATTTAGATTAAAGGTTCATGAGGTTCCTAGAGGACTAGGCCCATGAAGTTCCTTCGGATTTGGATTTAAGTCTCATGATATTCCTAGAGGACTAGTCTTATGCAGTTATTTGGATTTGGATTAAAGGTTCGTGAGGTTCCTAGGGGACTAGACTCATAAAGTTTCTTTGGATTTGGAATTACGGTTCATGAGGTTCCTAGAGGACTAGGGCCATGAAGTTCCTTTGAATTTGGATAAAAGGTTAATGAGGTTCCTAGAATACTAGGCTCATGAAGTTCCTTTGAATTTGGATTTAAGGTTCATGAGGTTTCTAAGGGACTTGGCTCACGAAGTTCTATCGGATTTGGATTTAAAGTTCATGAGGTTTCTAGAGGACTAGGATCATGAAGTTCTTTTAGATTTGGATTAAAGGTTCATGAGGTTCGTAGAGGATTAGCTCATGAAGTTCCATTAGATTAGGATATAAGGTTTATGAGGTTCCCAGAGGACTAGGCTCATGTAGTTTCATTGGATTTGGAATAAAGTTTCATGAGGTTCCTAGAGGACTAGGCTCATGAAGTTCTATGGGATTTGGATTTAAGGTTCATGAGGTCCTTAGAAGACTAGGCTCTTGAAGTTCATATGAATTTAGATTAAAGGTTCATGAGGTTCCTGGAGGACTAGGCCCATGAAGTTCTTTTGGGTTTGGATTTAAGTCTCATGATATTCCTAGAGGACTAGGCTCGTTCAGTTATTTGGATTTGGATTAAAGGTTCATGAGGTTCCTAGGGGACTAGACTCATAAAGTTCCTTTGGATTTGGAATCACGGTTCATTAGGTTCCTAGAGGACTAGGGCCATGAAGTTCGTTTGGATTTGGATTAAAGGTTCATGAGGTTCCTAGAGAACTAGGCTCATGAAGTTCCATTGGATTTGGATTAAAGTTTCATGAGGTTCGTAGAGACTGAGGCTCAAGAAATTCCATTAGATTTGGATTAAAGGTTCTTGAGGTTCCTAGAGGATTAGCTCATGAAGTTCCATTAGATTAGGATTTAAGGTTTATGAGGTTCCCAGAGGACTAGGCTCATGTAGTTTCATTGGATTTGGAATAAAGTTTCATGAGGTTCCTAGAGGACTAGGCTCATGAAGTTCTATTGGATTTGGATTTAAGGTTCATGAGGTCCTTAGAAGACTAGGCACTTGAAGTTCATTTGAAATTAGATTAAAGGTTCATGAGGTTCCTAGAGGACTAGGCCCATGAAGTTCCTTTGGGTTTGGATTTAAGTCTCATGTATTCCTAGAGGACTAGACTCATGCAGTTATTTGGATTTGGATTAAGGTTCATGAGGTTCCTAGGGGACTAGACTCATAAAGTTCCTTTAGATTTGGAATTACGGTTCATGAGGTTCCTAGAGGACTAGGGCCACGAAGTTCCTTTGAATTTGGATAAAAGGTTAATGAGGTTCCTAGAATACTAGGCTCATGAAGTTCCTTTGAATTTGGATTTAAGGTTCATGAGGTTTTTAGGGGACTTCGCTCACTAAGTTCTATCGGATTTGGATTTAAAGTTCATGAGGTTTCTAGAGGACTAGGCTCATGAAGTTCCTTTAGATTTGGATTAAAGGTCCATGAGGTTCCTAGAAGATTAGTTCATGAAGTTCCATTAGATTAGGATTTAAGGTTTATGAGGTTCCCAAAGGACTAGGCTCATGTAGTTTCATTGGATTTGGATTAAAGTTTCATGAGGTTCCTAGAGGACGAGGCTCATGAAGTTCTATTGGATTTGGATTTAAGGTTCATGAGGTCCTTGGAAGACTAGGCAGTTGAAGTTCGTTTGAATTTAGATTAAAGGTTCATGAGGTTCCTAGAGGACTAGGCCCATGAAGTTCCTTCGGGTTTGGATTTAAGTCTCATGATATTCCTAGAGGACTAGGCTTATGCAGTTATTTGGATTTGGATTAAAGGTTCGTGAGGTTCCTAGGGGACTAGACTCATAAAGTTCCATTGGATTTGGAATTACGGTTCATGAGGTTCCTAGAGGACTACGGCCATGAAGTTCCTTTGAATTTGGATAAAAGGTTAATGAGGTTCCTAGAATACTAGGCTCATGAAGTTCCTTTGAATTTGGATTTAAGGTTCATGAGGTTTCTAAGGGACTTGGCTCACGAAGTTGTATCGGATTTGGATTTAAAGTTCATGAGGTTTCTAGAGGACTTGGATC
Organism: Orobanche coerulescens; assembly: GCA_033398695.1. Classification (NCBI taxonomy): domain Eukaryota; kingdom Viridiplantae; phylum Streptophyta; class Magnoliopsida; order Lamiales; family Orobanchaceae; genus Orobanche; species Orobanche coerulescens. The sequence goes on from CM065805.1 coordinate 131,756,961, forward strand.
ATGAAGTTCCTTTAGATTTGGATTAAAGGTTCATGAGGTTCCTAGAGGATTAGCTCATGAAGTTCCATTAGATTAGGATTTAAGGTTTATGTGGTTCCCAAAGGACTAGGCTCATGTAGTTTCATTGGATTTGGAATAAAGTTCCATGAGGTTCCTAGAGGACTAGGCTCATGAAGTTCTATTGGATTTGGATTTAAGGTTCATGAGGTCCTTAGAAGACTAGGCACTTGAAGTTCATTTGAATTTAGATTAAAGGTTCATGAGGTTCCTAGAGGACTAGGCCCATGAAGTTCCTTTGGGTTTGGATTTAAGTCTCATGATATTCCTAGAGGACTAGGCTCATGCAGTTATTTGGATTTGGATTAATGGTTCATGAGGTTCCTAGGGGACTAGACTCATAAAGTTCCTTTAGATTTGGAATCACGGTTCATGAGGTTCCTAGAGGACTAGGGCCATGAAGTTCGTTTGGATTTGGATTAAAGGTTCATGAGGTTCCTAGAGAACTAGGCTCATGAAGGTCCATTGGATTTGGATTAAAGTTTAATGAGGTTCGTAGAGACTGAGGCTCAAGAAATTCCATTGGATTTGGATTAAAGGTTCATGAGGTTCCTAGAGGATTAGCTCATGAAGTTCCATTAGATTAGGATTTAAGGTTTATGAGGTTCCCAGAGGACTAGGCTCATGTAGTTTCATTGGATTTGGAATACAGTTTCATGAAGTTCCTACAGGACTAGGCTCATGAAGTTCTATTGGATTTGGATTTAAGGTTCATGAGGTCCTTAGAAGACTAGGCTCTTGAAGTTCATTTGAATTAAGATTAAAGGTTCATGAGGTTCCAAGAGGACTAGGCCCATGAAGTTCCTTTGGGTTTGGATTTAAGTCTCATGATATTCTTAGAGGACTAGGCTCATGCAGTTATTTGGATTTGGATTAAAGGTTCATGAGGTTCCTAGGGGACTAGACTCATAAAGTTCCTTTAGATTTGGAATTACGGTTCATGAGGTTCCTAGAGGACTAGGGCCACGAAGTTCCTTTGAATTTGGATAAAAGGTTAATGAGGTTCCTAGAATACTAGGCTCATGAAGTTCCTTTGAATTAGGATTTAAGGTTCATGAGGTTTCTAGGGGACTTGGCTCACGAAGTTCTATCGGATTTGGATTTAAAGTTCATGAGGTTTCTAGAGGACTAGGCTCATGAAGTTCCTTTAGATTTGGATTAAAGGTCACATGAGGTTCCTAGAGGATTAGCTCATGAAGTTCCATTAGATTAGGATTTAAGGTTTATGAGGTTCCTAGAGGACTAGGCTCATGTAGTTTCATTGGATTTGGATTAAAGTTTCATGAGGTTCCTAGAGGACGAGGCTCATGAAGTTCTATTGGATTTGGTTTTAAGGTTCATGAGGTCCTTGGAAGACTAGGCACTTGAAGTTCATTTGAATTTAGATTAAAGGTTCATGAGGTTCCTAGAGGACTAGGCCCATGAAGTTCCTTCGGGTTTGGATTTAAGTCTCATGATATTCCTAGAGGACTAGGCTTATGCAGTTATTTGGATTTGGATTAAAGGTTCGTGAGGTTCCTAGGGGACTAGACTCAGAAAGTTCCTTTGGATTTGGAATTACGGTTCATGAGGTTCCTAGAGGACTAGGGCCATGAAGCTCCTTTGAATTTGGATAAAAGGTTAATGAGGTTCCTAGAATACTAGGCTCATGAAGTTCCTTTGAATTTGGATTTAAGGTTCATGAGGTTTCTAAGGGACTTGGCTCACGAAGTTCTATCGGATTTGGATTTAAAGTTCATGACGTTTCTAGAGGACTAAGATCATGAAGTTCCTTTAGATTTGGATTAAAGGTTCATGAGGTTCCTAGAGGATTAGCTCATGAAGTTCCATTAGATTAGGATTTAAGGTTTATGAGGCTCCCAAAGGACTAGGCTCATGTAGTTTCATTGGATTTGGAATAAAGTTTCATGAGGTTCCTAGAGGACTAGGCTCATGAAGTTCTATTGGATTTGGATTTAAGGTTCATGAGGTCCTTAGAAGACTAGGCACTTGAAGTTCATTTGAATATAGATTAAAGGTTCATGAGGTTCCTAGAGGACTAGGCCCATGAAGTTCCTTTGGGTTTGGATTTAAGTCTCATGATATTCCTAGAGGACTAGGCTCATGCAGTTATTTGGATTTGGATTAAAGGTTCATGAGGTTCCTATGGGACTAGACTCATAAAGTTCCTTTGGATTTGGAATCACGGTTCATGAGGTTCCTAGAGGACTAAGGCCATGAAGTTCGTTTGGATTTGGATTAAAGGTTCATGAGGTTCCTAGAGAACTAGGCTCATGAAGTTCCATTGATTTGGATTAAAGTTTCATGAGGTTCGTAGAGACCGAGGCTCAAGAAATTCCATTGGATTTGGATTAAAGGTTCATGAGGTTCCTAGAGGATTAGCTCATGAAGTTCCATTAGATTAGGATTTAAGGTTTATGAGGTTCCTAGAGGACTAGGCTCATGTAGTTTCATTGGATTTGGATTAAAGTTTCATGAGGTTCCTAGAGGACGAGGCTCATGAAGTTCTATTGATTTGGTTTTAAGGTTCATGAGGTCCTTGGAAGACTAGGCACTTGAAGTTCATTTGAATTTAGATTAAAGGTTCATGAGGTTCCTAGAGGACTAGGCCCATGAAGTTCCTTCGGGTTTGGATTTAAGTCTCATGATATTCCTAGAGGACTAGGCTTATGCAGTTATTTGGATTTGGATTAAAGGTTCGTGAGGTTCCTAGGGGACTAGACTCATAAAGTTCCTTTGGATTTGGAATTACGGTTCATGAGGTTCCTAGAGGACTAGGGCCATGAAGTTCCTTTGAATTTGGATAAAAGGTTAATGAGGTTCCTAGAATACTAGGCTCATGAAGTTCCTTTGAATTTGGATTTAAGGTTCATGAGGTTTCTAAGGGACTTGGCTCACGAAGTTCTATCGGATTTGGATTTAAAGTTCATGAGGTTTCTAGAGGACTAGGATCATGAAGTTCCTTTAGATTTGGATTAAAGGTTCATGAGGTTCCTAGAGGATTAGCTCATGAAGTTCCATTAGATTAGGATTTAAGGTTTATGAGGCTCCCAAAGGACTAGGCTCATGTAGTTTCATTGGATTTGGATTAAAGTTTCATGAGGTTCCTAGAGGACTAGGCTCATGAAGTTCTATGGGATTTGGATTTAAGGTTCATGAGGTCCTTAGAAGACTAGGCTCTTGAAGTTCATATGAATTTAGATTAAAGGTTCATGAGGTTCCTGGAGGACTAGGCCCATGAAGTTCTTTTGGGTTTGGATTTAAGTCTCATGATATTCCTAGAGGACTAGGCTCGTTCAGTTATTTGGATTTGGATTAAAGGTTCATGAGGTTCCTAGGGGACTAGACTCATAAAGTTCCTTTGGATTTGGAATCACGGTTCATTAGGTTCCTAGAGGACTAGGGCCATGAAGTTCGTTTGGATTTGGATTAAAGGTTCATGAGGTTCCTAGAGAACTAGGCTCATGAAGTTCCATTGGATTTGGATTAAAGTTTCATGAGGTTCGTAGAGACTGAGGCTCAAGAAATTCCATTAGATTTGGATTAAAGGTTCTTGAGGTTCCTAGAGGATTAGCTCATGAAGTTCCATTAGATTAGGATTTAAGGTTTATGAGGTTCCCAGAGGACTAGGCTCATGTAGTTTCATTGGATTTGGAATAAAGTTTCATGAGGTTCCTAGAGGACTAGGCTCATGAAGTTCTATTGGATTTGGATTTAAGGTTCATGAGGTCCTTAGAAGACTAGGCACTTGAAGTTCATTTGAATATAGATTAAAGGTTCATGAGGTTCCTAGAGGACTAGGCCCATGAAGTTCCTTTGGGTTTGGATTTAAGTCTCATGATATTCCTAGAGGACTAGGCTCATGCAGTTATTTGGATTTGGATTAAAGGTTCATGAGGTTCCTATGGGACTAGACTCATAAAGTTCCTTTGGATTTGGAATCACGGTTCATGAGGTTCCTAGAGGACTAAGGCCATGAAGTTCGTTTGGATTTGGATTAAAGGTTCATGAGGTTCCTAGAGAACTAGGCTCATGAAGTTCCATTGGATTTGGATTAAAGTTTCATGAGGTTCGTAGAGACTGAGGCTCAAGAAATTCCATTGGATTTGGATTAAAGGTTCATGAGGTTCCTAGAGGATTAGCTCATGAAGTTCCATTAGATTAGGATTTAAGGTTTATGAGGTTCCTAGAGGACTAGGCTCATGTAGTTTCATTGGATTTGGATTAAAGTTTCATGAGGTTCCTAGAGGACGAGGCTCATGAAGTTCTATTGGATTTGGTTTTAAGGTTCATGAGGTCCTTGGAAGACTAGGCACTTGAAGTTCATTTGAATTTAGATTAAAGGTTCATGAGGTTCCTAGAGGACTAGGCCCATGAAGTTCCTTCGGGTTTGGATTTAAGTCTCATGATATTCCTAGAGGACTAGGCTTATGAAGTTATTTGGATTTGGATTAAAGGTTCGTGAGGTTCCTAGGGGACTAGACTCATAAAGTTCCTTTGGATTTGGAATTACGGTTCATGAGGTTCCTAGAGGACTAGGGCCATGAAGTTCCTTTGAATTTGGATAAAAGGTTAATGAGGTTCCTAGAATACTAGGCTCATGAAGTTCCTTTGAATTTGGATTTAAGGTTCATGAGGTTTCTAAGGGACTTGGCTCACGAAGTTCTATCAGATTTGGATTTAAAGTTCATGAGGTTTCTAGAGGACTAGGATCATGAAGTTCCTTTAGATTTGGATTAAAGGTTCATGAGGTTCCTAGAGGATTAGCTCATGAAGTTCCATTAGATTAGGATATAAGGTTTATGAGGTTCCCAGAGGACTAGGCTCATGTAGTTTCATTGGATTTGGAATAAAGTTTCATGAGGTTCCTAGAGGACTAGGCTCATGAAGTTCTATGGGATTTGGATTTAAGGTTCATGAGGTCCTTAGAAGACTAGGCTCTTGAAGTTCATATGAATTTAGATTAAAGGTTCATGAGGTTCCTGGAGGACTAGGCCCATGAAGTTCTTTTGGGTTTGGATTTAAGTCTCATGATATTCCTAGAGGACTAGGCTCGTTCAGTTATTTGGATTTGGATTAAAGGTTCATGAGGTTCCTAGGGGACTAGACTCATAAAGTTCCTTTGGATTTGGAATCACGGTTCATTAGGTTCCTAGAGGACTAGGGCCATGAAGTTCGTTTGGATTTGGATTTAAGGTTTATGAGGTTCCCAGAGGACTAGGCTCATGTAGTTTCATTGGATTTGGAATAAAGTTTCATGAGGTTCCTAGAGGACTAGGCTCATGAAGTTCTATTGGATTTGGATTTAAGGTTCATGAGGTCCTTAGAAGACTAGGCACTTGAAGTTCATTTGAATATAGATTAAAGGTTCATGAGGTTCCTAGAGGACTAGGCCCATGAAGTTCCTTTGGGTTTGGATTTAAGTCTCATGATATTCCTAGAGGACTAGGCTCATGCAGTTATTTGGATTTGGATTAAAGGTTCATGAGGTTCCTATGGGACTAGACTCATAAAGTTCCTTTGGATTTGGAATCACGGTTCATGAGGTTCCTAGAGGACTAAGGCCATGAAGTTCGTTTGGATTTGGATTAAAGGTTCATGAGGTTCCTAGAGAACTAGGCTCATGAAGTTCCATTGGATTTGGATTAAAGTTTCATGAGGTTCGTAGAGACTGAGGCTCAAGAAATTCCATTGGATTTGGATTAAAGGTTCATGAGGTTCCTAGAGGATTAGCTCATGAAGTTCCATTAGATTAGGATTTAAGGTTTATGAGGTTCCTAGAGGACTAGGCTCATGTAGTTTCATTGGATTTGGATTAAAGTTTCATGAGGTTCCTAGAGGACGAGGCTCATGAAGTTCTATTGGATTTGGTTTTAAGGTTCATGAGGTCCTTGGAAGACTAGGCACTTGAAGTTCATTTGAATTTAGATTAAAGGTTCATGAGGTTCCTAGAGGACTAGGCCCATGAAGTTCCTTCGGGTTTGGATTTAAGTCTCATGATATTCCTAGAGGACTAGGCTTATGCAGTTATTTGGATTTGGATTAAAGGTTCGTGAGGTTCCTAGGGGACTAGACTCATAAAGTTCCTTTGGATTTGGAATTACGGTTCATGCGGTTCCTAGAGGACTAGGGCCATGAAGTTCCTTTGAATTTGGATAAAAGGTTAATGAGGTTCCTAGAATACTAGGCTCATGAAGTTCCTTTGAATTTGGATTTAAGGTTCATGAGGTTTCTAAGGGACTTGGCTCACGAAGTTCTATCGGATTTGGATTTAAAGTTCATGAGGTTTCTAGAGGACTAGGATCATGAAGTTCCTTTAGATTTGGATTAAAGGTTCATGAGGTTCCTAGAGGATTAGCTCATGAAGTTCCATTAGATTAGGATTTAAGGTTTATGAGGCTCCCAAAGGACTAGGCTCATGTAGTTTCATTGGATTTGGATTAAAGTTTCATGAGGTTCCTAGAGGACGAGGCTCATGAAGTTCTATTGGATTTGGTTTTAAGGTTCATGAGGTCCTTGGAATACTAGGCACTTGAAGTTCATTTGAATTTAGATTAAAGGTTCATGAGGTTCCTAGAGGACTAGGCCCATGAAGTTCCTTCGGGTTTGGATTTAAGTCTCATGATATTCCTAGAGGACTAGGCTTATGCAGTTATTTAGATTTGGATTAAAGGTTCGTGAGGTTCCTAGGGGACTAGACTCATAAAGTTCCTTTGGATTTGGAATTACGGTTCATGAGGTTCCTAGAGGACTAGGGCCATGAAGTTCCTTTGAATTTGGATAAAAGGTTAATGAGGTTCCTAGAATACTAGGCTCATGAAGTTCCTTTGAATTTGGATTTAAGGTTCATGAGGTTTCTAAGGGACTTGGCTCACGAAGTTCTATCGGATTTGGATTTAAAGTTCATGAGGTTTCTAGAGGACTAGGATCATGAAGTTCCTTTAGATTTGGATTAAAGGTTCATGAGGTTCCTAGAGGATTAGCTCATGAAGTTCCATTAGATTAGGATTTAAGGTTTATGAGGCTCCCAAAGGACTAGGCTCATGTAGTTTCATTGGATTTGGAATAAAGTTTCATGAGGTTCCTAGAGGACTAGGCTCATGAAGTTCTATTGGATTTGGATTTAAGGTTCATGAGGTCCTTAGAAGACTAGGCACTTGAAGTTCATTTGAATATAGATTAAAGGTTCATGAGGTTCCTAGAGGACTAGGCCCATGAAGTTCCTTTGGGTTTGGATTTAAGTCTCATGATATTCCTAGAGGACTAGGCTCATGCGCTTATTCGATTTGGATTAAAGGTTCATGAGGTTCCTAGGGGACTAGACTCATAAAGTTCCTTTGGATTTGGAGTCACGGTTCATGAGGTTCCTAGAGGACTAAGGCCATGAAGTTCGTTTGGATTTGGATTAAAGGTTCATGAGGTTCCTAGAGAACTAGGCTCATGAAGTTCCATCGATTTGGATTAAAGTTTCATGAGGTTCGTAGAGACTGAGGCTCAAGAAATTCCATTGGATTTGGATTAAAGGTTCATGAGGTTCCTAGAGGATTAGCTCATGAAGTTCCATTAGATTAGGATTTAAGGTTTATGAGGTTCCTAGAGGACTAGGCTCATGTAGTTTCATTGGATTTGGATTAAAGTTTCATGAGGTTCCTAGAGGACGAGGCTCATGAAGTTCTATTGATTTGGTTTTAAGGTTCATGAGGTCCTTGGAAGACTAGGCACTTGAAGTTCATTTGAATTTAGATTAAAGGTTCATGAGGTTCCTAGAGGACTAGGCCCATGAAGTTCCTTCGGTTTGGATTTAAGTCTCATGATATTCCTAGAGGACTAGGCTTATGCAGTTATTTGGATTTGGATTAAAGGTTCGTGAGGTTCCTAGGGGACTAGACTCATAAAGTTCCTTTGGATTTGGAATTACGGTTCATGCGGTTCCTAGAGGACTAGGGCCATGAAGTTCCTTTGAATTTGGATAAAAGGTTAATGAGGTTCCTAGAATACTAGGCTCATGAAGTTCCTTTGAATTTGGATTTAAGGTTCATGAGGTTTCTAAGGGACTTGGCTCACGAAGTTCTATCGGATTTGGATTTAAAGTTCATGAGGTTTCTAGAGGACTAGGATCATGAAGTTCCTTTAGATTTGGATTAAAGGTTCATGAGGTTCCTAGAGGATTAGCTCATGAAGTTCCATTAGATTAGGATTTAAGGTTTATGAGGCTCCCAAAGGACTAGGCTCATGTAGTTTCATTCGATTTGGAATAAAGTTTCATGAGGTTCCTAGAGGACTAGGCTCATGAAGCTCAATTGGATTTGGATTTAAGGTTCATGAGGTCCTTAGAAGACTAGGCACTTGAAGTTCATTTGAATATAGATTAAAGGTTCATGAGGTTCCTAGAGGACTAGGCCCATGAAGTTCCTTTGGGTTTGGATTTAAGTCTCATGATATTCCTAGAGGACTAGGCTCATGCAGTTATTTGGATTTGGATTAAAGGTTCATGAGGTTCCTAGGGGACTAGACTCATGAAGTTCCTTTGAATTTGGATTTAAGGTTCATGAGGTTTCTAAGGGACTTGGCTCACGAAGTTCTATCGGATTTGGATTTAAAGTTCATGAGGTTTCTAGAGGACTAGGATCATGAAGTTCCTTTAGATTTGGATTAAAGGTTCATGAGGTTCCTAGAGGATTAGCTCATGAAGTTCCATTAGATTAGGATTTAAGGTTTATGAGGCTCCCAAAGGACTAGGCTCATGTAGTTTCATTGGATTTGGAATAAAGTTTCATGAGGTTCCTAGAGGACTAGGCTCATGAAGTTCTATTGGATTTGGATTTAAGGTTCATGAGGTCCTTAGAAGACTAGGCACTTGAAGTTCATTTGAATATAGATTAAAGGTTCATGAGGTTCCTAGAGGACTAGGCCCATGAAGTTCCTTTGGGTTTGGATTTAAGTCTCATGATATTCCTAGAGGACTAGGCTCATGCAGTTATTTGGATTTGGATTAAAGGTTCATGAGGTTCCTAGGGGACTAGACTCATAAAGTTCCTTTGGATTTGGAGTCACGGTTCATGAGGTTCCTAGAGGACTAAGGCCATGAAGTTCGTTTGGATTTGGATTAAAGGTTCATGAGGTTCCTAGAGAACTAGGCTCATGAAGTTCCATTGGATTTGGATTAAAGTTTCATGAGGTTCGTAGAGACTGAGGCTCAAGAAATTCCATTGGATTTGGATTAAAGGTTCATGAGGTTCCTAGAGGATTAGCTCATGAAGTTCCATTAGATTAGGATTTAAGGTTTATGAGGTTCCTAGAGGACTAGGCTCATGTAGTTTCATTGGATTTGGATTAAAGTTTCATGAGGTTCCTAGAGGACGAGGCTCATGAAGTTCTATTGGATTTGGTTTTAAGGTTCATGAGGTCCTTGGAAGACTAGGCACTTGAAGTTCATTTGAATTTAGATTAAAGGTTCATGAGGTTCCTAGAGGACTAGGCCCATGAAGTTCCTTCGGGTTTGGATTTAAGTCTCATGATATTCCTAGAGGACTAGGCTTATGCTTATTTGATTTGGATTAAAGGTTCGTGAGGTCCCGAGGGCACTAGACTCATAAAGTTCCCTTGGATTTGGAATTACGGTTCATGCGGTTCCTAGAGGACTACGGCCATGAAGTTCCTTTGAATTTGGATAAAAGGTTAATGAGGTTCCTAGAATACTAGGCTCATGAAGTTCCTTTGAATTTGGATTTAAGGTTCATAAGGTTTCTAGGGGACTTGCTCACGAAGTTCTATCAGATTTGGATTTAAAGTTCATGAGGTTTCTAGAGGACTAGGATCATGAAGTTCCTTTAGATTTGGATTAAAGGTTCATGAGGTTCCTAGAGGATTAGCTCATGAAGTTCCATTAGATTAGGATTTAAGGTTTATGAGGCTCCCAAAGGACTAGGCTCATGTAGTTTCATTCGATTTGGAATAAAGTTTCATGAGGTTCCTAGAGGACTAGGCTCATGAAGCTCAATTGGATTTGGATTTAAGGTTCATGAGGTCCTTAGAAGACTAGGCACTTGAAGTTCATTTGAATATAGATTAAAGGTTCATGAGGTTCCTAGAGGACTAGGCCCATGAAGTTCCTTTGGGTTTGGATTTAAGTCTCATGATATTCCTAGAGGACTAGGCTCATGCAGTTATTTGGATTTGGATTAAAGGTTCATGAGGTTCCTAGGGGACTAGACTCATAAAGTTCCTTTGGATTTGGAATCACGGTTCATGATGTTCCTAGAGGACTAAGGCCATGAAGTTCGTTTGGATTTGGATTAAAGGTTCATGAGGTTCCTAGAGAACTAGGCTCATGAAGTTCCATTGGATTTGGATTAAAGTTTCATGAGGTTCGTAGAGACTGAGGCTCAAGAAATTCCATTGGATTTGGATTAAAGGTTCATGAGGTTCCTAGAGGATTAGCTCATGAAGTTCCATTAGATTAGGATTTAAGGTTTATGAGGTTCCCATAGGACTAGGCTCATGTTGTTTCATTGGATTTGGAATACAGTTTCATGAAGTTCCTATAGGACTAGGCTCATGAAGTTCTATTGGATTTGGATTTAAGGTTCATGAGGTCCTTAGAAGACTAGGCACTTGAAGTTCATTTGAATTTAGATTAAAGGTTCATGAGGTTCCTACATGACTAGGCCCATGAAGTTCCGTTAGGTTTGGATTTAAGTCTCATGATATTCTTAGAGGACTAGGCTCATGCAGTTATTTGGATTTGGATTAAAGGTTCATGAGGTTCCTAGGGGACTAGACTCATAAAGTTCCTTTAGATTTGGAATTACGGTTCATGAGGTTCCTAGAGGACTAGGGCCACGAAGTTCCTTTGAATTTGGATAACAGGTTAATGAGGTTCCTAGAATACTAGGCTCATGAAGTTCCTTTGAATTTGGATTTAAGGTTCATGAGGTTTCTAAGGGACTTGGCTCACGAAGTTCTATCGGATTTGGATTTAAAGTTCATGAGGTTTCTAGAGGACTTGGATCATGAAGTTCCTTTAGATTTGGACTAAAGGTTCATGAGGTTCCTAGAGGATTAGCTCATGAAGTTCCATTAGATTAGGATTTAAGGTTTATGAGGTTCCCAAAGGACTAGGCTCATGTAGTTTCATTGGATTTGGAATAAAGTTTCATGAGGTTCCTAGAGGACTAGGCTCATTAAGTTCTATTGGATTTGGATTTGAGGTTCATGAGGTCCTTAGAAGACTAGGCACTTGAAGTTCATTTGAATTTAGATTAAAGGTTCATGAGGTTCCTAGAGGACTAGGCCCATGAAGTTCCTTTGGGTTTGGATTTATGTCTCATGATATTCCTAGAGGACTAGGCTCATGCAGTTATTTGGATTTGGATTAAAGGTTCATGAGGTTCCTAGGGGACTAGACTCATAAAGTTCCTTTGGATTTGGAATCACGGTTCATGAGGTTCCTAGAGGACTAGGGCCATGAAGTTCGTTTGGATTTGGATTAAAGGTTCATGAGGTTCCTAGAGAACTAGGCTCATGAAGTTTCATTGGATTTGGATTAAAGTTTAATGAGGTTCGTAGAGACTGAGGCTCAAGAAATTCCATTGGATTTGGATTAAAGGTTCATGAGGTTCCTAGAGGATTAGCTCATGAAGTTCCATTAGATTAGGATTTAAGGTTTATGAGGTTCCCAGAGGACTAGGCTCATGTAGTTTCATTGGATTTGGAATACAGTTTCATGAAGTTCCTAGAGGACTAGGCTCATGAAGTTCTATTGGATTTGGATTTAAGGTTCATGAGGTCCTTAGAAGACTAGGCACTTGAAGTTCATTTGAATTTAGATTAAAGGTTCATGAGGTTCCTAGAGGACTAGGCCCATGAAGTTCCTTTGGGATTGGATTTAAGTCTCATGATATTCTTAGAGGACTAGGCTCATGCAGTTATTTGGATTTGGATTAAAGGTTCATGAGGTTCCTAGGGGACTAGACTCATAAAGTTCCTTTAGATTTGGATATTACTTCGAAGGCCAGTCCCGCAACCGCTAGGGCTCGACGACCCGATTTCCAAAAACGCACGGAACGAACACGACGAAAAGTTCGCGGACGACATCAACGACCCGAAATGAAAACATAATACCATAATTAGTCATACGCGACCAAGAAACGGGTCGAGGCAACCATTACAGATACGGATACCCGTAACTTTCAAGAAATTACAAAATGGCCCAAAACGCCCGGAAATCACGATACGTGATCGAATAACCAAACCGAAGTTCACAACACGTCTAACAAAGTTAAACGGACTTACGGGAAACTCAAATGTTAGCCAACGAGATTCGCAAGAACCGAACTCAAGTGCGGAAAAGTCGCTAAAAAGCACGGAACTCAACAAAACGACACCGAAACGAACTCGGATGTCAAAAAGTGTAGAATTAATCATTCTCAGAATGACGAAACGGTCATGAGCGAGTCGTCAAAACGGTCTTCGCCGAAAAAGAAATTTACCGAAAATCGAAAATTGCGGATATTACATTCTACCCTCCTTAAAAGAAGTTTCGTCCCGAAACTTAAAACAAGTAGGGAGAAGAAATATTCCGCCAGGAAAAACTCAACGAGACACACAAGAATGCGTAACTAACGCCCAACGGCGAAATGTCACAAACAACGGAAAGGAATATACGGCGTGAAAACAAGCTCCACGGCGACCAACACAACGTCGCTGTTAGGGATATAATAAAACCAACAAATGACAAGCGTCATCAAACGGATAATATAGCCAAGTCAATTATTCGACAATCACAAAACACAACGAACGAAAATCAATATGATTGACCAACCCAACGGTACATCAATCAAAACGCGAGCCAACCGCTGAACAAACACGGAATCCCACCGCTTAAGGGCTGGAAGATCGAAAACGAAACTAATTTCCCGAACTGAAGGGAATTACGAAGGAGCCTGAATGTTCACCAATCACGGAACGAGGTCAATAAAAACCGAACAATCAAACGATCAAACCACAACGATCGAGACAACAAAAATCGAAGAATCATGTTCGAATCACGAAGAACAATAAAATTTCAAACAGCAACTCCAAGGTTCACATCTCGACTCGAGACAATATATGATCCGGTGAAAACAACAGGATGTGCATTCACATAAGATCCACAGGAAAGGGAATAGCAATTAAAAAGTCACAACGACAAACGAGTTATTCCGAAACAATACCACACTCGTTCGATAAACAAAAACAAGGGGCAGGACAAGCTCAGAAATGTCAACGAACATAATGAGTCGACAGAGTCGAAAACACAAGAGTTCCAAATCCAATCCACTTCGAATAAAAGAACTAGTAGAACCAGATAATGTCACTCCCAAACAAGGTTCACAAGAATCGAACTGAACCCGAAAAACTAACATCGATAACCAGATCGACCCACAACAAGATCACAGCTCGTTCGGACGATGAAATCGAAATATAGAACAAGTTCATAAGGTGCCAACGAACATGAGCGAATCGATAGACTGGAGAAAGAGAAAATACAGAAGTCGAAATAGTACGGGCATTACCTCCGACCTCGTCCACGAAATTCACAAAAACGGGAGCAAGGTAACAAGACATTAAACAATCGACGCATAACGGAACCATCACCGATGCACACGGTCATACCAAACCAAGCTCTAACAGCTTGCACATGCGCGACAATGCAGGAATCACTACGAGGCGATAATATTCAACACTAACACCCCGCCTCTCACAGGGGGCTAACACAACAAATGTGTGGAAAGCGACTCAACGCTCACACCGCCAATTCGATCATACTCGGGAGAAAGTATCAAAATGACAACGCGAACATCACACATACATACCCAGCCCTCAAACGGGAATGGATAGGTTTTAAAAACGAAAACCTCATTTTGAAAATAACTAAGAAGAACACCGATTGATCTTGAGTATCATCTTTCAAAAAAAGTACAAACGTGAAACATCGTTATCGAGACATTGGAGAACCATTTCGCATTTGATAAAAATGAAGATACTTTCTCTTAATGAAAACTTTCAAAATATTCGACCCTCGGGTCTAAATAAAAGTGTTTCTAAAACATTGAAAATATCTCAAAGCATTTTGGTCCTCGAGGTAGAAAATTTTTGAAATATATTGTGGCACCTTGGATGTACCACAGGAAAATAACTCATTTGAAAAGTATGTCTCGAAATTTATTTTTCTAAGATACTCAAGGTTTTCAAAAATCCAATAGGCCAGAATGCCCAAAACTCACACATATCGACATTCACTAAAACAACTCTCGAAGACCCCATTCGAGGCCTCTAAAGACCCTCCCGCACTGGCTAGTGAACAAGTCGAACACGTATAAGCACAAAGCTTCCCCAATAGAACTTGTAAAACGTGCAAATCGATTCGAAAATCATCAGCCACGGACAAAAACAACAATAAAAAGACATCACAAACGACGACACTCCTCGTATAAATCAAATACGAGTGTCGACTAAATACATATCGTGAAATCAAAATCCACATAAGGATTCCACCACTTAACAAATAATCATAAAAATAGCTCGTGTCACACGAGGCACAACACAAAGAAGGGAGACTTACTTCCACAGGTCGCACGAAGATGATGATCGCCCCACGATACTAATCACGACCAACAAACTCAAACGACGCATCGCGACACGACTCAGTCAGATAAAATCCGACGAAACAAGACTCAAACAACACGACTTGACCCGACCGCCTAGGTTTCCTCAACCTAAGCTCTGATACCATTTATGTAACACCCCCAATCCACTCAGGGATATTACACGCCGTAGACCCTCTCCTCGAGGATCTACCAGGCTGGTAACAACATTTAACATCTCGACAATGCCTTCAAGGCTAAAATGACTCAGTAGACCGATTTGGTCTTTCCACAAATACATACAACTCAAATACGACTCATGCCCACGCAGGGGACAAAATACAACCACACCCGTACAACGGGAACAATATAGCAGCGGAAAATAAAGTACAACTGAACCAACACACGATGTACGGTTCCTCATGTGATTAGTATCGATCATCTTTCATCATCCTTCGTGCCGACCCTGTGTTATGCTCCAAAACCTGAATGCAAAAACAGACATCCACCCCCCGAATACTCGGGGGTTAGCAAAACTCCACTGTTTTGCTAGTGCAAGAACAAAGTGCAAATACGAGCCATACAATTCACATTCCACGAATAACAATAACCAGGATCCTCAAAGATCCAAACTAAACGAAAAGTACTTCCCGAGGCAAGAGTTTGAGAAAACATTTCAAAATCGAAATATCATAAATCAATGGGAGTAATTTATAAAACGGTTTAGAATGTCGTCGAGAGTTTTAATAGAAAACAATTTAGGATTATCAAATCCTACTTTTCAAAATCCACAAGACAAAAGGGGTCACCGCCCCAAAGGTTTACTTTCCGAAAAAAATGACATTTACCAAACCGTTTGGGATTTTAGCCCCAAATCCGTAAAACGACTTTTACAAAACCATTGGGATTTTAGCCCCAAATCTCAGCAACTCACAGTACACAAGAACGACCACAAGGTTCGTATCCCAACATCAAAATCCACAAATAAAGGATTTAAAACAAACAACAAAATACTCCAGTGCCATCCTAGCCAAGTAAGCCAAACGAACACTTACCTCTTACACACTTAGTCGATGCATGCAATCATGAAAACACAGTTCCAAAGCACTCATTTCCGGAAATGCCAATAATCAAACCACATTTGTAAAAATGCACCACAATTAACCGTGGACCCACAGCTTCGTGGATCCCTGCCGAGACCCCGTCGGATCTAACCCACAGTGGTTAAAAGCAAGCTCGCGGTTCCACAGCTTCGTGGAGCCCTACCGAGACCCCGTCGGATCTAACCCGTAGTGAGCATACACACACACACGTTACTCATGCAATACTAACATGCTAAGAATGTAAGTTCATTAAGAATACTCACTAGAGATGGCCATTAACTCGACACCATTACCAAACTCTTCAAAAATACAATAACAAGATTAAATACGGAATACACGATTCCATAACTTAAACAATAGGAGTATCATCATAAAATCCTTCAACGTTCAAAATAACCAAATCATAATCAATTCTCAAAACACCGTTCACAAATCACACTCGTTTTGAAAGAAAGGCTTTAACGAGGCCAAACGGAAATCCTTTGAAACTTCATTTCAAATAACCAAACAAACACATCAAGACGACCATCGATCATCATATCCATAAAACGAGAAAAGTATGGGCAAGGTACTTGCCTCGAATAAGAACAACGCGGAGAATCGACCGAAGTAGGTTGGCCCGAACCGACTACGAACCCGCCGACTCCACCGAACGCCAACTCACGTTCATAAACTACGAAGGACAAATAATAACAATGAAATGAATTCCATAACACGACTCAAAGCCGTTGAATTCAAAGAACGAATGACGAAAGTTCACGGATTTCCCCCAAAACGGCCAAGAATACGATTCGTTCCGTCAAATCACGAAAACGGAATTCCAAGTTGAAATATGGATATACAATCCATAGAATATGTTTAACAACATCATTTAACCATAATCGATCCATCGAAAACGGATGAAAAACGAGATCGGGGACAAATCCCCCGAAAAGTTAATTCGAAGGAAATCAAGAAATATACTTCGATCCGAGGAAGAACAATGGATTAAATGATGTTAAACACAAGAATACTACCAAGATTAATCATACCCATCATGAATTAATCAACAAAACGGAACGAATCGGACGAAATTGCAAAAATCCCCAAATTCACGAAATTAGGGTTCTAAGGAAGATTACCTTGATTCGCTGGATCAAAGGATGATAAAGGACGATTGATTGATGTTATGGACTCAAGAACTTCATGGATTTGTTGTTAAACAACATGGCTTCGTGACCCATGAATCGCCACCCGCGGACGGAGAAGGAAGGAAGTGAAAAACGAAGTGAAATGTGACTGCTCAGCCATATTTATACTGGGCCAGACTAGCGTGCGCTAGCCTTCCCGGACTAGCGTGCGCTATCGGCCGATATCGGCCGAGTACCCTCGGACAGGGCCCACACGACCCGGCATCACCGACCAACCCTGCCGACCAAACCTGTCGACCCGACTCCCGCTAGCGTGCGCGCACGGCCGAAGCTGCGCGCTAGCCGAATTGGCCCAAAGAGCCACTGGACTAACAAACTTACCCACGTAACGTACGCTAGTCGGCTGGCAGCGTGCGCTACCCCTGACGGTTAGCGTGCGCTACGACCGACAGCAGTGTGCGCTACTTGCCGATCCTGACCGAGTCCAGAACCTCAGAAACCCCACTGTCCGGCCCGATAGCGTGCGTTGGTCGACCAGGCTAGCGTGCGCTACACCTGCCGGTTAAGGCGCAGCCTCTTCCGGCGAAGCGTGCGCTACGCCGGTTCCTGCCGCATCTGTCCGGCCGGTGCCCGCAATCGTCCGGCCAGTCCCGCAACCGTCCGGCCAGTCCCGCAACCGCCAGGGCTCGACGACCCGATTTCCGAAAACGCACGGAACGAACACGACGAAAAGTTCGCGGACGACATCAACGACCCGAAATGAAAACATAATACCATAATTAGTCATACACGACCAAGAAACGGGTCGAGACAACCATTACAGATACGGATACCCGTAACTTTCAAGAAATTACAAAATGGCCCAAAACGCCCGGAAATCACGATACGTGATCGAATAACCAAACCGAAGTTCACAACACGTCTAACAAAGTTAAACGGACTTACGGGAAACTCGAAACAGCAGTTTCGAACGAGATTCGCAAGAACCGAACTCAAGTGCGGAAAAGTCGCTAAAAAGCACGGAACTCAACAAAACGACACCGAAACGAACTCGGATGTCAAAAAGTGTAGAATTAATCATTCTCAGAATGACGAAACGGTCATGAGCGAGTCGTCAAAATGGACTTCGGCCAAAAAAAGAAATTTACCGAAAATCGAAAATTGCGGATATTACACTAGGGCCACGAAGTTCCTTTGAATTTGGATAAAAGGTTAATGAGGTTCCTAGAATACTAGGCTCATGAAGTTCCTTTGAATTTGGATTTAAGGTTCATGAGGTTTCTAGGGGACTTGGCTCACGAAGTTCTATCGGATTTGGATTTAAAGTTCATGAGGTTTCTAGAGGACTAGGCTCATGAAGTTCCTTTAGATTTGGATTAAAGGTCCATGAGGTTCCTAGAGGATTAGCTCATGAAGTTCCATTAGATGAGGATTTAAGGTTTATGAGGTTCCCAGAGGACTAGGCTCATGTAGTTTCATTGGATTTGGATTAAAGTTTCATGAGGTTCCTAGAGGACGAGGCTCATGAAGTTCTATTGGATTTGGTTTTAAGGTTCATGAGGTCCTTGGAAGACTAGGCACTTGAAGTTCATTTGAATTTAGATTAAAGGTTCATGAGGTTCCTAGAGGACTAGGCCCATGAAGTTCCTTCGGGTTTGGATTTAAGTCTCATGATATTCCTAGAGGATTAGGCTTATGCAGTTATTTGGATTTGGATTAAAGGTTCGTGAGGTTCCTAGGGGACTAGACTCATAATGTTCCTTTGGATTTGGAATTACGGTTCATGAGGTTCCTAGAGGACTAGGGCCATGAAGTTCCTTTGAATTTGGATAAAAGGTTAATGAGGTTCCTAGAATACTAGGCTCATGAAGTTCCTTTGAATTTGGATTTAAAGTTCATGAGGTTTCTAAGGGAAATGGCTCATGAAGTTCTATCGGATTTGGATTTAAAGTTCATGAGGTTTCTAGAGGACTAGGATCATGAAGTTCCTTTAGATTTGGATTAAAGGTTCATGAGGTTCCTAGAGGATTAGCTCATGAAGTTCCATTAGATTAGGATTTAAGGTTTATGAGGCTCCCAAAGGACTAGGCTCATGTAGTTTCATTGTATTTGGAATAAAGTTTCATGAGGTTCCTAGAGGACTAGGCTCATGAAGTTCTATTGGATTTGGATTTAAGGTTCATGAGGTCCTTAGAAGACTAGGCACTTGAAGTTCATTTGAATTTAGATTAAAGGTTCATCAGGTTCCTACAGGACTAGGCCCATGAAGTTCCTTTGGGTTTGGATTTAAGTCTCATGATATTCCTAGAGGACTAGGCTCATGCAGTTATTTGGATTTGGATTAAAGGTTCATGAGGTTCCTAGGGGACTAGACTCATAAAGTTCCTTTGGATTTGGAATCACGGTTCATGAGGTTCCTAGAGGACTAGGGCCATGAAGTTCGTTTGGATTTGGATTAAAGGTTCATGAGGTTCTTAGAGAACTAGGCTCATGAAGTTCCATTGGATTTGGATTAAAGTTTCATGAGGTTCGTAGAGACTGAGGCTCAAGAAATTCCATTGGATTTGGATTAAAGGTTCATGAGGTTCCTAGAGGATTAGCTCATGAAGTTCCATTAGATTAGGATTTAAGGTTTATGAGGTTCCCATAGGACTAGGCTCATGTAGTTTCATTGGATTTGGAATATAGTTTCATGAAGTTCCTAGAGGACTAGGCTCATGAAGTTCTATTGGATTTGGATTTAAGGTACATGAGGTCCTTAGAAGACTAGGCACTTGAAGTTCATTTGAATTTAGATTAAAGGTTCATGAGGTTCCTACAGGACTAGGCCCATGAAGTTCCTTTGGGTTTGGATTTAAGTCTCATGATATTCTTAGAGGACTAGGCTCATGCAGTTATTTGGATTTGGATTAAAGGTTCATGAGGTTCCTAGGGGACTAGACTCATAAAGTTCCTTTAGATTTGGAATTACGGTTCATGAGGTTCCTAGAGGACTAGGGCCACGAAGTTCCTTTGAATTTGGATAAAAGGTTAATGAGGTTCCTAGAATACTAGGCTCATGAAGTTGCTTTGAATTTGGATTTAAGGTTCATGAGGTTTCTAGGGGACTTGGCTCACGAAGTTCTATCGGATTTGGATTTAAAGTTCATGAGGTTTCTAGAGGACTAGGCTCATGAAGTTCCTTTAGATTTGGATTAAAGGTCCATGAGGTTCCTAGAGGATTAGCTCATGAAGTTCCATTAGATTAGGATTTAAGGTTTATGAGGTTCCCAGAGGACTAGGCTCATGTAGTTTCATTGGATTTGGAATAAAGTTTCATGAGGTTCCTAGAGGACTAGGCTCATGAAGTTCTATTGGATTTGGATTTAAGGTTCATGAGGTCCTTAGAAGACTAGGCACTTGAAGTTCATTTGAATTTAGATTAAAGGTTCATGAGGTTCCTAGAGGACTAGGCCCATGAAGTTCCTTTGGGTTTGGATTTAAGTCTCATTATATTCCTAGAGGACTAGGCTCATGCAGTTATTTGGATTTGGATTAAAGGTTCATGAGGTTCCTATGGGACTAGACTCGTAAAGTTCCTTTGGATTTGGAATCACGGTTCATGAGGTTCCTAGAGGACTAGGGCCATGAAGTTCGTTTGGATTTGGATTAAAGGTTCATGAGGTTCCTACAGAACTAGGCTCATGAAGTTCCACTGGATTTGGATTAAAGTTTCATGAGGTTCGTAGAGACTGAGGCTCAATAAATTCCATTGGATTTGTATTAAAGGTTCATGAGGTTCCTAGAGACTGAGGCTCATGAAGTTCCATTGGATTTGAATTAAAGGTTCATGAGGTTCCTAGAGGACTGGGCTCGTGAAGTTCTTTTGAATTTAAATTTAAAATCATGAGGTTTCTAAGGGACGAGGCTCAAAAAGTTCCATTGGATTTGGATTTAAAGTTCATGATTTTTCTAGAGGACTAGACTCATGAAGTTCCTTTAGATTTGGATTAAAGGTTGATGAGGTTCCTAGAAGATTAGTCTCATGATGTCCCATTGGATTAGGATTTAAGGTTCATAAGGTTCTTAGAGGACTAGGCTCATGAAGTTCTATTGGATTTAGATTTAAGGTTTATGAGGTTCTTAGAAGACTAGGCTCTTGAAGTTCATTTGAATTCAGATTAAAGGTTCATGAGGTTTCTGGAGGACTAGGCTCATGAAGTTCCTTTGAATTTGGATTTAAGGTACATGAGGTTCCTATAGGAATAGGCTCATGAAGTTCCTTTGAATTTGGATTTAAGGTTCATTAGGTTGATAGAGGACTAGGATCATGAAGTTGCATTGGATTCGAATTTAAAGGTTCATGAGGTTTCTAGGGGACTTGGCTCCCGAAGTTCCATCATATTTGGATTTGAAGTTAATGAGGTTTCTAGAGGACTAGGCTCATGAAGTTCCTTTAGATTTGGATTAGAGGTTCATGAGGTTCCTAGAGGATTAGGCTCATGGAGTTCCATTAGATTAGGATTTAAGGTTTATGAGGTTCCCAGATGACTAGGCTCATGAAGTTTTATTGGATTTGGATTTAAGGTTCATGAGGTCCTTCGAAGACTAGGCTCATGAAGTTCCTTTGAATTTAGATTAAATGTTCATGAGGTTTCTAGAGGACTAGGCTCATGAAGTTCATTTGGGTTCGGATTTAAGTCTCATGAGATTCCTAGAGGACCAGGCTCATGCAGTTCCTTTGGATTTGGATTAAAGGTTCATGAGATTCCTTGGGCACTAGACTCATGAAGTTCATTTGGATTTTGAATGACAGTTCATAAGGTTCATAGAGGACCAGGCTCATGAAGTTCCTCTGGATTTGGATTAAAGGTTCATGAGATTTCTATAGGACTACGCTCATGAAGTTTCATTGGATTTGGATTAAAGGTTCATGAGGTTCCTATAGGACTAGGCTCATGAAGTTCTATTGGATTTGGATTTAAGGTTCATGAGGTCCTTAGAAGACTAGGCTCTTGAAGTTCATTTGAATTTAGATTAAAGGTTCATGAGGTTCCTAGAGGACTAAGCCCATGAAGTTCCTTTGGGTTTGTATTTAAGTCTCATGATATTCCTAGAGGACTAGGCTCATGCAGTTATTTGGTTTTGGATTAAAGGTTCGTGAGGTTCCTAGGGGACTAGACTCACAAAGTTCCTTTAGATTTGGAATTACGGTTCATGAGGTTCCTAGAGGACTAGGGCCATGATGTTCCTTTGAATTTGGATAAAAGGTTAATGAGGTTCCTAGAATACTAGGCTCATGAAGTTCCTTTGAATTTGGATTTAAGGTTCATGAGGTTTCTAGGGGACTTGTCTCACGAAGTTCTATCGGATTTGGATTTAAAGTTCATGAGGTTTCTAGAGGACTAGGCTCATGAAGTTCCTTTAGATTTGGATTAAAGGTCCATGAGGTTCCTAGAGGATTAGCTCATGAAGTTCCATTAGATTAGGATTTATGGTTTATGAGGTTACCAGATGACTAGGCTCATGAAGTTTTATTGGATTTGGATTTAAGGTTCATGAGGTCCTTAGAAGACTAGGCTCATGAAGTTCCTTTGGGTTTGGATTTAAGTCTCATCAAATTCCTAGAGGACTAGGCTCATGCAGTTATTGGGATTTGGATTAAAGGTTCGTGAGGTTCCTAGGGGACTAGACTCATAAAGTTCCTTTGGATTTAGAATCACAGTTCATGCGGTTCCAAGAGGACTAGGGCCATGAAGTTCCTTTGGGTTTGGATTAAAGGTTCATGAGGTTCCTAGAGAACTAGGCTCATGAAGTTCCATTGGATTTGGATTAAAGTTTCATGAGGTTCGTAGAGACTGAGGCTCAAGAAATTCCATTGGATTTGGATTAAAGGTTCATGAGGTTCCTAGAGACTAAGGCTCATGAAGTTCCATTGGATTTGGATTAAAGGATCATGAGATTCTTTGGGGACTAGACTCATGAAGTTTTATTGGATTTGGATTTAAGGTTCATGAGGTCCTTCGAAGACTAGGCTCATGAAGTTCCTTTGAATTTAGATTAAAGGTTCATGAGGTTTCTAGAGGACTAGGCTCATGAAGTTCATTTGGGTTCGGATTTAAGTCTCATGAGATTCCTAGAGGACCAGGCTCATGCAGTTCCTTTGGATTTGGATTAAAGGTTCATGAGATTCCTTGGGCACTAGACTCATGAAGTTCATTTGGATTTTGAATGACAGTTCATAAGGTGTTAGGAATACTTGTTAGATTTTGATGAAAAGAGCAGATCTAAAAGTTCATACTTAAGGAAGCTCTTAAGTTGGAGAAGACAAACACTCTTGTCAATAATCTAGAGTACGGGGTACTTCACTGGTTGAAGTAAGAGACTGTAAAGGCATCCGAGGATCGAGGATCAAGAGGTGCAAGGCAGTCAAGTGTGTACAACGGCACGGATTTCCACTGGTTGGAAGCTGTTGTAGTGTGGTTTGAATCACTGTAATATTTATCACTGGTTGAAAATTATAGTGAATTCATCTCCAACTGGTTTGGAGAAAAGTGGATTAGTAGAGGATTACCCCACCTCTGAGACCACTATAATTGCCTGTGTTATTTACTGTTTTACTGCATCATACCTTAACTGCTGCATACATTGTTAAGTGTTTCATTAAGTTAATTTCTATTCGTCATCAGCTGACTTCCGCACATATCCAAGAACAAACGACTCCAAGTCATTTGTTTAACTATCAGCTGAAGAAACTCACTCTTCGTAAAAAAGAGCTCAAGAGTTTCAACAAGTCTATTCACACCCCCCTCTAGACTTGTTCCTGGACGACTTCTGACCTACAAGTGGTATCGGAGAGGTTGGTTCATTTTTTTTCACGAACTAGATCTATATTAGATATATCTTAACTCTCACTCTATAATGGAACACATGCACTCTAGACTCCCTGTCTTTTCAGTTGACAAGTATGATCTGTGGAAGATAAGGATGCAGGCACACTTATCTTCAATTCATGACGACATGTGGTGCATCATTAAAGACGGTCCATTCATCTTTGAAAAGGATAACACAGCAGAGGAGATCGCAGCTGGGAGGCCAGAAAATATTCCTAAGAAGAGGACGGAGCTGACTCCCGAAGAAAGAAAGCTGGCCAATCTTGACAACCGGGCCAGAGATGTGTTATATCAAACTCTTGACAAATCCACCATGGTCAAGATCAAGAACTGTAAGAATGCCAAAGAAATTTGGGACACATTAGCTCTAATGTGTGAAGGAACGGAGCTGATCAAGGAAAACAAGCTGTCAATTGCTATCCAAAAATTTGACAACTTTAAAATGAAGAATGGTGAATCTATAGATCAAGTGGACACAAGGTTCACTGAAACTATCAATGAGATCAATTCCCTGGGCAAAACCTATGGCAACAGGGAAATGGCACTAAAGGTCCTCAGATCTCTCAATCCCGAATGGAGCATGAAGGTCGTAGCCATGAGAGAGTCCAAGGACCTGAATAAGATAAAGATTCAGGAGTTTGTTTCGATCCAAGGCTTATGAGTTCGAGCTTCCAAGTTCATCCTCAACTGAGCCTGCAGAGAAGGGAATTGCATTTGCAGCCGAGTCCCCTGCCAAGAGCCTATCGGATGTGAAACCTCCAAATCCACTAGATTTTGAGGAAGAAATGGCTTTCATAATGCAAAGGTTCAGCAATTTCAGAAAGAACTACTCCAAGTGTAAGAAAAACTACAAGGAGAATCCAAGAAGGAACCAGAAGGCTGGAAGCTGGAAAGTAGAATGCTACAACTGTCACAAAATATGACACATCCAAATGGATTGTCCCGAGCTCAAGAAGGACGAAACCAAGAAGGAGGTGGGCAGAAAGGAAGACAGAAGAAAGGCTCTCATCGGAGAAGACCAGGAGCATGTCGAATCAAGCAGCGGTTTCTTTTATGATGTAGACGAGGAGTATGATTGCCTGATGGCAAATATAGCTGATGAAGAGGTAACTTCTAAACCCACCGGTTCAAATAATAGCTCAGCCATGTCACAAGATATGGATCTACATGAATCGGTAAATCAGTTATTTAAAGATTTTGAAACACTCAAATCTGCACACCATGCTGTATCAGCATAGAAGACTCAACTGCAAGATGAGAATAGGCAGCTGAAAAATGATTTTGAAAAACTCAGCCTAGATTTGAAAAAGGTTGAGACAACTACAGCTGACTTTAAAAACCAGGCAACTGTCACTACAGCTGAGATAGATCGGCTAACCATTTTACTTAAAGAAAAATCAGCTGCACTTGCTAATGCCAAAGCTGAGTTTACTAAGCTGGCACAGATAAATAAAACTCAGGCGCATGAAATAACCTCCCTGAAGGCGTCTTCAACCCTGGGAGAATCGTGTACTTATAAAAGGTCACTATATACCAAATCAGGCCTTGGATATGATTCTCACACTCCCTCTAGTTCTGAAACCAAATTTATCAAGGGAGAAACAATAGTCTCGACTGCTGAGCCTGTATATAAACCGATATTCAAAAACAGCAATGCTAAGTCAAACGTCTAGCCGCAATCAGTTACACTGCATGACCACCTAAACAAGCGACTAGCAAAGGCCTGTGCAAAAGCAAGACTGCACAACATGCCCACTATTACCAACAACTCCCCAAAAATATATTTCATAATGGGAGGGGCAGATGGAAACCTCAAGGTTATCCTAATTACCAAAATGAACAAGTGTGGAGACCACAAAGGTTCAATAAATGGTCTGAGCCTAGATTTAGAAATGGCCCACACTATCAAAATTTTGAGGAATATCCGGTATACAATACAACCAGGAGATTCAGACCTCGACCACAGACACGGTATAAGGGTTATAATAATAATAATAATAATTTCCATAATCCAAGGAGAAATCAATTCTCCAGGAAACCAACTAACCCCAAAGGACCCACACAAATTTGGGTACCTAAATCTCTGCTTATTTAATTGCAGAAAAGGTGGAAGGACTACAACCACATCTCCTCAAGCTCAAATTTTGGAGGTGAAGAATGGTTTGTAGACTCTGGATGCTCGAGGCATATGACCGGGAACAAGAAGATGCTGACCAAATACATCAAAGAAAGAGGTCCCGATGTAACCTTTGGAGATAGCTCTAGAGGACAGACAAAAGGCTTTGGAGAGCTGCACCGAGGAAACATTGTCATATCCAAAGTCCATTATGTCAAAGGGCTCAAGTACAACCTCCTGAGCATAAGCCAGTTCTGTGACGAGAAGAATCTAGTAGTCTTCACCATCTTGAAGTGTATGGTGATAGACATCTTATTTGGAGAAATAAAGCTACAAGGTTTCCGAAGAAGAGATGTCTACATGATTGATTGGAACACAGGAACACCTAACTCTTGTTTTCTATCCAAGAAAGTAGCTGAGAATGGATGGTTGTGGCACAAAAGACTATGTCACCTAAACTTCAAAGCCATCAACAAGATTAGCTCTCAGAAGATGGTCAGAGGACTTCCAAATGAAGCATTCAAGAAGGAAGCACTATGTGATGCATGTCAGAAGGGAAAGCAGACCAAGGCATCGTTCAAGCCAGTTTAGCCTACAACGCTCACAACAAGGATCTTAGATCTACTCCACATGGATCTATTTGGACCTATCAAACCAAGGACTTTGAGCGGCCGAAAGCATGCCCTTGTAATAGTAGATGATTTTTCAAGATACACTTGGATCATTTTTCTATACAAGAAAAGTGAAACCCTGACCAAGTTACCTGAGCTGCTGAGAAGGATCCAGAATGAGAAATCCCTCTCCATAATCAAGATCAGATCAGATAGAGGAGGAGAGTTTCTCAACAAGGCGATAACTGATTACAACGATCAGAATGGGTTCCAGCATGAGCTCTGCGGCCAGACGCCTGTGAGAATGGTGTTCTTTGAAAGAAGGAACAGAACCACGAAGGAAGCGGCAAGGTCCATGATTGCGGCGGACCTACCCAAAAGGTTCTGGTCAAGTCATTAACACGACTGTCACACCCGAGCAGGAGTATGATAGTAGGGAGACATGGCAAAACTCCCTATGAGGTTTGGAATAATAGAACTCCTACTGTTGCTTACTTTCATGTTTTTGGTTGTAAGTGTTTCATCCACAACAACGGTAAAACACAGCTAAATGCCTTTGATGCTAAAAATGATGACGGTCTCTTTATGGGATATTCCCAAAGAAGCAAGGCATATAGAGTTTTTAATAAAAGAACCTTAGTTGTGGAGGAAACACCCCATGTTGTTTTTGATGAATCTACCGTTGAGTACAGGAAACAACTTGAGCAAATTGAGAACAAGCTCAAGTCAGCAACCCTTGAAGAAGTCATTATACATGACACTGGAATGGTGGACTCACCTGCAGACCAGCCTGATGACCCAACTGCAGCTGCTGAAGACCCAACTGCAGATCAGACAGGACCACCTAACCTATATGATCCAGTTGCTGCGGAAGAAGACCCAGCCAGAGCTGACAAAGACTCATCTGCAGTTCAGAACCAAGCTGCAGATGACAAGGCGGTAGCTGATCTAGTTGCAGACCAGAACCCAGCTGATGCAGATAATCACCAGAGTAATCCAACAGGGGGAACAAACCCAGAAGAGGACGATATCCCCAAATGGCTCAAGGATCACCCAATTCAGCAAATTATCGGAAAGTTGACCGATGGAGTCAAGACGAGACAGTCAACTCTACCAGCAGGAATGGCGATGTTCTCATGCTTCATGTCGCAAATTGAACCCAATACTACAGAACAAGCCTTGGAAGATTATTCATGGATTAATGCCATGCAAGAGGAATTGGAGCAGATGGAAAGAAACAAAGTTTGGGAACTAACAGACAGACCTGATCACAAGAAAGTTATTGGCACCAAATGGGTGTATAAAAACAAGAGTGATGAAGACGGAGCTGTTGTTAGGAATAAAGCCAGACTCGTAGCAAAAGGTTATGCACAATGTGAGGGAATAGATTTTGATGAAACTTATGCACCTGTTGCAAGATTAGAAGCTATCAGACTATTCCTTGCATATGCTGCATTCAAGGACTTTGAAGTCTACCAGATGGATGTAAAAAGTGCTTTTCTGAACGGAATCCTAGAAGAAGAAGTCTATGTAGAGCAACCCCCAGGTTTTGTCAAAGGAGACAAAGTCTATAAGCTATTGAAGGCTCTGTATGGACTCAAGCAAGCACCAAGAGCGTGGTATGAAACACTGTCTGTGTTTCTTGAGAAAAATGGATTTTGCAAAGGGAAAGTGGACAAGACCCTATTCAGAGTGGAGCACGAAGGCCACATATTAATAGTTCAGATTTATGTGGATGACATCATATTCGGGTCAACCAATCCAGAACTATGCGAGAAATTCTCCAACCTCATGCAAGGAGAATTTGAGATGAGTATGATGGGAAGGCTTAACTTCTTTCTCGGATTACAAGTTAAGCAGATGGAAAAAGGAATTTTCATCAACCAAGCAAAGTATACTAGAGATCTTATCAAGAGATATGGAATGGAATCGGCCAAACCCGCAAGAATTCCTATGAGCACAAGTACTCACCTGGATGCAGACGAGGCAGGCATATCAGTGGACTCAACCCACTACATAGGACTCATCGGATCTCTTCTGTACCTCACTGCAAGCAGGCCAGACATATCATATGCTATTGGAGTTTGTGCAAGATTCCAGTCCAAGCCGAAGCAATCACACCTAGATGCAGCCAAGAGAATAATTAAGTACCTAAAGTATACAATTAATGTTGGACTATGGTATCCCAAGGATGATAACTTCGAGCTATCAGGATACTCAGATGCGGATTTCGCAGGATGCAAAATCAACAGGAAGAGCACTAGTGGAACGTGTCAATTCCTAGGAACCAGACTGATATCCTGGTTTAGCAAGAAGCAGGTTTCTAACTCTATCTCCACTCTGAGTCGAGAATACCAAGGCTGCAGTAGTCATTGTGCATGATTCTATGGATCAGAGAACAGTTAAGGGACTATAATATAATTGCCAACGAAGTTCCTATTTGGTGTGACAACAATAGTGCTATTGCAATAACCAACAATCCAGTTTTGCACTCAAGGACGAAGCATATTGACGTTAAGCACCATTTCATTATAGACCATGTGCTTAACAAAAGGGTTAGAGTTGAAAGAGTCAGCACAGACTACCAAATAGCTGACATCTTCACTAAACCCTTGCCAGAAGAAAGGTTCCTAGAGCTGCGCAGAGACCTTGGATTACTAGATTGGGAATCTAGTACTGAAGCAAGTTAAAGGAAGGACGGACCCCCAGAATCAGCCTAGATGATGCAGGCGAGAAGACGAAGGCCAGACGAAGCAACTTAGCTGTTCAGAATACCAGGCGAGAAGTCAACTAACCTGTTGCAGAGTGGTCAACAGTCAACGAAACGAACCAGCTAAGTTTTCTAAACTGACCTCTAAATTTTTAATTATTATCTGCCACATTTATAAATATTATTTTGGCTAACGAAATAGCATTTAAATATACATCTTTATAAGCCAAGTGGCAATTTCAATACACGCGTCAAACACCTATTAAATCAACCTCCACGTTGGCCAATCAGAATCAACCGTCGAATTTTAAATTGGGCCACCGATTCAAATTTGAAATTCAAAAGAATATGAAAAGGCGTACCACCGTTCAAATATATAATAAACTAATACAAACGTCTTTTCATCTTCTTTATAAGGAAAGAAGACCTTTCACTTTACATTTTACGCTCACAGAAACCCTAGAATTTACAGAGCAAAAATATACACTAAAACATCCTCTATTTGCAGAAATGGCATCTTTCGAAGGAGTGAATTTGAAGGCGGTGAAGGACCAGGTCATTTTCTCCATGGTTGTCGACTTTGAAGGTTTACTAGAAGCAAACCTGGAGGACTACGACATGCTCAATTTGATCCGAGCAATGAAGCTGAATGGGATCTACCCATTTCTCGACATCAACCCGCAACATCTGTTCAAAGAAGATGTTGTTGAGTTCTATCGCAATGCTTATCTGATTCAACACGGGATTAACAGCACAGTCGGCGGAGTTCCTGTCAGCATAGATCGAGAAAAGATTCGTTCTGTATTCGGGATGAAGCACCGTGGTTTGGCGGTCGAAGCTCTCAAGCAATCCGCCGCCGAAACGTGGAAAACGATTAAAGTTGAAAATATTCCAGAAAAATTGAAATTTACAGCCAAGAGGAATGAATTAAAAAGGATTTACCGTGTTGCGTTGGATATTACCAACAAGATAGTCATGGGGATGGCAGGCAGCTACGACCAACTGTCATCGTCGAAATTTATGGTGTTGGGTGCGTTGATTCAGGAAGAGGAAGTCGATTGGGCAGACTATATTTTCAGGCAACTCGTGCGCGAGGTGAACAAGGTCGAGTGGGTTGACGATGAGAAGAAGTTCAAAACTAAGATGGCGTTCGGAACGCATCTTAGTTGGTTTTTGGAGAAGACCGGAGTGGCTAAGGGAAACACTGACCCCTTCCACCCAAATAAAAGGCTTGGTCATATGGACCATGAGAAGAAGAAAGTTGGAGGCACTGGGAAAGCAGCTCAGTTGTTGAAGGATCTGCCGGACTCAAGGTCATATCCAAGATACGATTTATCAGAGGAGTCGGACAGACCTACAACTGATATCCCAACTGCAGTCGAGTCCGACAACGAGTATGACGATACACCCATTGCTATCAGATTCAAGAGACGAGGACCAGCCCCAGAAGGACCCTCTAACCTGCAGTCATCACCGGAACCCTCTCCTAAGAGGCCAAGGAAACTGCAGTTTAGCGAGGGAGAGCAACCTGAACACCATGTCATCCCATCAGTTCGATCACCAGTTCATTCGGAAGACTTGCCTGCAACAGACACCACTGAAACTCGGATTATACCTGTTCTCACACCTCCAGTCTACATATCCGAAGAAGAGGAAGCATGTCTAATAATCTTTATTCCTGAAGCTGACTATACTTTTAACCTGTTAGAAAATAATACCTTCAATCTTTCTATTGAACAACTTCAGCTTGTTAAACCTCAAGCAGAAAAACACTCTTTTGTACATATTTTTGAAGAGTGGAAATCTTTCAAAACTATGCCTTTTACAACTCTTCAAACCTTTATTGCAACTAGTGGTTGGGAATATCCCCAAGCCACTGAGGAGGTTCTGATTGAATTTTGCAAAGAATCAGACTTGGCTTTAATCCTCCAGGATAAATGGTTCATGTCACATTTTAAAACAAACATGGACCACTTTATCCATTCTATCATGCTCAGCATTTTTGATGGCGTTTTTGGAGAGGAGGAGGAGGAGGAAGTTGAAAAGGAGATAAGGATTGAAGAAGTAGATGGAGATAATGAAATTATTGATTTGGTGGCTGAAGGAGATGAAGAAGAGAGAAAAACAGGAGAAAATATTTCAGTTGAAAAACAGCCAGAAGAAATTGAGAAGACAGAGGAAGTGGCTGATGAAGGAGATGAAGAAGAAGGAGAGGAGGTAGACCAAGAAAAAGATGAAGAAGAAAAGGAGGATGAGGATGATGAAGGAGAAGAGAAGGAGAAGGATGATGATAAGAATGATGATGATGATAATGATGATGACAATGATGATGGAGGAGAAGCAGGAGCAGAAAAAGAAAATGAAAAAGAAAAAGATGAGGAAGAAGAAAAAGAAAACTCTGGAGAAAAGGAAGAAGAAGGGAAAGAGGAAGAGAGAGAAGGAGACAAGGAGCCAGAACAAGAGCCGGAGCCAGAGCCTACTCACGAAGCTGCAGATAGATCGGTACTGCCCAGTACACCACTAGACGCAGAAGCTGGTCAAGACTCAGTGTCGTGGACCCTGAGAAAACCCACTCTGACCTACCAGCTGCAGACAGTAACCTGCAGTCTAGTGGTTCCCTTGCAGAAGGATCAGGAGAGCACTCTCCATCAGCTCAGTTATCCCCTACCATGACTGAGCTGATCAAGCAAATCATCAGAGATACTATTGGAGAACTGCTATCAACTCAGGTCACTCCTGACCTTCAGTCAATAAATGCCAAGATAGACACCCTTCTACAGAGAGAAATTCCTAAGCCCCCTCCCCCTACCAACAACAGAATGCCGTTTGGCATGTCTGATTGGATGAGCAGGATGGAACAGCAGTTAACTACCCTTATTGATGCTGGCAAAAAGGGGGAAGAAAGAATTCAGGGGGAAGAGAGAGAAATAAGAAGCAAGAAGAAGCAGGATGTCCCTCAAATTGAAGGACCTTCCAGTCTGAAAAGAAAGGAAGTTGTGGATCCAAATGACCAGGCTGACCATCCTGAAGGAAAGAGAAGAAGAACTAGAGGTGGCTTTGGACCTACTCTAGAATGGGATGGGAAGGAGCTATGGTTTGTTGAGGATTTCATTCCATTTGAAGCTCTTGAGATGTGGGGAGCTACAAAGAAGAGGTTCATCAAAGACTATTACATCTGGGAACTACTCCAGGATGACAAACTCTCCCCACAAGAGATTTTCATAAACTTCATGGAAGAAATCCATCCGAAGCTTTGGGCTGTTCTGAAGAAGCACGCTAAAGAACAAAATGCTTATCCTATGATTCCCTCATTTAGGGCTGAAGAAGCACTAATCCGTATGGACGGTGAACTTGATGAGTTAGCACTTCAAAGGGAAATCAAGCTATTGTGTCTTGAGAACAGATTCAGATCCCAGCAAGAACAAGACTTCGCAGCACTTGTTGTGACGAGAAAATATGGTCTTGCTCCAGTCAAGGTAAGACCAATCGGAGCCAAACCATTCAATCCTGCCAAGCAGCCTATTCGAAGAGGCAGTGGAAGAGGCAGATGACTTTTAGTTATTTCTTTTACTTGTAATTTTATTTTCTGTACTTAAAACTTTCTTGTAAAATTTCAATAATAATTCAGAAAATTTTATAAACAGTCTGTTGAATGACAATTTCCAGTTGTCTCAATATTAGACTGATTTCAGTTTGTGTCTTGGACTTAAGTGCAGACTTGGTCATTTGATTTCTTACTTAGTTTTGCCATCATCAAAATAGGGGGAATTTGTTAGGAATACTTGTTAGATTTTGATGATGTCATTAATATAAAATCAAATGTTTATTACTTGGCAAAATGTAAGGAAGAACCAAATGAGTATCTTCCATAGTCCAAAATATGTTAAGTATAAAACATGGCAAAATGTAAAGAAGAACCAAATGAGTATCTTCTGTAGGCCAAACATTCGTTAGATTGAAAAACGGCTAAGTACTAAGTACAGCCTAGTCCATCAGAGAGGAACAGCCGACTCCAGTCAGAGTAGCTCTGGTCAACAAAATTTGTCAGAGAAGTTTGACCAGACTGCAGCCGAGGTACCTCAGGGAAGTCACCTGACCAGATAAGTCACAAACAGTGAACAGCCGAGAGGACCTATCTGCAGAGATGTAAGCTACACATCATCCTACTCAAAGACAGCCAAGTACTCCAAGTCCACGACAGCATGCGTTGAAAAGTCAAGTATTACGGAAAGCTCACATGCAACGTGAAGAGACAACTTGGAGTGATTCCCGCAAGAGATATGATTTAAATAAATCATCCAGACCCACCGTGAAGACTTTAATCCTTTTATATTCAAAAGATTTGGCGCTCACATGCAGAAGTCCTCACAACGGTCGGAAGATAAAATAAAATAATGGGAATCCAGCCTTGCAACGTTCAGAAAGAATAAACAATGAAGTCTCCCTCCAACGGACGGATTTGTTCAAAAGATTTGCAACGGCTACAAGGAGAGAGCTCAGAGATCTGACCTATATATATCCAGAGATTTGAAACTGAGCAACTACCGGTGCGAACATACATTCTAGCGATCAAAGCAATCAAGCAATCTAAAGCAATCAATAGCATCGTAAAAAGAGCAGATCTAAAAGTTCATACTTCAGGAAGCTCTTAAGTTGGAGAAGACAAACACTCTTGTCCATAATCTTGAGTACGGGGTACTTCACTGGTTGAAGTAAGAGATCAGAAGGCATCCGAGGATCGAGGATCAAGAGGTGCAAGGCGATCAAGTGTGTACAACGGCATGGGTTTCCACCTGGTTGGAAGTCATGTAGTGTGGTTTGAATCACTGTAATATTTATCACTGGTTGAAAATTATAGTGAATTCATCTCCAACTGGTTTGGAGAAAAGTGGATTAGTAGAGGATTACCCCACCTCTGAGACCACTATAATTGCCTGTGTTATTTACTGTTTTACTGCATCATACCTTAACTGCTGCATACATTGTTAAGTGTTTCATTAAGTTAATTTCTATTCGTCATCAGCTGACTTCCGCACATATCCAAGAACAAACGACTCCAAGTCATTTGTTTAACTATCAGCAGAAGAAGCTCACTCTTCGTAAAAAAGAGCTCAAGAGTTTCAACAAGTCTATTCACCCCCCCCCCCCCCTCTAGACTTGTTCCTGGACGACTTGTGACCTACATAAGGTTCATAGAGGACCAGGCTCATGAAGTTCCTCTGGATTTGGATTAAAGGTTCATGAGATTTCTATAGGACTACGCTCATGAAGTTTCATTGGATTTGGATTAAAGGTTCATGAGGTTCCTATAGGACTAGGCTCATGAAGTTCTATTGGATTTGGATTTAAGGTTCATGAGGTCCTTAGAAGGCTAGGCTCTTGAAGTTCATTTGAATTTAGATTAAAGGTTCATGAGGTTCCTAGAGGACTAGGCCCATGAAGTTCCTTTGGGTTTGTATTTAAGTCTCATGATATTCCTAGAGGACTAGGCTCATGCAGTTATTTGGATTTGGATTAAAGGTTCATGAGGTTCCTAGGGGACTAGACTCACAAAGTTCCTTTAGATTTGGAATTACGGTTCATGAGGTTCCTAGAGGACTAGGGCCATGAAGTTCCTTTGAATTTGGATAAAAGGTTAATGAGGTTCCTAGAATACTAGGCTCATGAAGTTCCTTTGAATTTGGATTTAAGGTTCATGAGGTTTCTAGGGGACTTGGCTCACGAAGTTCTATCGGATTTGGATTTAAAGTTCATGAGGTTTCTAGAGGACTAGGCTCATGAAGTTCCTTTAGATTTGGATTAAAGGTCCATGAGGTTCCTAGAGGATTAGCTCATGAAATTCCTTTAGATTAGGATTTAAGGTTTATGAGGTTACCAGATGACTAGGCTCATGAAGTTTTATTGGATTTGGATTTAAGGTTCATGAGGTCCTTAGAAGACTAGGCTCATGAAGTTCCTTTGGGTTTGGATTTAAGTCTCATCAAATTCCTAGAGGAGTAGGCTCATGCAGTTATTGGGATTTGGATTAAAGGTTCGTGAGGTTCCTAGGGGACTAGACTCATAAAGTTCCTTTAGATTTAGAATCACGGTTCATGCGGTTCCAAAAGGACTAGGGCCATGAAGTTCCTTTGGGTTTGGATTAAAGGTTCATGAGGTTCCTAGAGAACTAGGCTCATGAAGTTCCATTGGATTTGGATTAAAGTTTCATGAGGTTCGTAGAGACTGAGGCTCAAGAAATTCCATTGGATTTGGATTAAAGGTTCATGAGGTTCCTAGAGACTAAGGCTCATGAAGTTCCATTGGATTTGGATTAAAGGATCATGAGATTCTTTGGGGACTAGACTCATGAAGTTTTATTGGATTTGGATTTAAGGTTCATGAGGTCCTTCGAAGACTAGGCTCATGAAGTTCCTTTGAATTTAGATTAAAGGTTCATGAGGTTTCTAGAGGACTAGGCTCATGAAGTTCATTTGGGTTCGGATTTAAGTCTCATGAGATTCCTAGAGGACCAGGCTCATGCAGTTCCTTTGAATTTGGATTTAAGGTTCATGAGGTTTCTATAGGACTAGGGCTCATGAAGTTCCTTTGAATTTGGATTTAAGGTTCATGAGGTTTCTAGGGGACTTGGCTCACGAAGTTCTATCGGATTTGGATTTAAAGTTCATGACGTTTCTAGAGGACTAGGCTCATGAAGTTCCTTTAGATTTGGATTAAAGGTCCATGAGGTTCCTAGAGGATTAGCTCATGAAGTTCCATTAGATTAGGATTTAAGGTTTATGAGGTTACCAGATGACTAGGCTCATGAAGTTTTATTGGGTTTGGATTTAAGTCTCATCAAATTCCTAGAGGACTAGGCTCATGCAGTTATTGGGATTTGGATTAAAGGTTCGTGAGGTTCCTAGGGGACTAGACTCATAAAGTTCCTTTGGATTTAGAATCACGGTTCATGCGGTTCCAAGAGGACTAGGGCCATGAAGTTACTTTGGGTTTGGATTAAAGGTTCATGAGGTTCCTAGAGAACTAGGCTCATGAAGTTCCATTGGATTTGGATTAAAGATTCATGAGGTTCGTAGAGACTGAGGCTCAAGAAATTCCATTGGATTTGGATTAAAGGTTCATGAGGTTCCTAGAGACTAAGGCTCATGAAGTTCCATTGGATTTGGATTAAAGGTTCATGAGATTCTTTGGGGACTAGACTCATGAAGTTCCTTTGGATTTTCAATTACAGTTTATAAGGTTTCTAGAGGACCAAGCTCATGAAGTTCCTCTGGATTTGGATTAAAGGTTCATGAGGTTCCTAGAGGACTAGGCTCATGCAGTTCATTTGGATTCGGATTAATGGTTCATGAGCTTCCTAGAGGACTAGGCTTATGCAGTTCCTTTGGATTCGGATTAAAGGTTCATGAGATTTCTTGGGGACTAGACTCATGAAGATCCTTTGGATTTTGAATTATAGTTCATAAGGTTCCTAGAGGACCAGGCTCATGAAGTTCCTCTATATTTGGATTGAAGGTTCATGAGATTCCTATAGGACTAGGCTCATGAAGTTTCATTGGATTTGGATTAAAGGTTCATGAGGTTCCTAGAGGACTAGGTTCATGAAGTTCTATTGGATTTAGATTGAGGGTTCATGAGGTCCTTAGAAGACTAGGCTCTTGAAGTTCATTTGAATTTAGATTAAAGGTTCATGAGGTTCCTAGAGGACTAGGCACATGAAGTTCCTTTGGATTTGGATTTAAGTCTCATGATATTCCTAGAGGACTAGGCTCATGCAGTTATTTGGATTTGGATTAAAGGTTCATGAGGTTCCTAGGGGACTAGACTCATAAAGTTCATTTGGATTTGGAATTACGGTTCATGAGGTTCCTAGAGGACTAGGGCCATGAAGTTCCTTTGAATTTGGATAAAAGGTTAATGAGGTTCCTAGAATACTAGGCTCATGAAGTTCCTTTGAATTTGGATTTAAGGTTCATGAGGTTTCTAAGGGACTTGGCTCACGAAGTTCTATCGGATTTGGATTTAAAGTTCATAAGGTTTCTAGAGGACTAGGCTCATGAAGTTCCGTTAGATTTGGATTAAAGGTTCATGAGGTTCCTAGAGGATTAGCTCATGAAGTTCCATTAGATTAGGATTTAAGGTTTATGAGGTTCCCAAAGGACTAGGCTCATGTAGTTTCATTGGATTTGGATTAAACTTTCATGAGGTTCCTAGAGGACTAGGCTCATGAAGTTCTATTGGATTTGGATTTAAGGTTCATGAGGTCCTTAGAAGACTAGGCTCTTGAAGTTCATTTGAATTTAGATTAAAGGTTTATGAGGTTCCTAGAGGACTAGGCCCATGAATTTCCTTTGGGTTTGGATTTAAGTCTCATGATATTCCTAGAGGACTAGGCTCATGCAGTTATTTGGATTTGGATTAAAGGCTCGTGAGGTTCCTAGGGGACTAGACTCATAAAGTTCCTTTAGATTTGGAATAACGGTTCATGAAGTTCCTAGAGAACTAGGGCCATGAAGTTCCATTGGATTTGGATTAAAGTTTCATGAGGTTCGTAGAGACTGAGGCTCAAGAACCTCCATTCGATTTGGATAAAGGTTCATGAGGTTCCTAGAGACTGAGGCTCACGAAGTTCCATTGGATTTGGATTAAAGGTTCATGAGGTTCATAGAGGACTGGGCTCGTGAAGTTCCATTGGATTTGAATTAAAGGTTCATGAGGTTCCTAGAGGACTGGGCTCGTGAAGTTCCTTTAAATTTGGATTAAAGGTTGATGAGGTTCCTAGAGGATTAGTCTCATGATGTCCCATTGGATTAGGATTTAAGGTTCATAAGGTTCTTAGAGGACTAGGCTCATGAAGTTCTATTGGATTTGGATTTAAGGTTTATGAGGTCCTTAGAAGACTAGGCTCTTCAAGTTCATTTGAATTCAGATTAAAGGTTCATGAGGTTTCTGGAGGACTAGGCTCATGAAGTTCCTTTGAATTTGGATTTAAGGTACATGAGGTTCCTATAGGAATAGGCTCATGAAGTTCCTTTGAATTTGGATTTAAGGTTCATTAGGTTGATAGAGGACTAGGATCATGAAGTTGCATTGGATTCGAATTTAAAGGTTCATGAGGTTTCTAGGGGACTTGGCTCCCGAAGTTCCATCATATTTGGATTTGAAGTTAATGAGGTTTCTAGAGGACTAGGCTCATGAAGTTCCTTTAGATTTGGATTAGAGGTTCATGAGGTTCCTAGAGGATTAGGCTCATGGAGTTCCATTAGATTAGGATTTAAGGTTTATGAGGTTCCCAGATGACTAGGCTCATGAAGTTTTATTGGATTTGGATTTAAGGTTCATGAGGTCCTTCGAAGACTAGGCTCATGAAGTTCCTTTGAATTTAGATTAAAGGTTCATGAGGTTTCTAGAGGACTAGGCTCATGAAGTTCATTTGGGTTCGGATTTAAGTCTCATGAGATTCCTAGAGGACCAGGCTCATGCAGTTCCTTTGGATTTGGATTAAAGGTTCATGAGATTCCTTGGGCACTAGACTCATGAAGTTCATTTGGATTTTGAATGACAGTTCATAAGGTTCATAGAGGACTGTGCTCATGAAGTTCCTCTGGATTTGGATTAAAGGTTCATGAGATTTCTATAGGACTACGCTCATGAAGTTTCATTGGATTTGGATTAAAGGTTCATGAGGTTCCTATAGGACTAGGCTCATGAAGTTCTATTGGATTTGGATTTAAGGTTCATGAGGTCTTTAGAAGACTAGGCTCTTGAAGTTCATTTGAATTTAGATTAAAGGTTCATGAGGTTCCTAGAGGACTTGGCCCATGAAGTTCCTTTGGGTTTGTATTTAAGTCTCATGATATTCCTAGAGGACTAGGCTCATGCAGTTATTTGGATTTGGATTAAAGGTTCCTGAGGTTCCTAGGGGACTAGACTCACAAAGTTCCTTTAGATTTGGAATTACGGTTCATGAGGTTCCTAGAGGACTAGGGCCATGAAGTTCCTTTGAATTTGGATAAAAGGTTAATGAGGTTCCTAGAATACTAGGCTCATGAAGTTCCTTTGAATTTGGATTTAAGGTTCATGAGGTTTCTAGGGGACTTGGCTCACGAAGTTCTATCGGATTTGGATTTAAAGTTCATGAGGTTTCTAGAGGACTAGGCTCATGAAGTTCCTTTAGATTTGGATTAAAGGTCCATGAGGTTCCTAGAGGATTAGCTCATGAAGTTCCATTAGATTAGGATTTAAGGTTTATGAGGTTACCAGATGACTAGGCTCATGAAGTTTTATTGGATTTGGATTTAAGGTTCATGAGGTCCTTAGAAGACTAGGCTCATGAAGTTCCTTTGGGTTTGGATTTAAGTCTCATCAAATTCCTAGAGGACTAGGCTTATGCAGTTATTAGGATTTGGATTAAAGGTTCGTGAGGTTCCTAGGGGACTAGACTCATAAAGTTCCTTTGGATTTAGAATCACGGTTCATGCGGTTCCAAGAGGACTAGGGCCATGAACTTCCTTTGGGTTTGGATTAAAGGTTCATGAGGTTCCTAGAGAACTAGGCTCATGAAGTTCCATTGGATTTGGATTAAAGTTTCAAGAGGTTCGTAGAGACTGAGGCTCAAGAAATTCCATTGGATTTGGAGTAAAGGTTCATGAGGTTCCTAGAGACTAAGGCTCATGAAGTTCCATTGGATTTGGATTAAAGGTTCATGAGATTCTTTGGGGACTAGACTCATGAAGTTTTATTGGATTTGGATTTAAGGTTCATGAGGTCCTTCGAAGACTAGGCTCATGAAGTTCCTTTGAATTTAGATTAAAGGTTCATGCGGTTTCTAGAGGACTAGGCTGATGAAGTTCATTTGGGTTCGGATTTAAGTCTCATGAGATTCCTAGAGGACCAGGCTCATGCAGTTCCTTTGGATTTGGATTAAAGGTTCATGAGATTCCTTGGGCACTAGACTCATGAAGTTCATTTGGATTTTGAATGACAGTTCATAAGGTTCATAGAGGACCAGGCTCATGAAGTTCCTCTGGATTTGGATTAAAGGTTCATGAGATTTCTATAGGACTACGCTCATGAAGTTTCATTGGATTTGTATTAAAGGTTCATGAGGTTCCTATAGGACTAGGCTCATGAAGTTCTATTGGATTTGGATTTAAGGTTCATGAGGTCCTTAGAAGACTAGGCTCTTGAAGTTCATTTGAATTTAGATTAAAGGTTCATGAGGTTCCTAGAGGACTAGGCCCATGAAGTTCCTTTGGGTTTGTATTTAAGTCTCATGATATTCCTAGAGGACTAGGCTCATGCAGTTATTTGGATTTGGATTAAAGGTTCATGAGGTTCCTAGGGGACTAGACTCACAAAATTCCTTTAGATTTGGAATTACGGTTCATGAGGTTCCTAGAGGACTAGAGCTATGAAGTTCCTTTGAATTTGGATAAAAGGTTAATGAGGTTCCTAGAATACTAGGCTCATGAAGTTCCTCTGTATTTGGATTTAAGGTTCATGAGGTTTCTAGGGGACTTGGCTCACGAAGTTCTATCGGATTTGGATTTAAAGTTCATGAGGTTTCTAGAGGACTAGGCTCATGAAGTTCCTTTAGATTTGGATTAAAAGTCCATGAGGTTCCTAGAGGATTAGCTCATGAAGTTCCATTAGATTAGGATTTAAGGTTTATGAGGTTACCAGATGACTAGGCTCATGAAGTTTTATTGGATTTGGATTTAAGGTTCATGAGGTCCTTAGAAGACTAGGATCATGAAGTTCCTTTGGGTTTGGATTTAAGTCTCATCAAATTCCTAGAGGACTAGGCTCATGCAGTTATTGGGATTTGGATTAAAGGTTCGTGAGGTTCCTAGGGGAGTAGACTCATAAAGTTCCTTTGGATTTAGAATCACGGTTCATGCGGTTCCAAGAGGACTAGGGCCATGAAGTTCCTTTGGGTTTGGAATAAAGGTTCATGAGGTTCCTAGAGAACTAGGCTCATGAAGTTCCATTGGATTTGGATTAAAGTCTCATGATATTCCTAGAGGACTAGGCTCATGCAGTTATTTGGATTTGGATTAAAGGTTCATGAGGTTCCTAGGGGACTAGACTCACAAAGTTCCTTTAGATTTGGAATTACGGTTCATGAGGTTCCTAGAGGACTAGGGCCATGAAGTTCCTTTGAATTTGGATAAAAGGTTAAAGAGGTTCCTAGAATACTAGGCTCATGAAGTTCCTTTGAATTTGGATTTAAGGTTCATGAGGTTTCTAGGGGACTTGGCTCACGAAGTTCTATCGGATTTGGATTTAAAGTTCATGAGGTTTCTAGAGGACTAGGCTCATGAAGTTCCTTTAGATTTGGATTAAAGGTCCATGAGGTTCCTGGAGGATTAGCTCATGAAGTTCCATTAGATTAGGATTTAAGGTTTATGAGGTTACCAGATGACTAGGCTCATGAAGTTTTATTGGATTTAGATTTAAGTTTCATGAGGTCCTTAGAAGACTAGGCTCATGAAGTTCCTTTGGGTTTGGATTTAAGTCTCATCAAATTCCTAGAGGACTAGGCTCATGCAGTTATTGGGATTTGGATTAAAGGTTCGTGAGGTTCCTAGGGGACTAGACTCATAAAGTTCCTTTGGATTTAGAATCACGGTTCATGCGGTTCCAAGAGGACTAGGGCCATGAAGTTCCTTTGGGTTTGGATTAAAGGTTCATGAGGTTACTAGAGAACTAGGCTCATGAAGTTCCATTGGATTTGGATTAAAGTTTCATGAGGTTCGTAGAGACTGAGGCTCAAGAAATTCCGTTGGATTTGGATTAAAGGTTCATGAGGTTCCTAGAGACTAAGGCTCATGAAGTTCCATTGGATTTGGATTAAAGGTTCATGAGATTCTTTGGGGACTAGACTCATTAAGTTCCTTTGGATTTTCAATTACAGTTTATAAGGTTTCTAGAGGACCAAGCTCATGAAGTTCCTCTGGATTTGGATTAAAGGTTCATGAGATTCCTATAAGACTAGGCTCATGAAGTTTCATTGGATTTGGATTAAAGGTTCATGAGGTTCCTAAAGGACTAGGCTCATGCGCTCCTTCGATTCGGATTAAAGGTTCATGAGCTTCCTAGAGGACTAGGCTTATGCAATTCCTTTGGATTCGAATTAAAGGTTCATGAGATTCCTTGGGGACTAGACTCATGAAGATCCTTTGGATTTTGAATTATAGTTCATAAGGTTCCTAGAGGACCAGGCTCATGAAGTTCCTCTAGATTTGGATTGAAGGTTCATGAGATTCCTATAGGACTAGGCTCATGAAGTTTCATTGGATTTGGATTAAAGGTTCATGAGGTTCCTAGAGGACTAGGATCATGAAGTTCTATTGGATTTAGATTGAGGGTTCATGAGGTCCTTAGAAGACTAGGCTCTTGAAGTTCATTTGAATTTAGATTAAAGGTTCATGAGGTTCCTAGAGGACTAGGCACATGAAGTTCCTTTGGATTTGGATTTAAGTCTCATGATATTCCTAGAGGACTAGGCTCATGCAGT
The DNA here is from genome assembly GCA_033398695.1 of Orobanche coerulescens. Taxonomy (NCBI): domain Eukaryota; kingdom Viridiplantae; phylum Streptophyta; class Magnoliopsida; order Lamiales; family Orobanchaceae; genus Orobanche; species Orobanche coerulescens. The sequence goes on from CM065805.1 coordinate 131,799,706, forward strand.
TATTTGGATTTGGATTAAAGGTTCATGAGGTTCCTAGGGGACTAGACTCATAAAGTTCATTTGGATTTGGAATTACGGTTCATGAGGTTCCTAGAGGACTAGGGCCATGAAGTTCCTTTGAATTTGGATTTAAGGTTCATGAGGTTTCTAAGGGACTTGGCTGACGAAGTTCTATCGGATTTGGATTTAAAGTTCATAAGGTTTCTAGAGGACTAGGCTCATGAAGTTCCGTTAGATTTGGATTAAAGGTTCATGAGGTTCCTAGAGGATTAGCTCATGAAGTTCCATTAGATTAGGATTTAAGGTTTATGACGTTCCCAAAGGACTAGGCTCATGTAGTTTCATTGGATTTGGATTAAACTTTCATGAGGTTCCTAGAGGACTAGGCTCATGAAGTTCTATTGGATTTGGATTTAAGGTTCATGAGGTCCTTAGAAGACTAGGCTCTTGAAGTTCATTTGAATTTAGATTAAAGGTTTATGAGGTTCCTAGAGGACTAGGCCCATGAATTTCCTTTGGGTTTGGATTTAAGTCTCATGATATTCCTAGAGGACTAGGCTCATGCAGTTATTTGGATTTGGATTAAAGGCTCGTGAGGTTCCTAGGGGGCTAGACTCATAAAGTTCCTTTAGATTTGGAATAACGGTTCATGAAGTTCCTAGAGAACTAGGGCCATGAAGTTCCATTGGATTTGGATTAAAGTTTCATGAGGTTCGTAGAGACTGAGGCTCAAGAACCTCCATTCGATTTAGATTAAAGGTTCATGAGGTTCCTAGAGACTGAGGCTCATGAAGTTCCATTGGATTTGGATTAAAGGTTCATGAGGTTCATAGAGGACTGGGCTCGTGAAGTTCCATTGGATTTGAATTAAAGGTTCATGAGGTTCCTAGAGGACTGGGCTCGTGAAGTTCCTTTGAATTTAAATTTAAAATCATGAGGTTTCTAAGGGACGAGGCTCAAAAAGTTCCAATGGATTTGGATTTAAAGTTCATGATGTTTCTAGAGGACTAGACTCATGAACTTCCTTTAGATTTGGATTAAAGGTTGATGAGGTTCCTAGAAGATTAGTCTCATGATGTCCCATTGGATTAGGATTTAAGGTTCATAAGGTTCTTAGAGGACTAGGCTCATGAAGTTCTATTGGATTTGGATTTAAGGTTTATGAGGTCCTTAGAAGACTAGGCTCTTGAAGTTCATTTGAATTCAGATTAAAGGTTCATGAGGTTTCTGGAGGACTAGGCTCATGAAGTTCCTTTGAATTTGGATTTAAGGTACATGAGGTTCCTATAGGAATAGGCTCATGAAGTTCCTTTGAATTTGGATTTAAGGTTCATTAGGTTGATAGAGGACTAGGATCATGAAGTTGCATTGGATTCGAATTTAAAGGTTCATGAGGTTTCTAGGGGACTTGGCTCCCGAAGTTCCATCATATTTGGATTTGAAGTTAATGAGGTTTCTAGAGGACTAGGCTCATGAAGTTCCTTTAGATTTGGATTAGAGGTTCATGAGGTTCCTATAGGATTAGGCTCATGGAGTTCCATTAGATTAGGATTTAAGGTTTATGAGGTTCCCAGATGACTAGGCTCATGAAGTTTTATAGGATTTGGATTTAAGGTTCATGAGGTCCTTCGAAGACTAGGCTCATGAAGTTCCTTTGAATTTAGATTAAAGGTTCATGAGGTTTCTAGCGTTCTAGGCTCATGAAGTTCATTTGGGTTCGGATTTAAGTCTCATGAGATTCCTAGAGGACCAGGCTCATGCAGTTCCTTTGGATTTGGATTAAAGGTTCATGAGATTCCTTGGGCACTAGACTCATGAAGTTCATTTGGATTTTGAATGACAGTTCATAAGGTTCATAGAGGACCAGGCTCATGAAGTTCCTCTGGATTTGGATTAAAGGTTCATGAGATTTCTATAGGACTACGCTCATGAAGTTTCATTGGATTTAGATTAAAGGTTCATGAGGTTCCTATAGGACTAGGCTCATGAAGTTCTATTGGATTTAGATTTAAGGTTCATGAGGTCCTTAGAAGACTAGGCTCTTGAAGTTCATTTGAATTTAGATTTGTAACACCCCCAGATTTAACCGGAAATATTACAGCGCCGTGGGCCCCGAGATGGAACCCACAAGGCTAAAAGAAATTTTCGCAAACATTTACAAATGCCCAAGAGGCCAACGACGGTACTATCTTTAAAAATTCACAAAGACTTATAAAATCCATTTATCAAAAACCGTCGTAAGAACTCATTTGAAATCGCGAGGCCAAACAGCCGACACTCAAAAGTTTAGAAAACGACTTCCAAAGCAACCTCAGTTACCAGATACCAAAAGGTCATTTCAAAATACTCACGCAGCGGAAAAAGACCAACCATAAGGATACTCTAGCAGCGAAATACGAGAACCAATCAAAAAACTCAATGCACACAACATGTCCTAGCCAGTATCCTCCGGGAAGCTCATCTCTTCACGACCGCTACAAGCTCGATACTCCAAGAACCTAAAAAGAAATCCCACGACGGGGTCAGCCATAATATCCAACAATGATAACCGTCACATCACATTAATAATACATACCAATGAGAATAAGAATACGACCAATGTAATCTTACCGCCATGACTTTACTTACTCAAGTAATTCTCATCAGAATAACCATTAAACTCGAACATAATATTTGTATTGTACCTCAAACAATACTCAAGATCCTCAAACTATCATAACCAACTCACGATACGGAAATCTACCATTTCTGACCAATATGATCCATCGAATAAAATCATCAAATCCCAAGACGATAACCAATTGTCCACCAAAGACAAGACCAAGGAAAATATGGAACATACCTCGAGATATGATGTGCCACGATAATCATATCAGTCTAATCCGATATCAGAACAATGCAATGCGGACAAGGTCCTAACACAAGACCTACAAATGCATACTCATATGACAACGTCAATATGCTCAAAAACAATAACAACTATGTATACTCAATGGAAATCCCATGATCCAGCGCCTCAAAGATAGATCCCAAGATGATCCTACAAGATCAACACGAGGTGGATAACCAACAATATACATATGCACAACAATAACACAATACTGGGTAATCCAACGATCCAGCGCCCTCAGCATAGATTCCAAGATGATCCCGTCGGACCAACACGAGGTGGAAAAACCCGTCCAATGATCCAGCGCCCTCAGCATAGATCCCAAGATGATCCCGTCGGACCAACACGAGGTGGACATCCGATCCAGCGCCCTCAGCATAGATCCTCATAATCCCATCAGATTATTTACACAACATAAACAACACAATATGCATACACATATGCAAAACAACACGTTCATCAACATGAACAACATAACATGCACAACAACATGACAATTTACTAGGACGACTTCATGTTCAACAACATGAAGGAGAATGTATGAGACCAAAATAAATAACATAAAACCGTGACCAATATGGAATACTTGCCCCGAGTCTTTCAGAAGCAACCTCGATGTCCAATCATCACCGACGATTATCCTCACTGCTCGGCGATCCAAACGTACCACGAGCTATAGATACTCATATCCTCGTCCTTACCATAATGTAACCTCGATACTCGAACATACCAATAACTGAGATAAAGCATATTCATTATGATTTACCTCCCAGAATCGAAAGAACGATATGCGATCCGGATACCCAGAGTTCACAATAATAATCATCGCTATATGCATTATAAACGAAATGAAACTGAAACCATTCATTAAATATTATAACTAAGCAAGTAATAACTTGCCTCGATACCGATACCACGAAGCTGCTGCCGAACACATTGCCTTTATCTACGAGCTCCTCAGCCTCGATCAAACGCAATACAATGGACATACTCGAACACGACCGCAATATCTGTTTATAATCACCGATCAATAATCTCAACCTATCGAAGAAACCAAATAACACATATCCGATAACGGTCAACAACTGAGAAAACTAACCAATCGAACTCAACGGTTCAACACAACCTCGAATAAACACAGTCAGAACCAACCAAGTCAAACCATCACGAATTCCTAATCAAAACACAAAAATATCGCATCGTCGCTTACTTAGCGCACGTTAATTACCTAACGTATCGTTCGCTAAGTTGCTCCCGTTAGCGCGCTAGGCGAAACGAAGCGCGTGCGCTAATCTTTGTGCGGTGGCATGCATTTCAAGCATCGTCTAACACTTCCATCATGACAATGATCAACTCATCTCGAGATTAAGGATTTCATAACAATCATGACATATAATTTAATAGCTCTTCAAGAACACGAATTATCCAAATTCACGTTCATGATCCATAAAATGATAAAATCCGGTGTGTTCTAACATCTAAAAATCCTTATTCATCATGTTCTTGACATACGATTCATATAACTTCAAGAATCACAGTAGCATCACCATAATCGTTACCATACGAAGTAACCAACGACAAAACATCAAAAATCCGAATTGAAGAAGGGAATTACATCAACATATATCTTGAATTCCATCCAAAACCATACGAAACATATCAATACTCATATATTGATACAACACTAACTTAGTACGGTAATCCAACTCGTTGTCATGCTCATCAACTTGTTTATATGATAATCATCAACTCAAGAACATCATATACAATCCAAAACGAAATCTCAAAGTGAAGAGTAATTACCTTTTTTGAAGGAAAGGATTGATTTCCAAGAATCACCAATGATTTCAAGAACAAAGCTTTACTCCATGATTTCCATCTTTAATCTTGTTAAAGAGGATCGTCCCTCAGTGTTTAGGAACTCCAAATGTTCTCACAAGGTTGTCTCTATCGGGTGAAAGGAAAGAAATGGACGAAATGTTTCATGACACCCGTTTGTCCCTTTATATAGAATGCACCACTAGCGTGCGCTAAACCCTTATGTTTAGCGTGCGCTAGCCTTAGCGTGCGCTAACTGACTTTGTTAGCGTGCGCTATCGCAGTCCAGAGGCTACTGTCTTGCTTCGTAAACTACCTTACGTACGTAATGCCCATGCATTAACGTACGTAAATCATCATGCTTAGCGTACGCAAGTCATTTATCTTAGCGTGCGCTATCCGAAGTTGACTTGCTACAGCGTTCACCTACCACTCGCCCCCACCTTCCGACAGCATCTAGCAAGGATAAGATTCCTTGTTGACTAATACATAGTTAGCGTGCGCTAAGCCTAATATTTTAGCGTGCGCTAATACTTCAGGACAACAACCGTTGACTTACCAGAACGTGCGCCGAAAGCAGCCGGGTCCACACGCAGATTCCTTCCGATCTGTCTGCACTAGCGTACGCTAACCTATAAACGTAGCGTGCGCTAATCCTGCATGATAGCGTGCGTTATGCATGAATATCAGCGTGCGCTAATAAGGCTATACTTAGCCATTTTCCGCAGTTCTTGTCCAACGTCTCGACATACCAAAAGCGAACATAAGACACACTGAACACAACACTGAATCCAATAATATCATCATACGATATACCCAATATCAAAAGTACGACAACCTGATACACAATATCCTCAAATGTAATTGTCGACCAAATACGACAATTATACCGATACTGATATCTCAGTCCTTTATTTATTTTATCTCTACTGTACAGATTCCACGCTGTACAATATAACTCGGATAAAATAATATTAAACATCAGTAGTAGAAAATTCCGGATATTACATTCTACACCCCTTAAAATAAGTTTCGTCCTCGAAACTTGCAATCCGTCATAGAAAACATACAAACATACTGTTCAACCCAAAATATCCCAAAACCATCACGACACTGATCAATCATCATTATTCTGAGTAGCCAAAACCACATACTTACAAATACGCAGGTCGACGATCTCCGGAGATACTAGCCAGCGTTCTCACGGTACAGTCTCAATACGCTTACGATCACAATTCCCTGATTCTCAACAAAATATATCATCTTCGGATCAAACAATCTGCCCGAATCAAATCCTGTCTGCCTGATTACATAATCAAGTCTCAATTCTGATAAAACGAATAATATCCGATGTATCTGTGAAACAACTGCTCAATACAATGGCAACGAATCCTGAAACATCGATAGACAATCTGAACGCTCAGATGATCACCAACAATGATCAACAATCAACCGAATTTATCATCGACGTGATAAATTCCAATCTGACCAACCAGAGGTCAAAACACAATCGAGAATATCATCAACGTGATAAACTCCAATACAACCAATGAACGATCAACGGAAATCGAGAATACCTTGACACGGTAAACTCCAACACTATCAACACAGAACCACAGAAACAGATATACGAAGAAGCAAAATTCTCAAAACGACACACCGATCACATACAGTGGATCTCAATAAACATATCCGACTGGCGAACATACCCCTCGGCATATGAACAACCAATCACAAACTGACGAACATACCCAATCATACACCTGACCGAAACGACCACCCACTATCTAAAACAACCAAGATGGGGTCACCATCCCCAAATCTACGCTTACAAGGAAATCATTCCGTAATCAAGAAGGTAAAATCGCGCTACTACCATACCAATGGAATCACATAGCACATATGTTCCGGTTTCACAAAATCCCAAGTTTCCAAAATAATATTATGTGCATGAATCTACAACACGCAACATATTTCTCTTATCCGATAAATCAACCGATCATCCGTGGATAACCAACTACCATACTAACGTTCGAATCTCTTTCATCGTACCATACCGATGTACCATCCATTCGTGAGTCTCATTCGAACTTCACCACGATATGCCTTATGCACTAAATGCGTATGTATATCAATCACATTTTCAAAACCAGCTTTGAAATCATAAAGTCTCGTCAAGAATACAAATTTTCGAAAGTTCTTTCAAAAATTTCAAAACTAAAAACATAAATTTTGGTAAGACCACAAAATCAATTTTCGAAAAATTAACTTGCTCAATGGTGCCAAGTATTTGATAATGCTTTTCGAATCCACACGATTTCGAAGTTTTAAAATGAAAAGTATGCAAATGCTCGACTATATCCATACTCCTGTATACCAATTCGGTTCGTCACCAATATCCACTGATATTCCATCGGAAAACCACACGATCGAGTTCCAAAATCTCAATATACAAATTCCGACTAAACTCCTTTTCCACACATGACTCGCAACGTCAATCATTTTCCATCCTGGATCACCTCAATATGATATGACAAAATATTGAAACAAATCCACACAGCGAAAGACTTCCCGAGAAGTTTCTTTTGAACAAGTAATCCAGAACCCCGAAAGGCAGGAATGACATAGATAAACGATTGATAAAGTATTTTGCAAATCTCGGGAGTTTTAGAAAACATGAAAGTCTTTTGAAACATTAGGGTCTCAGCCCGTATCTCATTCCACATTACAAGAAGTTTAAAAGGTAGAAAACCCTCTTTCGAACCCAAGTCCTGAGTTATAAAACCATTTCAAAATCAATTGGGTCTCGGCCCAAAATCATTTTCCGTAAAACATCCGTAAGACATTCATTTTGAAAAGTATCATTTTCAAATGATCAAAAGCAATTCATATATCTCAAAATGAATTAACATGTTATATGTTCTTCTCAACAATCCATAGTCCTTCTCCCGATTACACAATTCCGTTCCAAAATCTAGCTGATATACTGATTTCCAAAATCATAACTTCTCAAGATCATCAATCCTATCCCAGCTCTGTCACCTTATATTGAAATGCATAATATCTGCTGAATCTCAAAACATATCAACTTAGGACGAAGAAATCTCAATGAAATTCAAAATCCGAATACTTACAGATCGTGAAGCCGACGATTCCCGTGATAATCGGCATATGTCTAGACTCAAGAAAATACTGACATTGTATTTTCAAAACTCACGTTTGCAAAATCTTCAACTTGAGAACACAACACATCTCATTCCAGAATCTCATTAACACCATTTGGAAAAGTTATAACAAGCCCGATTTACATCGGCAAATCACATAACACTTAAGCCTGAGTGAACAACAAAAACTCACGGCTCTAATATTTGTCAATCGACAACTCGAATGATGCGACAAAAACACGACCCAACTCGACCCAAATGCCTAGGTTTTCTCAAACTAAGCTCCGATACCATATTCGTAACACCCCAGCATTTAACCGGAAATATTACAGCGCCGTGGGCCCAGAGATGGAACCCACAAGGCTAAAAGAAATTTTCGCAAACATTTACAAATGCCCAAGAGGCCAACGACGGTACTATCTTTAAAAATTCACAAAGACTTATAAAATCCATTTATCAAAAACCGTCGTAAGAACTCATTTGAAATCGCGAGGCCAAACAAATGACACTCAAAAGTTTAGAAAACGACTTCCAAAGCAACCTCGCTACTGAGATACCAAAAGGTCATTTCAAAATACTCACGCAATGAAAAAGACCAACCATAAGGATACTCTAGCAATGAATACGAGAACCAATCAAAAACTCAATGCACACAACATGTCCTAGCCAGTATCCTCCGGGAAGCTCATCTCTTCACGACCGCTACAAGCTCGATACTCCAAGAACCTAAAAAGAAATCCCACGACGGGGTCAGCCATAATATCCAACAATGATAACCGTCACATCACATTAATAATACATACCAATGAGAATAAGAATACGACCAATGTAATCTTACCGCCATGACTTTACTTACTCAAGTAATTCTCATCAGAATAACCATTAAACTCGAACATAATATTTGTATTGTACCTCAAACAATACTCAAGATCCTCAAACTATCATAACCAACTCACGATACGGAAATCTACCATTTCTGACCAATACGATCCATCGAATAAAATCATCAAATCCCAAGACGATAACCAATTGTCCACCAAAGACAAGACCAAGGAAAATATGGAACATACCTCGAGATATGATGTGCCACGATAATCATATCAGTCTAATCCGATATGAGAACAATGCAATGCGGACAAGGTCCTAACACAAGACCTACAAATGCATACTCATATGACAACGTCAATATGCTCAAAAACAATAACAACTATGTATACTCAATGGAAATCCCATGATCCAGGCCTCAAGATAGATCCCAAGATGATCCTACAAGATCAACACGAGGTGGATAACCAACAATATACATATGCACAACAATAACACAATACTGGGTAATCCAACGATCCGGCCTCAAAGATAGATCCCAAGATGATCCCCGGACCAACACGAGGTGGAAAACCCGTCCCAATGATCCCGCCCTCAAAGATAGATCCCAAGATGATCCCGTCGGACCAACACGAGGTGGACATCCGATCCAGCGCCCTCAGCATAGATCCTCATAATCCCATCGGATTATTTACACAACATAAACAACACAATATGCATACACATATGCAAAACAACACGTTCATCAACATGAACAACATAACATGCACGACAACATGACAATTTACTAGGACGACTTCATGTTCAACAACATGAAGGAGAATGTACGAGACCAAAATAAATAACATAAAACCGTGACCAATATGGAATACTTGCCCCGAGTCTTTCAGAAGCAACCTCGATGTCCAATCATCACCGACGATTATCCTCACTGCTCGGCGATCCAAACGTACCACGAGCTATAGATACTCATATCCTCGTCCTTACCATAATGTAACCTCGATACTCGAACATACCAATAACTGAGATAAAGCATATGCATTATGATTTACCTCCCAGAATCGAAAGAACGATATGCGATCCGGATACCCAGAGTTCACAATAATAATCATCGCTATATGCATTATAAACGAAATGAAACTGAAACCATTCATTAAATATTATAACTAAGCAAGTAATAACTTGCCTCGATACCGATACCACGAAGCTGCTGCCGAACACATTGCCTTTATCTACGAGCTCCTCAGCCTCGATCAAACGCAATACAATGGACATACTCGAACACGACCGCAATATCTGTTTATAATCACCGATCAATAATCTCAACCTATCGAAGAAACCAAATAACACATATCCGATAACGGTCAACAACTGAGAAAACTAACCAATCGAACTCAACGGTTCAACACAACCTCGAATAAACACAGTCAGAACCAACCAAGTCAAACCATCACGAATTCCTAATCAAAACACAAAAATACTGCACTGTCTGCTTACTTAGCGCACGTTAATTACCTAACGTAGCGTGCGCTAAGTTGCTCCCGTTAGCGCGCGCTAGGCAGTAAACGTAGCGTGCGCTAATGCTGTGCAGTGGCATGCATTTCAAGCATCGTCTAACACTTCCATCATGACAATGATCAACTCATCTCGAGATTAAGGATTTCATAACAATCATGACATATAATTTAATAGCTCTTCAAGAACACGAATTATCCAAATTCACGTTCATGATCCATAAAATGATAAAATCCGGTGTGTTCTAACATCTAAAAATCCTTATTCATCATGTTCTTCGACATACGATTCATATAACTTCAAGAATCACAGTAGCATCACCATAATCGTTACCATACGAAGTAACCAACGACAAAACATCAAAAATCCGAATTGATGAAGGGAATTACATCAACATATATCTTGAATTCCATCCAAAACCATACGAAACATATCAATACTCATATATTGATACAACACTAACTTAGTACGGTAATCCAACTCGTTGTCATGCTCATCAACTTGTTTATATGATAATCATCAACTCAAGAACATCATATACAATCCAAAACGAAATCTCAAAGTGAAGAGTAATTACCTTTTTGAAGGAAAGGATTGATTTCAAGAATCACCAATGATTTCAAGAACAAAGCTTTACTCCATGATTTCCATCTTTAATCTTGTTAAAGAGGATCGTCCCTCGATGTTTAGGAACTCCAAATGTTCTCACAAGGTTGTCTCTATCGGGTGAAAGGAAAGAAATGGACGAAATGTTTCATGACACCCGTTTGTCCCTTTATATAGAATGCACCACTAGCGTGCGCTAAACCCTTATGTTTAGCGTGCGCTAGCCTTAGCGTGCGCTAACTGACTTTGTTAGCGTGCGCTATCGCGATCGCAGGCTACTGTCTTGCTTCGTAAACTACCTTACGTACGTAATGCCCATGCATTAACGTACGTAAATCATCATGCTTAGCGTACGCAAGTCATTTATCTTAGCGTGCGCTATCCGAAGTTGACTTGCTACAGCGTTCACCTACCACTCGCCCCCACATTCCGACAGCATCTGGCAAGGATAAGATTCCTTGTTGACTGATACATAGTTAGCGTGCGCTAAGCCTAATATTTTAGCGTGCGCTAATACTTCAGGACAACAACCGTTGACTTACCAGAACGTGCGCCGAAAGCAGCCGGGTCCACACGCAGATTCCTTCCGATCTGTCTGCACTAGCGTACGCTAACCTATAAACGTAGCGTGCGCTAATCCTGCACGATAGCGTGCGTTATGCATGAATATCAGCGTGCGCTAATAAGGCTATACTTAGCCATTTTCCGCAGTTCTTGTCCAACGTCTCGACATACCAAAAGCGAACATAAGACACACTGAACACAACACTGAATCCAATAATATCATCATACGATATACCCAATATCAAAAGTACGACAACCTGATACACAATATCCTCAAATGTAATTGTCGACCAAATACGACAATTATACCGATACTGATATCTCAGTCCTTTATTTATTTTATCTCTACTGTACAGATTCCACGCTGTACAATATAACTCGGATAAAATAATATTAAACATCAGTAGTAGAAAATTCCGGATATTACAAGATTAAAGGTTCATGAGGTTCCTAGAGGACTAGGCCCATGAAGTTCCTTTGGGTTTATATTTAAGTCTCATGATATTCCTAGAGGACTAGGCTCATGCAGTTATTTGGATTTGGATTAAAGGTTCATGAGGTTCCTAGGGGACTAGACTCACAAAGTTCCTTTAGATTTGGAATTACGGTTCATGAGGTTCCTAGAGGACTAGGGCCATGAAGTTCCTTTGAATTTGGATAAAAGGTTAATGAGGTTCCTAGAATACTAGGCTCATGAAGTTCCTTTGAATTTGGATTTAAGGTTCATGAGGTTTCTAGGGGACTTGGCTCACGAAGTTCTATCGGATTTGGATTTAAAGTTCATGAGGTTTCTAGCGGACTAGGCTCATGAAGTTCCTTTAGATTTGGATTAAAGGTCCATGATGTTCCTAGAGGATTAGCTCATGAAGTTCCATTAGAATAGGATTTAAGGTTTATGAGGTTACCAGATGACTAGGCTCATGAAGTTTTATTGGATTTGGATTTAAGGTTCATGAGGTCCTTAGAGGACTAGGCTCTTGAAGTTCATTTGAATTTAGATTAAAGGTTTATGAGGTTCCTAGAGGACTAGGCCCATGAATTTCCTTTGGGTTTGGATTTAAGTCTCATGATATTCCTACAGGACTAGGCTCATGCAGTTATTTGGATTTGGATTAAAAGCTCGTGAGGTTCCTAGGGGGCTAGACTCATAAAGTTCCTTTAGATTTGGAATAACGGTTCATGAAGTTCCTAGAGAACTAGGGCCATGAAGTTCCATTGGATTTAGATTAAAGTTTCATGAGGTTCGTAGAGACTGAGGCTCAAGAACCTCCATTCGATTTGGATTAAAGGTTCATGAGGTTCCTAGAGGCTGAGGCTCATGAAGTTCCATTAGATTTGGATTAAAGGTTCATGAGGTTCATAGAGGACTGGGCTCGTGAAGTTCCATTGGATTTGAATTAAAGGTTCATGAGGTTCCTAGAGGACTGGGCTCGTGAAGTTCCTTTGAATTTAAATTTAAAATCATGAGGTTTCTAAGGGACGAGGCTCAAAAAGTTCCAATGGATTTGGATTTAAAGTTCATGATGTTTCTAGAGGACTAGACTCATGAACTTCCTTTAGATTTGGATTAAAGGTTGATGAGGTTCCTAGAAGATTAGTCTCATGATGTCCCATTGGATTAGGATTTAAGGTTCATAAGGTTCTTAGAGGACTAGGCTCATGAAGTACTATTGGATTTGGATTTAAGGTTTATGAGGTCCTTAGAAGACTAGGCTCTTGAAGTTCATTTGAATTCAGATTAAAGGTTCATGAGGTTTCTGGAGGACTAGGCTCATGAAGTTCCTTTGAATTTGGATTTAAGGTACATGAGGTTCCTATAGGAATAGGCTCATGAAGTTCCTTTGAATTTGGATTTAAGGTTCATTAGGTTGATAGAGGACTAGGATCATGAAGTTGCATTGGATTCGAATTTAAAGGTTCATGAGGTTTCTAGGGGACTTGGCTCCCGAAGTTCCATCATATTTGGATTTGAAGTTAATGAGGTTTCTAGAGGACTAGGCTCATGAAGTTCCTTTAGATTTGGATTAGAGGTTCATGAGGTTCCTAGAGGATTAGGCTCATGGAGTTCCATTAAATTAGGATTTAAGGTTTATGAGGTTCCCAGATGACTAGGCTCATGAAGTTTTATAGGATTTGGATTTAAGGTTCATGAGGTCCTTCGAAGACTAGGCTCATGAAGTTCCTTTGAATTTAGATTAAAGGTTCATGAGGTTTCTAGCGTTCTAGGCTCATGAAGTTCATTTGGGTTCGGATTTAAGTCTCATGAGATTCCTAGAGGACCAGGCTCATGCAGTTCCTTTGGATTTGGATTAAAGGTTCATGAGAGTCCTTGGGCACTAGACTCATGAAGTTCATTTGGATTTTGAATGACAGTTCATAAGGTTCATAGAGGACCAGGGTGATGAAGTTCCTCTGGATTTGGATTAAAGGTTCATGAGATTTCTATAGGACTACGCTCATGAAGTTTCATTGGATTTGGATTAAAGGTTCATGATGTTCCTATAGGACTAGGCTCATGAAGTTCTATTGGATTTGGATTTAAGGTTCATGAGGTCCTTAGAAGACTAGGCTCTTGAAGTTCATTTGAATTTAGATTAAAGGTTCATGAGGTTCCTAGAGGACTAGGCCCATGAAGTTCCTTTGGGTTTGTATTTAAGTCTCATGATATTCCTAGAGGACTAGGCTCATGCAGTTATTTGGATTTGGATTAAAGGTTCATGAGGTTCCTAGGGGACTAGACTCACAAAGTTCCTTTAGATTTGGAATTACGGTTCATGAGGTTCCTAGAGGACTAGGGCCATGAAGTTCCTTTGAATTTGGATAAAAGGTTAATGAGGTTCCTAGAATACTAGGCTCATGAAGTTCCTTTGAATTTGGATTTAAGGTTCATGAGGTTTCTAGGGGACTTGGCTCACGAAGTTCTATCGGATTTGGATTTAAAGTTCATGAGGTTTCTAGCGGACTAGGCTCATGAAGTTCCTTTAGATTTGGATTAAAGGTCCATGAGGTTCCTAGAGGATTAGCTCATGAAGTTCCATTAGAATAGGATTTAAGGTTTATGAGGTTACCAGATGACTAGGCTCATGAAGTTTTATTGGATTTGGATTTAAGGTTCATGAGGTCCTTAGAGGACTAGGCTCTTGAAGTTCATTTGAATTTAGATTAAAGGTTTATGAGGCTCCTAGAGGACTAGGCCCATGAATTTCCTTTGGGTTTGGATTTAAGTCTCATGATATTCCTACAGGACTAGGCTCATGCAGTTATTTGGATTTGGATTAAAAGCTCGTGAGGTTCCTAGGGGGCTAGACTCATAAAGTTCCTTTAGATTTGGAATAACGGTTCATGAAGTTCCTAGAGAACTAGGGCCATGAAGTTCCATTGGATTTGGATTAAAGTTTCATGAGGTTCGTAGAGACTGAGGCTCAAGAACCTCCATTCGATTTGGATTAAAGGTTCATGAGGTTCCTAGAGACTGAGGCTCATGAAGTTCCATTGGATTTGGATTCAAGGTTCATGATGTTCATAGAGGACTGGGCTCGTGAAGTTCCATTGGATTTGAATTAAAGGTTCATGAGGTTCCTAGAGGACTGGGCTCGTGAAGTTCCTTTGAATTTAAATTTAAAATCATGAGGTTTCTAAGGGACGAGGCTCAAAAAGTTCCAATGGATTTGGATTTAAAGTTCATGATGTTTCTAGAGGACTAGACTCATGAACTTCCTTTAGATTTGGATTAAAGGTTGATGAGGTTCCTAGAAGATTAGTCTCATGATGTCCCATTGGATTAGGATTTAAGGTTCATAAGGTTCTTAGAGGACTAGGCTCATGAAGTACTATTGGATTTGGATTTAAGGTTTATGAGGTCCTTAGAAGACTAGGCTCTTGAAGTTCATTTGAATTCAGATTAAAGGTTCATGAGGTTTCTGGAGGACTAGGCTCATGAAGTTCCTTTGAATTTGGATTTAAGGTACATGAGGTTCCTATAGGAATAGGCTCATGAAGTTCCTTTGAATTTGGATTTAAGGTTCATTAGGTTGATAGAGGACTAGGATCATGAAGTTGCATTGGATTCGAATTTAAAGGTTCATGAGGTTTCTAGGGGACTTGGCTCCCGAAGTTCCATCATATTTGGATTTGAAGTTAATGAGGTTTCTAGAGGACTAGGCTCATGAAGTTCCTTTAGATTTGGATTAGAGGTTCGTGAGGTTCCTAGAGGATTAGGCTCATGGAGTTCCATTAGATTAGGATTTAAGGTTTATGAGGTTCCCAGATGACTAGGCTCATGAAGTTTTATAGGATTTGGATTTAAGGTTCATGAGGTCCTTCGAAGACTAGGCTCATGAAGTTCCTTTGAATTTAGATTAAAGGTTCATGAGGTTTCTAGCGTACTAGGCTCATGAAGTTCATTTGGGTTCGGATTTAAGTCTCATGAGATTCCTAGAGGACCAGGCTCATGCAGTTCCTTTGGATTTGGATTAAAGGTTCATGAGATTCCTTGGGCACTAGACTCATGAAGTTCATTTGGATTTTGAATGACAGTTCATAAGGTTCATAGAGGACCAGGCTCATGAAGTTCCTCTGGATTTGGATTAAAGGTTCATGAGATTTCTATAGGACTACGCTCATGAAGTTTCATTGGATTTGGATTAAAGGTTCATGAGGTTCCTATAGGACTAGGCTCATGAAGTTCTATTGGATTTGGATTTAAGGTTCATGAGGTCCTTAGAAGACTAGCTCTTGAAGTTCATTTGAATTTAGATTAAAGGTTCATGAGGTTCCTAGAGGACTAGGCCCATGAAGTTCCTTTGGGTTTGTATTTAAGTCTCATGATATTCCTAGAGGACTAGGCTCATGCAGTTATTTGGATTTAGATTAAAGGTTCATGAGGTTCCTAGGGGACTAGACTCACAAAGTTCCTTTAGATTTGGAATTACGGTTCATGAGGTTCCTAGAGGACTAGGGCCATGAAGTTCCTTTGAATTTGGATAAAAGGTTAATGAGGTTCCTAGAATACTAGGCTCATGAAGTTCCTTTGAATTTGGATTTAAGGTTCATGAGGTTTCTAGGGGACTTGGCTCATGAAGTTCTATCGGATTTGGATTTAAAGTTCATGAGGTTTCTAGAGGACTAGGCTCATGAAGTTCCTTTAGATTTGGATTAAAGGTCCATGAGGTTCCTAGAGGATTAGCTCATGAAGTTCCATTAGAATAGGATTTAAGGTTTATGAGGTTACCAGATGACTAGGCTCATGAAGTTTTATTGGATTTGGATTTAAGGTTCATGAGGTCCTTAGAAGACTAGGCTCTTGAAGTTCATTTGAATTTAGATTAAAGGTTTATGAGGTTCCTAGAGAACTAGGCCCATGAATTTCCTTTGGGTTTGGATTTAAGTCTCATGATATTCCTACAGGACTAGGCTCATGCAGTTATTTGGATTTGGATTAAAGGCTCGTGAGGTTCCTAGGGGACTAGACTCATAAAGTTCCTTTAGATTTGGAATAACGGTTCATGAAGTTCCTAGAGAACTAGGGCCATGAAGTTCCATTGGATTTGGATTAAAGTTTCATGAGGTTCGTAGAGACTGAGGCTCAAGAACCTCCATTCGATTTGGATTAAAGGTTCATGAGGTTCCTAGAGACTGAGGCTCATGAAGTTCCATTGGATTTGGATTAAAGGTTCATGAGGTTCATAGAGGACTGGGCTCGTGAAGTTCCATTGGATTTGAATTAAAGGTTCATGAGGTTCCTAGAGGACTGGGCTCGTGAAGTTCCTTTGAATTTAAATTTAAAATCATGAGGTTTCTAAGGGACGAGGCTCAAAAAGTTCCTTTGGATTTGGATTTAAAGTTCATGATGTTTCTAGAGGACTAGACTCATGAACTTCCTTTAGATTTGGATTAAAGGTTGATGAGGTTCCTAGAAGATTAGTCTCATGATGTCCCATTGGATTAGGATTTAAGGTTCATAAGGTTCTTAGAGGACTAGGCTCATGAAGTTCTATTGGATTTGGATTTAAGGTTTATGAGGTCCTTAGAAGACTAGGCTCTTGAAGTTCATTTGAATTCAGATTAAAGGTTCATGAGGTTTCTGGAGGACTAGGCTCATGAAGTTCCTTTGAATTTGGATTTAAGGTACATGAGGTTCCTATAGGAATAGGCTCATGAAGTTCCTTTGAATTTGGATTTAAGGTTCATTAGGTTGATAGAGGACTAGGATCATGAAGTTGCATTGGATTCGAATTTAAAGGTTCATGAGGTTTCTAGGGGACTTGGCTCCCAAAGTTCCATCATATTTGGATTTGAAGTTAATGAGGTTTCTAGAGGACTAGGCCCATGAAGTTCCTTTAGATTTGGATTAGAGGTTCATGAGGTTCCTAGAGGATTAGGCTCATGGAGTTCCATTAGATTAGGATTTAAGGTTTATGAGGTTCCCAGATGACTAGGCTCATGAAGTTTTATAGGATTTGGATTTAAGGTTCATGAGGTCCTTCGAAGACTAGGCTCATGAAGTTCCTTTGAATTTAGATTAAAGGTTCATGAGGTTTCTAGCGTACTAGGCTCATGAAGTTCATTTGGTTTCGGATTTAAGTCTCATGAGATTCCTAGAGGACCAGGCTCATGCAGTTCCTTTGGATTTGGATTAAAGGTTCATGAGATTCCTTGGGCACTAGACTCATGAAGTTCATTTGGATTTTGAATGACAGTTCATAAGGTTCATAGAGGACCAGGCTCATGAAGTTCCTCTGGATTTGGATTAAAGGTTCATGAGATTTCTATAGGACTACGCTCATGAAGTTTCATTGGATTTGGATTAAAGGTTCATGAGGTTCCTATAGGACTAGGCTCATGAAGTTCTATTGGATTTGGATTTAAGGTTCATGAGGTCCTTAGAAGACTAGGCTCTTGAAGTTCATTTGAATTTAGATTAAAGGTTCATGAGGTTCCTAGAGGACTAGGCCCATGAAGTTCCTTTGGGTTTGTATTTAAGTCTCATGATATTCCTAGAGGACTAGGCTCATGTAGTTATTTGGATTTGGATTAAAGGTTCATGAGGTTCCTAGGGGACTAGACTCATAAAGTTCCTTTAGATTTGGAATTACGGTTCATGAGGTTCCTAGAGGACTAGGGCCATGAAGTTCCTTTGAATTTGGATAAAAGGTTAATGAGGTTCCTAGAATACTAGGCTCATGAAGTTCCTTTGAATTTGGATTTAAGGTTCATGAGGTTTCTAGGGGACTTGGCTCACGAAGTTCTATCGGATTTGTATTTAAAGTTCATGAGGTTTCTAGAGGACTAGGCTCATGAAGTTCCTTTAGATTTGGATTAAAGGTCCATGAGGTTCCTAGAGGATTAGCTCATGAAGTTCCATTAGAATAGGATTTAAGGTTTATGAGGTTACCAGATGACTAGGCTCATGAAGTTTTATTGGATTTGGATTTAAGGTTCATGAGGTCCTTAAAAGACTAGGCTCTTGAAGTTCATTTGAATTTAGATTAAAGGTTTATGAGGTTCCTAGAGGACTAGGCCCATGAATTTCCTTTGGGTTTGGATTTAAGTCTCATGATATTCCTAGAGGACTAGGCTCATGCAGTTATTTGGATTTGGATTAAAGGCTCGTGAGGTTCCTAGGGGACTAGACTCATAAAGTTCCTTTAGATTTGGAATAACGGTTCATGAAGTTCCTAGAGAACTAGGGCCATGAAGTTCCATTGGATTTGGATTAAAGTTTCATGAGGTTCGTAGAGACTGAGGCTCAAGAACCTCCATTCGATTTGGATTAAAGGTTCATGAGGTTCCTAGAGACTGAGGCTCATGAAGTTCCATTGGATTTGGATTAAAGGTTCATGAGGTTCATAGAGGACTGGGCTCGTGAAGTTCCATTGGATTTGAATTAAAGGTTCATGAGGTTCCTAGAGGACTGGGCTCGTGAAGTTCCTTTGAATTTAAATTTAAAATCATGAGGTTTCTAAGGGACGAGGCTCAAAAAGTTCCATTGGATTTGGATTTAAAGTTCATGATGTTTCTAGAGGACTAGACTCATGAACTTCCTTTAGATTTGGATTAAAGGTTGATGAGGTTCCTAGAAGATTAGTCTCATGATGTCCCATTGGATTAGGATTTAAGTTCATAAGGTTCTTAGAGGACTAGGCTCATGAAGTTCCATTGGATTTGGATTTAAGGTTTATGAGGTCCTTAGAAGACTAGGCTCTTGAAGTTCATTTGAATTCAGATTAAAGGTTCATGAGGTTTCTGGAGGACTAGGCTCATGAAGTTCCTTTGAATTTGGATTTAAGGTACATGAGGTTCCTATAAGAATAGGCTCATGAAGTTCCTTTGAATTTGGATTTAAGGTTAATTAGGTTGATAGAGGACTAGGATCATGAAGTTGCATTGGATTCGAATTTAAAGGTTCATGAGGTTTCTAGGGGACTTGGCTCCCGAAGTTCCATCATATTTGGATTTGAAGTTAATGAGGTTTCTAGAGGACTAGGCTCATGAAGTTCCTTTAGATTTGGATTAGAGGTTCATGAGGTTCCTAGAGGATTAGGCTCATGGAGTTCCATTAGATTAGGATTTAAGGTTTATGAGGTTCCCAGATGACTAGTCTCATGAAGTTTTATAGGATTTGGATTTAAGGTTCATGAGGTCCTTCGAAGACTAGGCTCATGAAGTTCCTTTGAATTTAGATTAAAGGTTCATGAGGTTTCTAGCGTACTAGGCTCATGAAGTTCATTTGGATAAAAGGTTAATGAGGTTCCTAGAATACTAGGCTCATGAAGTTCCTTTGAATTTGGATTTAAGGTTCATGAGGTTTCTAGGGGACTTGGCTCACGAAGTTCTATCGGATTTGGATTTAAAGTTCATGAGGTTTCTAGAGGACTAGGCTCATGAAGTTCCTTTAGATTTGGATTAAAGGTCCATGAGGTTCCTAGAGGATTAGCTCATGAAGTTCCATTAGAATAGGATTTATGGTTTATGAGGTTACCAGATGACTAGGCTCATGAAGTTTTATTGGATTTGGATTTAAGGTTCATGAGGTCCTTAGAAGACTAGTCTCATGAAGTTCCTTTGGGTTTGGATTTAAGTCTCATCAAATTCCTAGAGGACTAGGCTCATGAAGTTATTTGGATTTGGATTAAAGGTTCGTGAGGTTCCTAGGGGACTAGACTCATAAAGTTCCTTTGGATTTAGAATCACGGTTCATGCGGTTCCAAGAGGACTAGGGCCATGAATTTCCTTTGGGTTTGGATTAAAGGTTCATGAGGTTCCTAGAGAACTAGGCTCATGAAGTTCCATTGGATTTGGATTAAAGTTTCATGAGGTTCGTAGAGACTGAGGCTCAAGAAATTCCATTGGATTTGGATTAAAGGTTCATGAGGTTCCTAGAGACTAAGGCTCATGAAGTTCCATTGGATTTGGATTAAAGGTTCATGAGATTCTTTGGGGACTAGACTCATGAAGTTTTATTGGATTTGGATTTAAGGTTCATGAGGTCCTTCGAAGACTAGGCTCATGAAGTTCCTTTGAATTTAGATTAAAGGTTCATGAGGTTTCTAGAGGACTAGGCTCATGAAGTTCATTTGGGTTCGGATTTAAGTCTCATGAGACTCCTAGAGGACCAGGCTCATGCAGTTCCTTTGGATTTGGATTAAAGGTTCATGAGATTCCTTGGGCACTAGACTCATGAAGTTCATTTGGATTTTGAATGACAGTTCATAAGGTTCATAGAGGACCAGGCTCATGAAGTTCCTCTGGATTTGGATTAAAGGTTCATGAGATTTCTATAGGACTACGCTCATGAAGTTTCATTGGATTTGGATTAAAGGTTCATGGGGTTCCTATAGGACTAGGCTCATGAAGTTCTATTGGATTTGGATTTAAGGTTCATGAGGTCCTTAGAAGACTAGGCTCTTGAAGTTCATTTGAATTTAGATTAAAGGTTCACGAGGTTCCTAGAGGACTAGGCCCATGAAGTTCCTTTGGGTTTGTATTTAAGTCTCATGATATTCCTACAGGACTAGGCTCATGCAGTTATTTGGATTTGGATTAAAGGTTCATGAGGTTCCTAGGGGACTAGACTCAAAAAGTTCCTTTAGATTTGGAATTACGGTTCATGAGGTTCCTAGAGGACTAGAGCCATGAAGTTCCTTTGAATTTGGATAAAAGGTTAATGAGGTTCCTAGAATACTAGGCTCATGAAGTTCCTTTGAATTTGGATTTAAGGTTCATGAGGTTTCTAGGGGACTTGGCTCACGAAGTTCTATCGGATTTGGATTTAAAGTTCATGAGGTTTCTAGAGGACTAGGCTCATGAAGTTCCTTTAGATTTGGATTAAAGGTCCATGAGGTTCCTAGAGGATTAGCTCATGAAGTTCCATTAGATTAGGATTTAAGGTTTATGAGGTTACCAGATGACTAGGCTCATGGAGTTTTATTGGATTTGGATTTAAGGTTCATGAGGTCCTTAGAAGACTAGGCTCATGAAGTTCCTTTGGGTTTGGATTTAAGTCTCATCAAATTTCTAGAGGACTAGGCTCATGCAGTTATTGGGATTTGGATTAAAGGTTCGTGAGGTTCCTAGGGGAGTAGACTCATAAAGTTCCTTTGGATTTAGAATCACGGTTTATGCGGTTCCAAGAGGACTAGGGCCATGAAGTTCCTTTGGGTTTGGAATAAAGGTTCATGAGGTTCCTAGAGAACTAGGCTCATGAAGTTCCATTGGATTTGGATTAAAGTCTCATGATATTCCTAGAGGACTGGGCTCATGCAGTTATTTGTATTTGGATTAAAGGTTCATGAGGTTCCTAGGGGACTAGACTCACAAAGTTCCTTTAGATTTTGTAACACCCAAAATTTATTTATTTATTTATTTTTTTTTTTTTTTTTTTTTTTTTTTACCGAAATAGTATAAAGTTTGACACCAATTCATAAAGGAACTTCATTTATTTAATTTAATAAGCCAATAATGGCAATCAAGTTATCAAACTTCTAAAGAAAACAACATAAGTAAAACTTTCTAATATAGAAATGTCAAAAGCGGAAGTACTAAAATGTTCATTGTCGTAAAATAAATAGCAGTGTGTCACGAATGCTCAAAATCAGTCCCTAGCCTCCTTAATCGTAATACGAAAAATGTTAAGTAAACCGTAAGCACAAAGCTTAGTGAATTCAAACACAACATTATACCAATATCCACAATCACTAGACTGGATTTAAATATATATAGTTTTAACATTTAAACATAAGCCAAGAACAAATCAAGGCTTATAAGGAGGGCTAGTAGGTTACCCGCATCTCACAAACCGAAGAGTATTGGGTTAATCTTACCCTCACCTCACATCCGGAGGGTATTGGAGTAATTATACCTAACCACGCGCACCGGACAAAAGCCGGATAATTGCTATGATCCCTCAACAATAAACATACGTGCACATGTATGATTAACAATTTAAGCATGCATCCACATTATCATACCATAATAATAATTTAACACTCACGTGCTAACCTAGCAATCATAAATATTGAGACAATGGAGTGAGAGAACTCACCTTGAATACTTAAGGAGATTGCTAAATCAAAACTGGCTACCACACTTGAGCAAATGCCAAAACTTCACCTATTATAAACTAGGAGTTAGGATATACCCAAAGATGAAGCTTAAAGACTTAAACAAAAATCTGGACAGCAAGGTCTAAAAACAGACCCGCTGTTAAAGATGGATTTACTTAATTTTCCTAAGTATTAACATATCAATATTAAATTTTTCTAAGAAACTAGAGTCTTTCCCCTTTTTAAAACAGTAAAGAACTCACTCTAACTCCAAAATATGAATTTATTATGATGCTTTTAAAAAGACATCGCAGTGCAGTCCCAAATCATAGGAATCAGTAGTGTTGGCCAATTCTACCCAACTTGTGGGTAGACATTGTCCAAACTAAAAATCACAGAGATAATAGACATAAATACCAAAGTCTCAGAGTTGGAATCGACCAAAAAGGGTTTCCCAAACTCTAGATATGAAATTCACAACATGACTAATTACAAAACCCTTAAAAGCTGATGACAGAAAACTGATCTGGAGTGTGAACTCAATATGACTAAGAAATACTTGGAGATAACATCCCATAAACTCCATATCACAACTTTAGGTCATAACACACATGTGGGAACTTGGAATCCCATTAGATCATTTCCCAAGCCCTAGAAACGAATAAAACAAGTTGACCTATCAGATCAGACCCGGATCAGACCTACCAGCAAAGGTGCCGTTCTTGCCCATGGATAAAGTCCTAATTAGTGAGAGTGACCTTAATAAGAAAGTTACCCAACACAATTTGTAAACTTTTGGCACAGGTCTGAGATCCGTTTGAGTTATAGAATTCAAGTTATGATTTTTGTAAGATGACTACAAATCTGATGGAAACAGAATCGTAGCCAACCCTTAATCTTTTTAACCAATCCATTCCTCTCCCTTTTGAAACACATTCCTAGATGTGTTTATCACCCAATTTCAGTCCCCTATGAACATGGTGGCACTAAAAAGGGCTAGGGGTCATTGGTATTTCATTTAGTCACAAGGAAAAGAATCAAATCAACATAATATATGACAAACCACAATTTTCCCCTTTCTTAAGGGTTCCTTGATCTTTCAAATACACAAATATCTATATACACATCTTAGAAGATGCTATAAAGTTGTATACTTAGATCTAAACATATTGATATGGATATGTTGAGAATCCAAATAATAACTAACAAGAATTATAACCATTCACAAGATCTATCACATTTTATCACCTAAATAAAACTTGGTGATTTCCATGATTCATTTAGACCTTGTATTTTTATATAATCATCTAGATCCATCATACACCATGTATAGGGTGTAGATATAATCTAGAGATGATGATAACATACAACTTATAATAATAACAACATTGGTTAAAACCATAAGATCTATCTTCTTTAAATCACACAAGTTACAACTTGATGATTTTTATGAATCATATAGATCTTTTACATAATATGATCATCTAGGCTCATCATACACCATGTATAGGAGGTGGTGATGAATTTTCTAGATGATAAACAACACTTAAAACAATTAATTGATTATAAATCAAAAGAAAAGATTAAAACACCTTAAAGATCTTACCTTAGCTTGTTACACCAACAAGGAAATGAAGGAGAAGATGATTATGGCTTTGGGAAGAGAAAAATGAGAGAGAGATGGGAGAGATGGGAGATCGGCCGAAAAAATGAGGGAGAGAGGAGGAGGTTAGGGTTTGTGATATTTTTATAATTCATATTAGGACAAAGCCTAATGACTACACGAATGGGCTAGGCTCAAAACTCATTTCTTACTAGCCCAATATAATTAAATCTATCAATTAACTTAGCCCAAAACTTGTAATTTAATCTAACTTGGCTAATTAATTAAACCCATCATTTAAAATAATTAAATACCATGAAAATAATTAACGTATCGAAAAAAGAAACCGGGCGTTACAACTCTCCCTACTAAGAAGGGACTTGGCCTCGAAGTCAGTCCCTCCGAATAACTCGGGATAATGCGCCTCATCTCGTCTTCAGTTCCCATGTACACTCGGATCCCTTCCTATGCCGCCACCGAACCTTAATGAATAAACAGTCTTACCGCTCAGAAGGGTCTTTGACTTTCGTTCAACAACCGCGATAGGTTTCTCAACATAGTTGAGCCGTTCGTCAATTTGGATGTCCTCCAGAGGTACCACGGCGGTATCGTCAACAATGCACTTCCTCAACTGAGACACGTGGAAGGTGTTATGAATCAAACTAAGCTCGTCAGGCAGCTCCAACCGGTACGCTACCTTACCAACGCGAGCTATGATCTTATAAGGTCCAATAAACCGAGGTCCCAGCTTCCCACGCTTGCG
This sequence comes from Orobanche coerulescens, assembly GCA_033398695.1. Taxonomy (NCBI): domain Eukaryota; kingdom Viridiplantae; phylum Streptophyta; class Magnoliopsida; order Lamiales; family Orobanchaceae; genus Orobanche; species Orobanche coerulescens. The sequence goes on from CM065805.1 coordinate 131,824,997, forward strand.
GAACCTAATCACACCCTTCCAAGGGGAGACCTTTAATAACACATGATCCCACACGAAACTCAAGATCGGAGCGCCGCTTATCTGCATAACTCTTGACGACTCTAGCGGTGACCAAATGATCCCCGATCATTTTGATTTTCTCCGTGGTACGCAAAACAATATCGGTGCTACCGAGCACCCTCTGTCCAACCTCACCCCAACACACCGGGGTTCTACACTTCCTACCATACGGTGCTTCATACGGGGCATGTCGATGCTTGAATGATAATCGTTGTTATATGAAAACTTCGGCTAAATGAAGATGATCATCCCAATCGCCTCCAAAATCAATTGCACATGCCCGAAGCATGTCCTCCAAAGTCTGTATCGTCCGCTCACTCGCCCATCGGTTTGGATGGAGCAAATCTTGAAATGCAATCGGGTACCCAATTCTTCTTGGAATTTCGCCAAAATCGAGAGGTGAATCGAGTATCTCGATCGGAGACAATAGATACGGGCACCCTGCAATGAAACTATCTCGAACAAAAATCTCGCCAATTTTGGTGAAGAACTTTCCTTGATGGCCAGAAATGAGCACTCTTCGTCAATCGATCCACAACTACCCATATCGTATCCGCTCCTTTGCGGTCTTAGGAAGTTTTGTAATAAAGTCCATGGTTAAGTGCTCCCATTTCCACTCGGGAATCTCCAAAGGTTGCAATTTCCCATGAGGTTTCGGTGTTCGGCTTTGACCTTAGGCATGTCGGGCACTCTTCTACATATCGAGCCACATCATTCTTCATCCCGTGCCACCAATAACCCTCACGAAGATCTCGGTACATTTTTGTAGCACCGGATGAATAGAAAACTTGGACTGTGAGCTTCTTCCATAAGAGTTTTCGGTTCCCACGATAAATGGAACCCAAACCCTACCATAACGAGTTAGTAATCCACGCCCATCTCGCTCCATCTTAGGTAACTCATTCACGATCCTTTCACGATTTAGGTTCCCCTCGTGAGTCGCCACATCTTGAGCATCTCGAATCATACCCAATAATGATGTCTCCATAGTCATCCGAAGACATTTCGCCGAATCGGTTCGACAGTTGCTTACGGTGAGTGCGTCGGCTACCACATTAGCTTCTGGGGTGGTAGTGAATCTCACGGTCGTAATCTTTCACCACATCTAACCATCTAACTGCCTCATATTCAAATCCCGCTGATCGAAAAGGTACTTCAAACTTTTATGGTCGGTGTAAATGATACACTTAACCCGTAAAGGTAGTGCCTCCATATCTTGAGAGCAAAAACAACTCCTAATTCCAGTCATGAGTGGGGTAGTTCCTTTCGTGAGGTTTTAGTGGCGAGACGCATAAGCTATCACCTTACCCCGTTGCATCAACACGGCACCAAAACCCGGGAGGGATGCGTCGCGATACACTACCATGCCCTCCACTCCTTAGGTAAAGTCAAAACCGGGGCATTACACAACCGCGTCTTAAGATCTTCAAATGCAAATTGTTGTTCCGGACCCCAAACAAATTTCTCCGACTTCTTGGTCAATCGCGTAAGAGGTAGAGCAATCTTTGAGAAATTTTCAATAAACCTACGATAGTAACCGGCCAAACCCAAGAAACTACGAATCTCCGAAGGCGATTTAGGAGCTTCCCATTTCTTAACCGCATCAATCTTGGCCGGATCGACCTTGATACCTTCCTTGTTCACCACGTGGCCCAAGAATTGAACCTCTTCTAACCAAAATTCACACTTAGAAAATTTAGCATAAAGCCGTTCTCTCGTAGTGTCTCTAGAAGTTCCCGAATGTGCTTTTCATGCTCCTCCCCGGTCTTAGAATAGACCAAAATATCGTCAATAAACACAATGACCGAGCGGTCGAGCATCGGACCACACACCCGATTCATAAGATCCATAAAGCGGCGGGTGCATTAGTGAGTCGAAAGGCATCACCACAAATTCAAAGTGTCCGTATCGGGTTCAAACGCCGTTTTCTCAATGTCACGATCCACGAACTCGCATCGATGATAACCGAACGCAAATCAATCTTGGAAAACCAAGACGCTCCTTGGAGTTGGTCGAAAAGATCGTCGATACGAGGTAAAGGATAACGGTTCTTTATCGTGAGTTTATTCAACTCCCGATAATCTATGCACATTATTTGAGAACCGTCCTTCTTTTCGCGAAAAGTAAAGGAGCACCCCACGGCGAGAAACTTGGCCGTATCACCCCCTCATCACTAAGCTCCCGTAACTGATCTTGAAGCTCTTTCATCTCAGATGGCGCCAAACGATAAGGAGATTTGGCGATCGGAACAGCGCCAGTACTAAATCAATGCGAAACTCCACTTGCCTAATAGGTGGCAAACCCGGGAGTTCCTCAGAAAGACGTCACCAAAGTCGGAAACAACTGGAACATTATCGAGTGCAATAGCAGAGGTACAAGAAGCAATATCCAAATGGGGAATATCTCCTTGAATAATAAGTTCTCCACCCTAGGGTTTTGAACACGAACTTGTCTCTTGCGACAAAGAATTTACGCATCGAATGCATCGAGCCAATCCATACCCACAATAACGCAAAGTTCCCTCATAGCAATAGGGATAAGATCAATGGGGAATTCAACTCCCGAAAATTCAAGGGTACAACCCGATAAACATCGATGCGAAGATAGTTCGATTGTCGGCAACCGATAACCATGGGACGTGCTAGTTTCCGACACCACGCCCCAAACGATTTATGAACGTGCGTGACACGAAGGAGTGAGTAGCGCCGAATCAAACATAACGGCGGCAGGGTGAGAATCTAACAGATAAGTGCACGATTCATAATATTTAAGAAATAAAACAATTACTCTATGGCATAGCATAAAATGAAAGATAAGGAAGAGATGTTTACCTTTCTGATCGCGAGCTTCGCAGCTCCTCCTCGTAAGCCGGTGGACACGTCCTCGTGTCAACATAGTTGGTCCGTTAGAGGTCGACGGTATTGGGATTTGCATTCCCATACTTCTTGACTTTGGGCAATCAGTTTCTTGTGCCCCTTCTCTTGGCAATTGTAACAAACTGGTACCGCATGATGGTAGTAACACAGGGATGTAATGGCTTTTGGAGCCTTGCAATTCTTCAGTGATGCCCTTCCTTCTTACGATTATAACACACCATTGGGGGTCGATCACCGCTTCGCAGATGGCTTGTATTCATATCTTGGTTTATCCCGAATTTTGTCTTCTTATGAGCCTCATTAGAAGTTTTGAAAAAGTGCTCTCAGTTTCCTCTTAGATTGAGTTTGCGGCTCAATCTCTCTCTTCTGTGCCCCATGATCGCACCCAAGGTCGCAAAGTCTTGCATGCTCACAAATTCCCGGATGTCGGTCGTAAAATCGAGATGTACCGACTAACAAGCCATGCTTCATCTCCGGCAAAAGTAGGACAGAAGAAAGCATCTCCATGAACTTGGCGTTCAGATCACTAATGAGACTCGGTGGTGCATTTGTAACGCCATGAACTCCTGCATCATTCTTTGTTGCTCCACCTAGGCACATACCGTGCCTCGAACCACTCCACAACCGGGCCCAAGTAATCGCCCTTATAGCTTCTTGATCATTCTTCCCGTGGTGGTGTTCCACCATGTCTTACCCTTCCTCATTTGGTTCTTTGCTACCAACACTCTAAGTAGTGCAGGCACCCTATAGTCATAAAGGCGCCCTCCACGTCGGATAACCGGTGCTTAGCCGCATCGGATCGTCCTCCCCATCCCAATGAGGTGGGCTGCACTTGCCGAACTTCTCGTAGTAGTACATTAAATCACGAACAGGAGGATCAGGAGCCCTCCCCCCAGGCGGAGGTGCATCTGCCATGCGCTCATCTAGCAGAGCACGAACTTGATCAATGATGTTAGCCGTGACATTTGGAATGATCTCGTTAAAAGCATTATTGAACTCCTCAAAGAACGAGTTCCCTAACTTGAGCTATTTGAATTGCATGGAGGCGAGCAGGCGGAGCCATCTTAAATTGATAAGAAAAGAAAATCGATTCAACCTATGCATGTCTAAGAGATCGAAAACACTCATCTTGCTGAATACTTTTCAACCTTGCCCCGTCCCCAAAACCGGCTCCAATATCTGAATAATAGGGGCCCTTCTATTATTCAATATAGAAGTTCCAATTTCGGTTTCAGGTCTAGTTTCAAAATTTCACTTGCTCCTAGCCGTAATGTTTAATTCACACTCATGGTAGATCTAAAAGGCCCAAATTCTCACATGGTAGATAGTAGCACTAAAGGCATATAATTATCCTCCTAGGCTAGTCTTTGGGATATGTCATAAATGGAGCATACTATTGTGTTTGATAAGTAATAAAATTTAAACTCAATTAGTAAATAAAACTTACTTGGCTGGCTGACCGGCGCACCGTGACATCTTCACTGCTAGTTTTTAATAAACTTTGTACAAGAGAAATAAAATGTTTTAAATTTGAGTCTAGACATCCCTAAGAAGACCTAGTTCACTCAAATGAAAGGCTCCGATACCAACTTGTAACACCCAAAATTTATTTATTTATTTATTTATTTATTTTTTTTTTTTTTTTTTTACCGAAATAGTATAAAGTTTGACACCAATTCATAAAGGAACTTCATTTATTTAATTTAATAAGCCAATAATGGCAATCAAGTTATCAAACTTCTAAAGAAAACAACATAAGTAAAACTTTCTAATATAGAAATGTCAAAAGCGGAAGTACTAAAATGTTCATTGTCGTAAAATAAATAGCAGTGTGTCACGAATGCTCCCGTCAGTCCCTAGCCTCCTTAATCGTAATACCTGAAAAATGTTAAGTAAACCGTAAGCACAAAGCTTAGTGAATTCAAACACAACATTATACCAATATCCACAATCACTAGACCTGGATTTAAATATATATAGTTTTAACATTTAAACATAAGCCAAGAACAAATCAAGGCTTATAAGGAGGGCTAGTAGGTTACCCGCATCTCACAAACCGAAGAGTATTGGGTTAATCTTACCCTCACCTCACATCCCGGAGGGTATTGGAGTAATTATACCTAACCACGCGCACCGGACAAAAGCCGGATAATTGCTATGATCCCCTCAACAATAAACATACAGTGCACATTTATGATTAACAATTTAAGCATGCATCCACATTATCATACCATAATAATAATTTAATACTCACGTGCTAACCTAGCAATCATAAATATTGAGACAATGGAGTGAGAGAACTCACCTTGAATACTTAAGGGAGATTGCTAAATCAAAACTGGCTACCACACTTGAGCAAATGCCAAAACTTCACCTATTATAAACTAGGAGTTAGGATATACCCAAAGATGAAGCTTAAAGACTTAAACAAAAATCTGGACAGCAAGGTCTAAAAACAGACCCACTGTTAAAGATGGATTTACTTAATTTTCCTAAGTATTAACATATCAATATTAAATTTTTCTAAGAAACTAGAGTCTTTCCCCTTTTTAAAACAGTAAAGAACTCACTCTAACTCCAAAATATGAATTTATTATGATGCTTTTAAAAAGACATCGCAGTGCAGTCCCAAATCATAGGAATCAGTAGTGTTGGCCAATTCTACCCAACTTGTGGGTAGACATTGTCCAAACTAAAAATCACAGAGATAATAGACATAAATACCAAAGTCTCAGAGTTGGAATCGACCAAAAAGGGTTTCCCAAACTCTAGATATGAAATTCACAACATGACTAATTACAAAACCCTTAAGAGCTGATGACAGAAAACTGATCTGGAGTGTGAACTCAATATGACTAAGAAATACTTGGAGATAACATCCCATAAACTCCATATCACAACTTTAGGTCATAACACACATGTGGGAACTTGGAATCCCATTAGATCATTTCCCAAGCCCTAGAAACGAATAAAACAAGTTGACCTATCAGATCAGACCCGGATCAGACCTACCAGCAAAGGTGCCGTTCTTGCCCATGGATAAATTCCTAATTAGTGAGAGTGACCTTCATAAGAAAGTTACCCAACACAATTTGTAAACTTTTGGCACAGGTCTGAGATCCGTTTGAGTTATAGAATTCAAGTTATGATTTTTGTAAGATGACTACAAATCTGATGGAAACAGAATCGTAGCCAACCCTTAATCTTTTAACCAATCCATTCCTCTCCCTTTTGAAACACATTCCTAGATGTGTTTATCACCCAATTTCAGTCCCCTATGAACATGGTGGCACTAAAAGGGCTAGGGGTCATTGGTATTTCATTTAGTCACAAGGAAAAGAATCAAATCAACATAATATATGACAAACCACAATTTTCCCCTTTCTTAAGGGTTCCTTGATCTTTCAAATACACAAATATCTATATACACATCTTAGAAGATGCTATAAAGTTGTATACTTAGATCTAAACATATTGATATGGATATGTTGAGAATCAAAATAATAACTAACAAGAATTATAACCATTCACAAGATCTATCACATTTTATCACCTAAATAAAACTTGGTGATTTCCATGATTCATTTAGACCTTGTATTTTTATATAATCATCTAGATCCATCATACACCATGTATAGGGTGTAGATATAATCTAGAGATGATGATAACATACAACTTATAATAATAACAACATTGGTTAAAACCATAAGATCTATCTTCTTTAAATCACACAAGTTACAACTTGATGATTTTTATGAATCATATAGATCTTTTACATAATATGATCATCTAGGCTCATCATACACCATGTATAGGAGGTGGTGATGAATTTTCTAGATGATAAACAACACTTAAAACAATTAATTGATTATAAATCAAAAGAAAAGATTAAAACACCTTAAAGATCTTACCTTAGCTTGTTACACCAACAAGGAAATGAAGGAGAAGATGATTATGGCTTTGGGAAGAGAAAAATGAGAGAGAGATGGGAGAGATCGGCCGAAAAAATGAGGGAGAGAGGAGGAGGTTAGGGTTTGTGATATTTTTATAATTCATATTAGGACAAAGCCTAATGACTACACTAATGGGCTAGGCTCAAAACTCATTTCTTACTAGCCCAATATAATTAAATCTATCAATTAACTTAGCCCAAAACTTGTAATTTAATCTAACTTGGCTAATTAATTAAACCCATCATTTAAAATAATTAAATACCATGAAAATAATTAACGTACCGAAAAAAAAGAAACCGGGCGTTACAGATTTGGAATTACGGTTCATGAGGTTCCTAGAGGACTAGGGCCATGAAGTTCCTTTGAATTTGGATAAAAGGTTAATGAGGTTCCTAGAGGACCAGGCTCATGAAGTTCCTTTGAATTTGGATTTAAGGTTCATGAGGTTTCTAGGGGACTTGGCTCACGAAGTTCTATCGGATTTGGATTTAAAGTTCATGAGGTTTCTAGAGGACTAGGCTCATGAAGTTCCTTTAGATTTGGATTAAAGGTCCATGAGGTTCCTAGAGGATTAGCTCATGAAGTTCCATTAGATTAGGATTTAAGGTTTATGAGGTTACCAGATGACTAGGCTCATGAAGTTTTATTGGATTTGGATTTAAGGTTCATGAGGTCCTTAGAAGACTAGGCTCATGAAGTTCCTTTGGGTTTGGATTTAAGTCTCATCAAATTCCTAGAGGACTAGGCTCATGCAGTTATTGGGATTTGGTTTAAAGGTTCGTGAGGTTCCTAGGGGACTAGACTCATAAAGTTCCTTTGGATTTAGAATCACGGTTCATGCGGTTCCAAGAGGACTAGGGCCATGAAGTTCCTTTGGGTTTGGATTTAAGGTTCATGAGGTTCCTAGAGTACTAGGCTCATGAAGTTCCATTGGATTTGGATTAAATTTTCATGAGGTTCGTAGAGAGATGAGGCTCAAGAAATTCCATTGGATTTGGATTAAAGGTTCATGAGGTTCTTAGAGACTAAGGCTCATGAAGTTCCATCGATTTGGATTAAAGGTTCATGAGATTCTTTGGGGACTAGACTCATGAAGTTCCTTTGGATTTTCAATTACAGCTTATAAGGTTTCTAGAGGACCAAGCTCATGAAGTTCCTCCGGATTTGGATTAAAGGTTCATGAGATTCCTATAAGACTAGGCTCATGAAGTTTCATTGGATTTGGATTAAAGGTTCATGAGGTTCCTAGAGGACTAGGCTCATGCAATTCCTTCGATTCGGATTAAAGGTTCATGAGCTTCCTAGAGGACTAGGCTTATGCAATTCCTTTGGATTCGAATTAAAGGTTCATGAGATTCCTTGGGGACTAGACTCATGAAGATCCTTTGGATTTTGAATTATAGTTCATAAGGTTCCTAGAGGACCAGGCTCATGATGTTCCTCTAGATTTGGATTGAAGGTTCATGAGATTCCTATAGGACTAGGCTCATGAAGTTTCATCGGATTTGGATTAAAGGTTCATGAGGTTCCTAGAGGACTAGGCTCATGAAGTTCTATCGATTTAGATTGAGGGTTCATGAGGTCCATAGAAGACTAGTCTCTTGAAGTTCATTTGAATTTAGATTAAAGGTTCATGAGGTTCCTAGAGGACTAGGCACATGAAGTTCCTTTGGATTTGGATTTAAGTCTCATTATATTCCTAGAGGACTAGGCTCATGCGCTTATTTGGATTTGGATTAAAGGTTCATGAGGTTCCTAGAGAACTAGGGCCATGAAGTTCCATTGATTTGGATTAAAGTTTCATGAGGTTCGTAGAGACCGAGGCTCAAGAACCTCCATTCGATTTGGATTAAATGTTCATGAGGTTCCTAGAGACCGAGGCTCATGAAGTTCCATTAGATTTGGATTAAAGGTTCATGAGGTTCATAGAGGACTGGGCTCGTGAAGTTCCTTTGAATTTAAATTTAAAATCATGAGGTTTCTAAGGGACTAGGCTCAAAAAGTTCCATCGATTTGGATTCAAAGTTCATGATGTTTCTAGAGGACTAGACTCATGAAGTTCCTTTAGATTTGGATTAAAGGTTGATGAGGTTCCTAGAGGATTAGTCTCATGAGGTTCATAAGGTTCTTAGAGGACTAGGCTCATGAAGTTCTATTGGATTTGGATTTAAGGTTCATGAGGTCCTTAGAAGACTAGGCTCTTGAAGTTCATTTGAATTCAGATTAAAGGTTCATGAGGTTTCGGAGGACTAGGCTCATGAAGTTCCTTTAAATTTAGATTTAAGGTACACGAGTTTCCTAGAGGAATAGGCTCATAAAGTTCCTTTGAATTTGGATTTAAGATTCTTTAGGTTGATAGAGGACTAGGATCATGAAGTTGCATCGATTCGAATTTAAAGGTTCATGAGGTTTCTAGGGACTTGGCTCCCAAGTTCCATCGATTTGGATTAAAGTTCATGAGGTTCCTATATGACTAGGCTCATTAAGTTTCATCGATTTGTATTAAAGATTCATGAGGTTCCTATAGGACTAGGCTTATGAAGTTTTATTGGATTTGGATTTAAGGTTCATGAGGTCCTTAGAAGACTAGGCTCTTTAAGTTCATTTAAATTTAGATTAAAGGTTCATGAGGTTCCTAGAGGACGAGGCCCATGAAGTTCATTTGGGTTTGGATTTAAGTCTCATGATATTCCTAGAGGACTAGGCTCATGCAGTTATTTTGATTTGGATTAAAGGTTCATGAGGTTCCTAGGGGACTAGACTCATAAAGTTCCTTTAGATTTGGAATTCCGGTTCATGAGGTTCCTAGAGGACTAGGGCCACGAAGTTCCTTTGAATATGGATAAAAGGTTAATGAGGTTCCTAGAATACTAGGCTAATGAAGTTCCTTTAGATTTGGATTAAAGGTTCATGAGGTTCCTAGAGGATTAGGCTCATGAAGTTCCATTAGATTAGGATTTAAGGATTATGAGGTTCCCAGATGACTAGGCTCATGAAGTTTTATTGGATCTGGATTTAAGGTTCAAGAGGTCCTTAGAAGACTAGGCTCATGAAGTTCTTTTGAATTCAGATTAAAGGTTCATGAGGTTTATAGAGGACTAGGCTCATGAAGTTCATTTGGGTTCGGATTTAAGTCTCATGAGATTCCTAGAGGACCAGGATCATGCAGTTCCTTTGGATTTGGATTAAAGGTTCATGAGATTCCTTGGGGACTAGACTCATGAAGTTCATTTGGATTTTGAATTACAGTTTATAAGGTTCCTAGAGGACCAGACTCATGAACTTCCTCCGGATTGGATTAAAGGTTCATGAGATTCCTATAGACTGTGCTCATTAAGTTTCATCGATTTGTATTAAAGATTCATGAGGTTCCTATAGGACTAGGATTATGAAGTTCTATTGGATTTGGATTTAAGGTTCATGAGGTCCTTAGAAGACTAGGCTCTTTAAGTTCATTTAAATTTAGATTAAAGGTTCATGAGGTTCCTAGAGGACGAGGCCCATGAAGTTCATTTGGGTTTGGATTTAAGTCTCATGATATTCCTAGAGGACTAGGCTCATGCAGTTATTTGGATTTAGATTAAAGGTTCATGAGGTTCCTAGGGGACTAGACTCATAAAGTTCCTTTAGATTTGGAATTCCGGTTCATGAGGTTCCTAGAGGACTAAGGCCACGAAGTTCCTTTGAATATGGATAAAAGGTTAATGAGGTTCCTAGAATACTAGGCTCATGAAGTTCCTTTAGATTTGGATTTAAGGTTCATGAGGTTTCTAGGGGACTTGGCTCACGAAGTTCTATCGGATTTGGATTTAAAGTTCATGAGGTTTCTAGCGGACTAGGCTCATGAAGTTCCTTTAGATTTGGATTAAAGGTCTATGAGGTTCCTAGAGGATTAGCTCATGAAGTTCCATTAGATTAGGATTTAAGGTTTATGAGGTTACCAGATGACTAGGCTCATGAAGTTTTATCGATTTGATTTAAGGTTCATGAGGTCCTTAGAAGACTAGGCTCATGAAGTTCCTTTGGGTTTGGATTTAAGTCTCATCAAATTCCTAGAGGACTAGGCTCATGCAGTTATTGGGATTAGGATTAAAGGTTTGTGAGGTTCCTAGGGGACTAGACTCATAAAGTTCCTTTGGATTTAGAATCACGGTTCATGCGGTTCCAAGAGGACTAGGGCCATGAAGTTCCTTTGGGTTTGGATTAAAGGTTCATGAGGTTCCTAGAGAACTAGGCTCATGAAGTTCCATCGATCTGGATTAAAGTTTCATGAGGTTCGTAGAGACCGAGGCTCAAGAAATTCCATCGATTTGGATTAAAGGTTCATGAGGTTCCTAGAGACTAAGGCTCATGAAGTTCCATCGATTTGGATTAAAGGTTCATGAGATTCTTTAGGGACTAGACTCATGAAGTTCCTTTGAATTTTCAATTACGCTTATAAGGTTTCTAGAGGACCAAGCTCATGAAGTTCCTCCGGATTTGGATTAAAGGTTCATGAGATTCCTATAAGACTAGGCTCATGAAGTTTCATTGATTTGGATTAAAGGTTCATGAGGTTCCTAGAGGACTAGGCTCATGCAGTTCCTTTGGATTCGGATTAAAGGTTCATGAGCTTCCTAGAGGACTAGGCTTATGCAGTTCCTTTGGATTCAGATTAAAGGTTCATGAGATTCCTTGGGGACTAGACTCATGAAGATCCTTTGGATTTTGAATTATAGTTCATAAGGTTCCTAGAGGACCGTGCTCATGAAGTTCCTCCGGATTCGATCAAGGTTCATGAGATTCCTATAGGACTGTGGATCATGAAGTTTCATCGATTCGATTAAAGGTTCATGAGGTTCCTAGAGGACTAGGTTCATGAAGTTCTATTGGATTTAGATTGAGGGTTCATGAGGTCCTTAGAAGACTAGGCTCTTGAAGTTCGTTTGAATTTAGATTAAAGGTTCATGAGGTTCCTAGAGTACTAAGCACATGAAGTTCCTTCGATTTAGATTTAAGTCTCATGATATTCCTAGAGGACTAGGATCATGCGCTTATTCGATTTGGATTAAAGGTTCATGAGGTTCCTAGGGGACTAGACTCATAAAGTTCATTTGGATTTGGAATTACAGTTCATGAGGTTCCTAGAGGACTAGGGCCATGTAGTTCCTTTGAATTTGGATAAAAGGTTAATGAGGTTCCTAGAATACTAGGCTCATGAAGTTCCTTTGAATTTGGATTTAAGGTTCATGAGGTTTCTAAGGGACTTGGCTCACGAAGTTCTATCGGATTTGGATTTAAAGTTCATAAGGTTTCTAGAGGACTAGGCTCATGAAGTTCCGTTAGATTTGGATTAAAGGTTCATGAGGTTCCTAGAGGATTAGCTCATGAAGTTCCATTAGATTAAGATTTAAGGTTTATGAGGTTCCCAAAGGACTAGGCTCATGTAGTTTCATTGGATTTGGATTAAACTTTCATGAGGTTCCTAGAGGACTAGGCCCATGAATTTCCTTTGGGTTTGGATTTAAGTCTCATGATATTCTTAGAGTACTAGGCTCATGCGCTATTCGATTTGGATTAAAGGCTCGTGAGGTTCCTAGGGGACTAGACTCATAAAGTTCCTTTAGATTTGGAATAACGGTTCATGAAGTTCCTAGAGAACTAGGGCCATGAAGTTCCATTGGATTTGGATTAAAGTTTCATGAGGTTCGTAGAGACTGAGGCTCAAGAAACTCCATTCGATTTGGATTAAAGGTTCATGAGGTTCCTAGAGACTGAGGCTCATGAAGTTCCATTAGATTTGGATTAAAGGTTCATGAGGTTCGTAGAGGACTGGGCTCGTGAAGTTCCTTTGCATTTAAATTTAAAATCATGAGGTTTCTAAGGGACTAGGCTCAAAAAGTTCCATTGGATTTGGATTTAAAGTTCATGATGTTTCTAGAGGACTAGACTCATGAATGTAATATCCTAGAATTTCACTATGAATTTTTCGCATTATTTTATCTGGGATGTACTGTACAGAGTGGGACCGACACGATATGAGTGGATAATTTTGGAAACCGTGATGATCGTGCAAAGATGTCTATCGAGGTTATTTTGATTCTAGGATATTACATGCTTGGTGAGTTTTCGATATCGGATATACCGTATGAGTATTTGTATGATTGCCGATTTGGTTGTGATTGTATTCGAGGTATCATACATCGAAGTATCGTATGAGAATGATATCGAACAAGCATATGTATTCGTGATGTCGCGTGTACGTATTCAAGATATTGAGATGTCGATGTGGCGTAAATGGCTAAGTATGAAAGCCATTACGACGCTTATGTAAGGAGTCTTACGACGTAAGCAAGCGTGATTAACGACGTTAAGGAATGTACATTACGACGTTAAGAAGGGATTGACAGATCGAGCCGTGGCTGGCGGTGGGACCCGGTGTCGGCCGCTGGCGCAGATGTGGACAGCGAGTCAACTTCGCATTACGACGCTTATGCATGGCATATTACGACGTAATATGGGTTGATACCGTAGCAAGTCAACCGCTACATTACGACGCTATGGTGATGGTATTACGACGTAACGCAAGGTGCAAAATAGTACAGCTTTACCCTCGATGACAATTACGACGCTATATAGGACATATAGCGTACATTAAAGTCCCTTACGACGTTAACATTGGGACTTAACGCACGTAACGAGATGCGCAGTTTATATAATAAGAGCTGGTCTATCATTTGTTCACGAAAGGAATCAAGATTCCTCCTCCCCAAATCGTCCATCTTCACTCTCAAACCCATTTCAGACCCTCATACCCTTGTTAAGACTTTGATAAGGATGATTGGAAGCTTGAAACTTGGAGTTCTTGGAGTCTTGGAAGTGTTTGATTGTGTTATTCATCTTCAAAAGGTATGTTGATGAACTCTACTCCTTGAATTCGGATTTTGGTGTTAGTGTTGATGTTCTTCTTCGTATGAAGATGATTATGGTATTGTTGTTACGATTCTAGAGGATATATGAACTATATGTTGAAGGAAGATGATGATATGTTGGTTTTTGTCTTGAATATGTTGACTATGATAATAGAATCATGTTGTTCTTGGTGATCTTGGTAGTATTGCTTCGATTCTTGGTGTTAGGAGGATCGTATGTTAGAGAATATGATGATACATGCCTAATATGGATTAGATGATGGCTAGATGTTAGAACATATGGAATTACGCTGCTTTTGTTGGCTACGAACATTATTATGGATTAATTCACGTTCTTGAAGAGTTCTTGAGTAATATATGTCCGTAGATTAGAAGGATTGCGCTTAATTTCAGATACGATTATTCGTGGTGAAAACCTAATTGAATTTCTATGAATTTACAAAGATGATCCGTGTTAATCCGAATTAAGATTGAAGTCGGAACCAAGAATGTTGTAGACGTTGTTAGAACCATTGATTATCGAAATTGATTGTATTCGTATTGATAAGAGTTGATATGGTTTGATTTCGTATGATCGAGATACCGCTGAGTTCGATTGGTTGATTATACCAGCTTGTTGATTGATTATCGAACGTATCGTTAATTGATTATCGCATTAGGTTGCGTTTAATGATCGCTGAAGTTAACCGCCAGTCGCGTGAGTCGGGTCGCGAAGCTTGTAGACGGAGACGGCGGGATTGATAGCGGCTTCGTCGAATTGGTATCAAGGCAAGTTATGCTTGCTCGATTCATAATGTTAATAAATGATTTCGTTTTCATTTCATTTATGATTCATATAGCAATGGTATTATGGAATATATGAATTATCGGAAGGGTGGTATGTATGGTATTTTTGGACTAAGATAAATCATAATGTATATGATTTTAAGGATGTCTAGTGGAAATGGGAACGTGAATTATAATTTGGTCTATTGCATGAGAAGTTGGATTTCAAGGTTAGTTATCGTGTCGATGTTGAACTTGGGATGGTGGTTTGATATTAGTTATGGATCAGACTTCATTTCGGATTGCCGGATAAACCGTGTATTCGCTCGGGCGGTTGGTCGTGGCAAGGTTAGCGTCTCCACTTGAGGTAAATTAATATTGTTAGATTATGATAATCATCATGTTGCATTATTGCATATGTGTGTTGATATTTCATGCGTGAGTGTGCACCATTGTTTGTTACGTTTTGTAATGTGCTCTTCCGTGTGAGCAGTGATCTCATTGGGCCGATGTGTTAGCGGATAAGACCTAAATGTCAACTATGTTCCGGGGAATTACTGTGTGGAAACTTACGTGACCCTAGGTTTCGACCTTCGGGTAATCTGTAATTACATGAACACTGTTAGGGCATAACACCTAAAAGGCACCTATGTTCCGGTATTCCCGTGAGATGCTTCCGTGACCTCTACCGCCTTGGGGTTTATGTGTTAATATTATATGCATTGTTTAGCATGATGCGGACTATTGTCTGATGGAAATACGACTTTGTGGTCGTGTCTGTCTTTCATGATCGAGTTACTGATGCTCTTTTGGGAAATCTTCTGATCCTTGTCGATATGCTTTCTTTGAGATTCGTTGTCATGTTGTATCATGACGCCCATCTTGAGTCTTATTAATTGGTCGCTCACAGCCCATGTATAATTGTATCTATTCGATATTCAGGTTGTCTTTGAAATCCCGTATATACGATTTTTATATGGTTGACTATTTTATTCCCTCGTGTATTCGTCGCCATTGAACCTTTTCTAATCTCGTTCGGAGTCACCATATCGATGGTCAACTCATTGATATCGATCCTTTATAAATCTCGCTTGGATCGGAGTTCACCCCGTCATTGGTAATATCGCTCGTTATTGATCCTTATTGATTCCGTTTGAGAGTTGTCTCATCGCTGGTATTCTTGGTTATTAGTCCTCGGCTGATGTTATTGAATTTACCGTGTCATCGGCATTCTCATTGTTGATCACTTATTATCCCTATCGAGTTACCGTGTCGCCGTATTCTCGTGTCGATTCCTTATTGTTCTTGTTGGAGTATACCGTATCGTTGGTACTCCCGGCCGCTGGTCCTTATTGATCTTGTTAGAGTTTCTTGTGTCGTCGGTATTCTCGGTTGTTGACCCTTATTGATCTTGTTAGAGTTTCATGTGTCGCCGATTCTCGGTTGTTGACCCTTATTGATCTTGTTAGAGTTTCATCGTGTCGCCGATTTTCGGTTGTTGGTCCTTATTGATCTTGTCGAGTTACCGTGTCGTCGGTATTCTCGCTGTCAACCTTTATTGATCTTGTTGGGATTTACCGCCTCGTCGGTATTCTCGGTTATTGATTCTTCGTTGATCTTGTTAGAGTTACCGTATCATGGTATTCTCGTCGTGGTTGATCCTTTGTCGATCTTGTGTGGAAATATCATGTCATTGATATTTCCGTTGTGATGCATCGATTGTTTATCATTATCGATCGTGTGAGCATTCATGCTCGTATTGTTGTCCGGACTTGCCATTGTTTCGGGACGCTTGATTTGCAGATGTATCGTGTGATATCGCTTTCTATCGATTGGGATCCAATTGTGCGACCACCAGAATTGAACTTGGCCGATTATTCTATACTTAGATATGTTTATGTTTGGAAATCTTGGTAGTGTTTCGGATACAGACAGTGATTACATTTGAATTCGTTCATTACTTAAGGACACGAGGCGTGGGATATGGTAAGAATCGGTTGCTATGGTTGTGACAAAGTTGGTAAGGTTGCTTGTAAAATACATTGGGAATGTTTTTACTTTGTAGATTACATTGATATGTAATTGTCTTTGTGATGTGATCGTTATCATTGTTGAGTATTATGGTGACCCGTCGTGGGCTTTATTTTTAGGTACTCGGAGTTCGAGCTAGTAGCGGCCGTGAAGGGATGAGCTTTCCGTGATACCGGCTATGGCGTGATTGTTGGGATTGTGTATTCTTTTCGGTTTTCTAATTCCGCCGCAAATGTAATTAATTGTGTTTTATCCATTGCGTGTGTATATTTAAAATGGCTTTGTATTCTTTGAACTATGTTTTTATCCGCGTGCGTGTGTGTACTTTCAAAGGGCTTTTGACAATTTTAAACGCTTGCGAAAATGATTTTAGCCTTGTGGGTTCCAATATGGGCCCCACGGCACTGTAATATTCCGGTAGGTTTTGGGGTGTTACGAGAAAATGGTATCTGAGCTTGGGTTTCGTAAAACCCGGGCGTGTGTGTTATGTGGCTCTACCGTGCGGTAGTAGCGTGACTTTGAAAATGATTTTCCGACTTTTGAGTCAAACCGATTGAGGTTTCAAAATTTTTGAAATATTTTTAAATTGCCGTATTTGCGATGCCGGTGTGTTGTTAGTGTGTTGAGACTTTGTATGGGAGTCGTATGTCAGGTATCACTAAGATCATCGACTTCACGGACTGTAAGTATGTTCTTTCATTATTTCGCTTTGATGATGATTATTTGAGTATGGTGTCGTGATTTTGAGATATTTGGGATTGAGATACGATTATGATAGGTGTTGAGTTTCGAGGAAACTTATTTAAGTGGGTGTATATGTAATATCCTAGAATTTCACTATGAATTTTTCGCATTATTTTATCCGGGATGTCTTTATGCAGTGGGACCGACACGATATGAGTGGATAATTTTGGAAACCGTGATGATGTGCTAAAGATGTCTATCGAGGTTATTTTGATTCTAGGATATTACATGCTTGGTGAGTTTTCGATATCGGATATACCGTATGAGTATTTGTATGATTGCCGTACTTGGTCGATGTTGTATTCGAGGTATCGTACATCGAAGTATCGTATGAGAATGATATCTAACAAGCATATGTATTCGTATGTCGCGTGTACGTATTCAAGATATTGAGATGTCGCATGTGCGTAAATGGCTAAGTATGAAAGCCATTACGACGCTTATGTAAGGAGTCTTACGACGTAAGCAAGGTGATTAACGACGTTAAGGAATGTACATTACGACGTTAAGAAGGGATTCAGACAGGATCGAGCCGTGGTTGGCGGTGGGACCTTGTCGGGCCGCCGCAGGATGTGGACAGCGAGTCAACTTCGGCATTACGACGCTATGCATGGCATATTACGCGTAATATGGGTTGATATCGTAGCAAGTCAACGCTACATTACGACGCTATGGTGATGGTATTACGCACGTAACGCAAGGTGCAAAATAGTACGCTTTACCTCGGATGACAATTACGTACGCTATATAGGACATATAGCGCACGTTAAAGTCCCTACGACGTTAACATCGGGACTTAACGCACGAACGAGATGCGCGCTTTATATAATAAGAGCTGGTCTTTCATTTGTTCACGAAAGGAATCACGTTTCCTCCTCCCCAAATCGTCCATCTTCACTCTCAAACCCATTTCAGACCCTCATACCCTTGTTAAGACTTTGATAAGGATGATTGGAAGCTTGAAACTTGGAGTTCTTGGAGTCTTGGAAGTGTTTGATTGTGTTATTCATCTTCGAAAGGTATGTTGATGAACTCTACTCCTTGAATTCGGATTTTGGTGTTAGTGTTGATGTTCTTCTTCGTATGAAGATGATTATGGTATTGTTGTTACGATTCTAGAGGATATATGAACTATATGTTGAAGGAAGATGATGATATGTTGGTTTTTGTCTTGAATATGTTGACTATGATAATAGAATCATGTTGTTCTTGGTGATCTTGGTAGTATTGCTTCGATTCTTGGTGTTAGGAGGATCGTATGTTAGAGAATATGATGATACATGCCTAGTATGGATTAGATGATGGCTAGATGTTAGAACATATGGAATTACGTCGTTTTGTTGGCTACGAACATTATTATGGATTAATTCACGTTCTTGAAGAGTTCTTGAGTAATATATGTCCGTAGATTAGAAGGATTGCGTTAATTTCGTAATACGATTATTCGTGGTGAAAACCGTAATTGAATTTCTATGAATTTACAAAGATGATCC
This sequence comes from Orobanche coerulescens, assembly GCA_033398695.1. Taxonomy (NCBI): domain Eukaryota; kingdom Viridiplantae; phylum Streptophyta; class Magnoliopsida; order Lamiales; family Orobanchaceae; genus Orobanche; species Orobanche coerulescens. Next base: position 131,843,830 of record CM065805.1, read on the forward strand.
GTGTTAATCCGAATTAAGATTGAAGTCGGAACCAAGAATGTTGAAGACGTTGAAACAACCATAGATTATCTAAATACGGATAGAATACGTATAGAAAAGAGAAGATAAGGTTTGATTTCGTATGATCGAGATACCGTAGAGTTCGATTGGTTGATTATACCAGTTGTGGATTGATTATCGAACGATCGTTAATTGATTATTGCATTAGGTTGCGTTTAATGATCGTTGAAGTTAACCGTTGTGCTGCGGTGAGTCGGGGCTGCGAAGCTTGTAGACGGAGACGGCGGGATTGATAGCGGCTTCGTCGAATTGGTATCAAGGCAAGTTATGCTTGCTCAGTTCATAATGTTAATAAATGATTTCGTTTTCATTTCATTTATGATTCATATAGCAATGGTATTATGGAATATATGAATTATCGGAAGGGTGGTATGTATGGTATTTTTGGACTAAGATAAATCATAATGTATATGATTTTAAGGATGTCTAGTGGAAATGGGAACGTGAATTATAATTTGGTCTATTGCATGAGAAGTTGGATTTCAAGGTTAGTTATCGTGTCGATGTTGAACTTGGGATGGTGGTTTGATATTAGTTATGGATCAGACTTCATTTCGGATTGTCGGATAAACCGTGTATTCGCTCGGGCGGTTGGTCGTGGCAAGGTTAGCGTCTCCACTTGAGGTAAATTAATATTGTTAGATTATGATAATCATCATGTTGCATTATTGCATATGTGTGTTGATATTTCATGCGGTGAGTGTGCACCATTGTTTGTTACGTTTTGTAATGTGCTCTTCCCGTGAGCAAGGATCATTGGGCGATGTGTTAGGGGATAAGACCTATATGGCACCTATGTTCCGGGTATTCTGTGTGGATACTTTCGTGACCCTTGGTTGCGACCTTGGGGTATTCTCAGAATTACATGAACCGTGTTAGGGATAAGACCTATATGGCACCTATGTTCCGGGTATTCCCGTGAGATGCTTCGTGACCTCTACCGCCGCCTTGGGGTTTATGTGTTAATATTATATGCATTGTTGAGCATGATGCGGACTATTGTCTGATGGAAATACGACATTGTGGTCGTGTCGGTCTTTCATGATCGAGTTCGATGCTCTTTGGGAAATCTTCGATCCTTGTCGATATGCTTTCTTTGAGATTCGTTGTCATGTTGTATCATGACGCCCATCTTGAGTCTTATTAATTGGTCGCTCACGGCCTTCATGTATAATTGTATCTATTCGATATTCAGTTGTCTTTGAAATCCCGTATATACGATTTTTATATGGTTGACTATTTTATTCCTCGTGTATTCGCCGCCATTGAAGCTTTTCTAATCTCGCTCGAGTCACCATATCGATGGTCAACTCATTGATATCGATCCTTTATAAATCTCGCTTGGATCGGAGTTCACCTGTCATTGGTAATATCGCTCGTTATTGATCCTTATTGATTCCGCTTGAGAGTTGTCTCATCGCTGGTATTCTTGGTTATTAGTCCTCGGTTGATGTTATTGGAATTTACCGTGTCATCGGCATTCTCATTGTTGATCACTTATTATCCCTATCGAGTTACCGTGTCGCCGTATTCTCGGTGTCGATTCCTTATTGTTCTTGTTGGAGTATACCGTATCGCTGGTACTCCCGGCCGCTGGTCCTTATTGATCTTGTTAGAGTTTCTCGTGTCGTCGGTATTCTCGGTTGTTGACCCTTATTGATCTTGTTAGAGTTTCGTGTCGCCGTATTCTCGCTTGTTGACCCTTATTGATCTTGTTAGAGTTTACCGTGTCGCCATTTTCGGTTGTTGGTCCTTATTGATCTTGTTGAGTTCGTGTCGTCAAGATTCTCGCTGTCAACCTTTATTGATCTTGTTGGGATTTACCGCCTCGCCGGTATTCTCGGTTATTGATTCTTCGTTGATCTTGTTAGAGTTACTGCATCATGGTATTCTCGCCCGTGGTTGATCCTTTGTCGATCTTGTGTGGAAATATCATGTCATTGATATTTCCGCTGTGATGCATCGATTGTTTATCATTATTGATCGTGGTGAGCATTCATGCTCTGTATTGATGTCCGGACTTGCCATTGTTTCGGGATGCTTGATTTGCAGATGTATCGTGTGATATCGCTTTCTATCAGATTGGGATCCAATGGTGCGACTCACCAGCAGAATTGAACTTGGCCGATTATTCTATACTCGAGATATGTTTATGTTTGGAAATCTTGGTAGTGTTTCGGATACAGCACAGGTGATTACATTTGAATTCGTTCATTACTTAAGGACACGAGGCGTGGGATATGGTAAGAATTGGTTGCTATGGTTGTGACAGGTTGGTAAGGTTGCTTCGGTAAAATACATTGGGAATGTTTTTACTTTGTAGATTACATTGATATGTAATTGTCTTTGTGATGTGATCGTTATCATTGTTGAGTATTATGGTGACCTGTCGTGGGCTTTATTTTTAGGTACTCGGAGTTCGAGCTAGTAGCGGTCGTGAAGGGATGAGCTTTCCGGTGATACTGGCTATGGCGTGATTGTTGGGATTGTGTATTCTTTTCTGGTTTTCTAATTCCGCTGCAAATGTAATTAATTGTGTTTTATCCGCTGCGTGTGTATATTTAAAATGGCTTTCGGTATTCTTTGAACTATGTTTTTATCCGCTGCGTGCGTGTGTGTACTTTCAAAGGGCTTTTTGACAATTTTAAACGTTTGCGAAAATGATTTTAGCCTTGTGGGTTCCAATATGGGCCCCACGGCACTGTAATATTCCCGGTAGGTTTTGGGGGTGTTACAATGAAGTTCCTTTATATTTGGATTAAAGGTTGATGAGGTTCCTAGAGGATTAGTCTCATGAGGTTCATAAGGTTCTTAGAGGACTAGGCTCATGAAGTTCTATTGGATTTGGATTTAAGGTTCCTGAGGTCCTTAGAAGACTAGGCTCTTGAAGTTCATTTGAATTCAGATTAAAGGTTCATGAAGTTTCTGGAGGACTAGGCTCATGAAGTTCCTTTGAATTTAGATTTAAGGTACACGAGTTTCCTAGAGGAATAGGCTCATAAAGTTCCTTTGAATTTGGATTTAAGGTTCATTAGGTTGATAGAGGACTAGGATCATGAAGTTGCATTGAATTCGAATTTAAAGGTTCATGAGGTTTCTAGGGGACTTGGCTCAAGTTCCATCGTATTTGATTTAAAGTTCATGAGGTTTCTAGAGTACTAGGCTCATGAAGTTCCTTTAGATTCGATTAAAGGTTTATGAGGTTCCTAGAGAATTAGGCTCATGAAGTTCCATTAGATTAGGATTTAAGGTTTATGAGGTTCCTGGATGACTAGCTCATGAAGTTTTATCGATCTGGATTTAAGGTTCAAGAGGTCCTTAGAAGACTAGGCTCATGAAGTTCTTTTGAATTCAGATTAAAGGTTCATGAGGTTTCTAGAGGACTAGGCTCATGAAGTTCATTTGGGTTCGGATTTAAGTCTCATGAGATTCCTAGAGGACCAGGATCATGCAGTTCCTTTGGATTTGGATTAAAGGTTCATGAGATTCCTTGGGGACTAGACTCATGAAGTTCATTTGGATTTTGAATTACAGTTCATAAGGTTCCTAGAGGACCAGGCTCATGAAGTTCCTCCGGATTCGATTAAAGGTTCATGAGATTCCTATAGACTAGGCTCATGAAGTTCTACTGATTCGGATTTAAGGTTCATGAGGTCCGTAGAAGACTAGGCTCTTTAAGTTCATTTAAATTTAGATTAAAGGTTCATGAGGTTCCTAGAGGATGAGGCCCATGAAGTTCATTTGGGTTTGGATTTAAGTCTCATGATATTCCTAGAGGACTAGGCTCATGCAGTTATTTTGATTTGGATTAAAGGTTCATGAGGTTCCTAGGGGACTAGACTCATAAAGTTCCTTTAGATTTGGAATTCCGGTTCATGAGGTTCCTAGAGGACTAGGGCCACGAAGTTCCTTTGAATATGGATAAAAGGTTAATGAGGTTCCTAGAATACTAGGCTCATGAAGTTCCTTTGAATTTGGATTTAAGGTTCATGAGGTTTCTAGGGGACTTGGCTCACGAAGTTCTATCGGATTTGGATTTAAAGTTCATGAGGTTTCTAGAGGACTAGGCTCATGAAGTTCCTTTAGATTTGGATTAAAGGTCCATGAGGTTCCTAGAGGATTAGCTCATGAAGTTTCATTAGATTAGGATTTAAGGTTTATGAGGTTCCCAGATGACTAGGCTCATGAAGTTTTATCGATTTGGATTTAAGGTTCATGAGGTCCTTAGAAGACTAGGCTCATGAAGTTACTTTGAATTCAGATTAAAGGTTCATGAGGTTCCTAGAGGACTAGGCTCATGAAGTTCATTTGGGTTCGGTTTTAAGTCTCATGATATTCCTAGATGACTGTGCTCATGCGGTTCCTTCGATTCGGATTAAAGGTTCATGAGATTCCTTGGGGACTAGACTCATGTAGTTCCTTTAGATTTGGATTAAAGGTTGATGAGGTTCCTAGAGGATTAGTCTCATGATGTCCCATTGTATTAGGATTTAAGGTTCATAAGGTTCTTAGAGGACTAGCTCATGAAGTTCTACTGATTCGATTTAAGGTTCATGAAGTCCTTAGAAGACTAGGCTCTTGAAGTTCATTTGAATTCAGATTAAAGGTTCATGAGGTTTCTGGAGGACTAGGCTCATGAAGTTCCTTTGGATTTGGATTTAAGGTACATGAGGTTCCTAGAGGAATAGGCTCATGAAGTTCCTTTGAATTTGGATTTAAGGTTCATTAGGTTGATACAGACTGTGCTCATGAAGTTGCATCGATTCGAATTTAAAGGTTCATGAGGTGTCTAGGGGACTTAGCTCACAAAGTTCCATCAAATTTGGATTTAAAGTTCATGAGATTTCTAGAGGACTAAGCTTATGAAGTTCCTTTAGATTCGGATAAAAGGTTCACGAGGTTCCTAGAGGATTATGCTCATGAAGTTCCATTAGATTAGGATTTAAGGTTTATGAGGTTCCCAGATGACTAGGCTCATGAAGTTTTATTGGATATGGATTTAAGGTTCATCAGGTCCTTAGAAGACTAGGCTCATTAAGTTCCTTTGAATTCAGATTAAAGGTTCATGAGGTTCCTAGAGGACTATGCTCATGCAGCCTTTGGATTCGACACCGGCTCATGAGATTCCTTGGGGACTAGACTCATGTAGTTCCTTTGGATTTTGAATTACAGTTCATAAGGTTCCTAGAGGACCAGGCTCATGAAGTTCCTGTGGATTTCGATTAAAGGTTCATGAGGTTCCTAGAAGACTAGGCTCATGAAGTTTTACTGATTTGATTTAAGATTCATGAGGTCCTTAGAAGACTAGGCTCTTGAAGTTAATTTGAATTTAGATTAAAGGTTCATGAGGTTCCTAGAGGACTAGGTCCATGAAGTTCCTTTGGGTTTAGATTTAAGTCTCATGATATTCCTAGAGAACTAGGCTCATGAAGTTCCATTGGATTTGGATTAAAGTTTCATGAGGTTCGTAGAGACTGAGGTTCAAGAAATTCTATTGGATTTGGAACAAGGTTCATGAGGTTCCTAGAGGACTGGGCTCATGAAGTTCCTTTGAATTTAAATTTAAAATCATGAGGTTTCTAAGGGACTAGGCTCAAAAAGTTCCATTGTATTTGGATTTAAAGTTCATGATGTTTCTAGAGGACTAGACTCATGAAGTTCCTTTAGATTTGTGTTAAAGGTTGATGAGGTTCCTAGCGGATTAGCATCATGATGTCCCATTGGATTAGAATTTAAGGTTCATAAGGTTCATAGAGGACTAGGCTCATGAAGTTCTATTGGATTTGGATTTAAGGTTCATGAGGTCCTTAGAAGACTAGGCTCTTGAAGTTCATTTGAATTCAGATTAAAGGTTCATGAGGTTTCTGGAGGACTAGGCTCATGAAGTTCCTTTGAATTTGGATTTAAGGTACATGAGGTTCCTAGAGGAATAGGCTCATGAAGTTCCTTTGAATTTGGATTTAATGCTCATTAGGTTGATAGAGGACTAGGCTCATGAAGTTGCATTGGATTCGAATTGAAAGGTTCATGAGGTTTCTAGTGGACTTGGCTCACGAAGTTCCATCAGATTTAGATTTATAGTTCATGAGGTTTCTAGAGGACTATGTTTATGAAGTTCCTATAGATTTGGATTAAAGGTTCATGAAGTTCCTAGAGGATTAGGATCATGAAGTTCCATTAGATTAGGATTTAAGGTTTATGAGGTCCCCAGATGACTAGGCTCATGAAGTTCCTAGAGGATTAGTCTCATGATGTCTCATTGGATTAGGATTTAAGGTTCATAAGGTTCTTAGAGGACTAGGCTCATGAAGTTCTATTGTATTTGGATTTAAGGATCATGAGGTCCTTAGAAGACTAGGCTCTTGAAGTTCATTTGAATTCAGATGAAAGGTTCATGAGGTTTCTGGAGGACTAGGCTTATGAAGTTCCTTTGAATTTGGATTTAAGGTACATGAGGTTCCTAGAGGAATAGTCTTATGAAGTTCATTTGAATTTGGATTTAAGGTTCATTAGGTTCATAGAGGACTAGGCTTATGATGTTGCATCGATTCAATTTAAAGGTTCATGAGGTTCTTAGGGGACTTGACTCATGATGTTCCTTTAGATTTGGAATTACGGTTCATGAGGTTCCTAGAGGACTGTGCTCATGAAGTTCCTTTGAATTGATTAAAGGTTCATGAGGTTCCTAGAGGACCGTGCTCAAGAAGTTCCTCAGATTGGGATTAAAGGTTCATGAGATTCCTATCGGACTGTGATCATGAAGTTTCATTGATTTGGATTAAAGGTTCATGAGGTTCCTATAGGACTAGGCTCATGAAGTTTTATTGGATTTGGATTTAAGGTTCATGAGGTCCTTAGAAGACTAGGCTCTTGAAGTTCATTCGAATTTTGATTAAAGGTTCATGAGGTTCCTAGCGGACTAGGCCCATGAAGTTCCTTTAGGTTTAGATTTAAGTCTCATGATATTCCTAGAGGACTAGGCTCATGCGCTATTTGGATTTGGATTAAAGATTCATGAGGTTCCTAGGGGACTAGACTCATAAAGTTCCTTTGGATTTGGAATTATGGTTCATGAGATTCCTAGAGGACTAGGTTCATGAAGTTCCTTTGAATTTGGATAAAAGGTTACTGAGTTTCCTAGAATACTAGGCTCATGAAGTTCTTTTGAATTTGGATTTAAGGTTCATGAGGTTTCTAGGGGACTCTGCTCACGGTTCTATCGGATTTGGATTTAAAGCTCATGAGGTTTCTAGAGGACTAGGCTCATGAAGTTCCTTTAGATTTGGATTAAAGGTTCATGAGGTTCTTAGAGGATTAGCTCATGAAGTTCCATTAGATTAGATTTAAGGTTTATGAGATTGCCAGATGACTAGGCTCATGAAGTTTTATTGGACTTGGATTTAAGGTTCATGAGGTCCTTAGAAGACTAGGTTCATGCAGTTCCTTTGAATTCAGATTAAAGGTTCATGAGGTTCTTAGAGAACTAGGCTCATGAAGTTCATTTGGGTTCGAATTTAAGTCTCATGAGATTCCTAGAGGACCAGGCTCATGTAGTTCCTTTGATTCGGATTAAAGATTCATTCCTTAGGAACTAGACTCATGAAGTTCCTTTCGATTTTGAATTACAGTTCATAAGATTCCTAGAGGACCAGGATCATGAAGTTCCTCTAGATTTGGATTAAAGGTTCATGAGATTCCTAGAGGACTAGGCTCATGAAGTTTCATTGGATTTGGATTAAAGGTTAATGAGGTTCCTAGAGGACTAGGCTCATGAAGTTCTATTGGATTTGGATTTAAGGATCATGAGGTCCTTAGAAGACTAGGCTCTTGAAGTTCATTTGAATTTTGATTAAAGGTTCATGAGGTTCCTAGAGGACTATGCCCATGAAGTTCCTTTGGGTTTGGATTTAAGTCTCATGAGATTCCTAGAGGACCAGGCTCATGCAGTTCCTTTGGATTCGGATTAAAGATTCATTCCTCGGGGACTAGACGCATGAAGTTCCTTTTGATTTTGAATTACGCTTCATAAGGTTCCTAGAGGACCAGGATCATGAAGTTCCTCCTGGATTCGATTAAAGGTTCATGAGATTCCTAGAGGACTAGGCTCATGAAGTTTCATCGATTTGGATTAAAGGTTCATGAGGTTCCTAGAGGACTAGGCTCATGAAGTTCTGATTTGGATTTAAGGTTCATGAGGTCCTTAGAAAACTAGGCTCTTGAAGTTCATTTGAATTTTGATTAAAGGTTCATGAGGTTCCTAGAGGACTATGACCATGAAGTTCCTTCTGGGTTCGATTTAAGTCTCATGATATTCCTAGAGACTAGGCTCATGCAGCTTATTCGATTCGGATTAAAGGTTCGTGAGGTTTCTAGGGACTAGACTCATAAAGTTCCTTCGATTTGGAATCACGGTTCATGAGGTTCCTAGAGGACTAGGGCCATGAAGTTCCTTTGGGTTTGGATTAAAGGTTCATGAGGTTCCTAGAGAACTAGGCTCATGAAGTTCCATTCGATTTGGATTTAAGTTTCATGAGGTTCGTAGAGACTGAGGCGGAAGAAATTCCATTGGATTTGGATTAAAGGTTCATGAGGTTCCTAGAGACTGAGGCTCATGAAGTTCCACTGATTTCGATTAAAGGTTCATGAGGTTCCTGACGATCGGCTCATGAAGTTCCTTTGAATTTAAATTTAAAATCATGAGGTTTATAAGGGACTAGCTCAAAAAGTTCCATTGATTTGGATTTAAAGTTCATGATGTTTCTAGAGGACTAGACTCATGAAGTTCCTTTAGATTCGATTAAAGGTTGATGAGGTTCCTAGAGGATTAGTCTCTTGATGTCCCCTTAGATTAGGATTTAAGGTTCACAAGGTTCTTAGAGGACTAGGCTCATGAAGATCTACTGGATTTGGATTTAAGGTTGATGAGGTCCTTAGAAGACTAGGCTCTTGAAGTTCATTTGAATTAGATTAAAGGTTCATGAGGTTTCTAGAGGACTAGGCTCATGAAGTTCCTTTGAATTGGATTTAAGGTACATGAGGTTCCAAGAGGAATAGTCTCATGAAGTTCCTTTGAATTTGGATTTAAGGTTAATTAGGTTGATAGAATACTAGGCTCATGAAGCTGCATAGATTCAATTTAAAGGTTCATGAGGTTCTTAGGGGACTTGACTCATGAAGTTCCTTCGAGTCGGAATTACGGTTCATGAGGTTCCTAGAGGACCGTGCTCATGAAGTTCCATCAATTCCGATTAAAGGTTCATGAGGTTCCTAGAGGACCAAGCTCAAGAAGTTCCTTTCGATTGGATTAAAGGTTCATGAGATTCCTATCGGACCAGATCTTGAAGTTTCATCGATTTGGATTAAAGGTTCATGAGGTTCCTATAGACTGTGCTCATCAAGTTCTATCGATTTGGATTTAAGGTTCATGAGGTCCTTAGAAGATTAGGCTCTCAAGTTCATTTGAATTCGATTAAAGGTTCATGAGGTTTCTAGAGGACTAGGCTCATGAAGTTCCTTTGAATTGGATTTAAGGTACATAAGGTTCCTAGAGGAATAGTCTCATGAAGTTCCTTTGAAGTTGGATTTAAGGTTAATTAGGCTGATAGAAGACTGTGCTCATGAAGTCGCATGATTCAATTTAAAGGTTCATGAGGTTCTTAGGGGACTTGACTCATGAAGTTCCTTTAGAGTCAGAATTACGTTCATGAGGTTCCTAGAGGACCAGCTCATGAAGTTCCTTTGAATTGGATTAAAGGTTCATGAGGTTCCTAGAGACCGTGCTCAGCAGTTCCTTTGGATTCGGATTAAAGGTTCATGAGATTCCTATCGCCCGTGCTCATGAAGTTTCATCGATTTGATTAAAGGTTCATGAGGTTCCTAGAGGACTAGCTCATCAAGTTCCATCGATCTGGATTTAAGGTTCATGAGGTCCTTAGAAGACTAGACTCTTGAAGTTCATTTGAATTTAGATTAAAGGTTCATGAGGTTCCCAGCTGACTAGACCATGAAGTTCCTTCTGCTCGATTTAAGTCTCATGATATTCCTAGAGTGACTAGGCTCATGCGCTATTCGGATTCGGATTAAAGGTTCATGAGGTTCCTAGGGAACTAGACTCACAAAGTTCCTTCGATTTGGAATTACGGTTCATGAGGTTCCTAGAGGACTAGGGCCATGAAGTTCCTTTGAATTGATAAAAGGTTAATGAGGTTCCTAGAATACTAGGCTCAAGCGAAGTTCCTTTGAATTGGATTTAAGGTTCATGAGGTTTCTAGGGACTTGGCTCACGAAGTTCTATCGGATTCGATTTAAAGTTCATGAGATTTCTAGAGGACTAGACTCATGAAGTTCCTTTAGATTGATTAAAGGTTCATGAGGTTCCTAGAGGATTAGCTCATGAAGTTCCAATATATTAGGATTTAAGGTTTATGAGGTTCCCGGATGACTAGGCTCGTGAAGTTTTATCGATTTAGATTTAAGGTACATGAGGTTCCTAGAGGAATAGTCTCATGAAGTTCCTTTGAATTCGGATTTAAGGTTATTTAGGTTGATAGAAGACCAGCTCATGAAGTTGCATATGATTCAATTCTAAAGGTTCATGAGGTTCTTAGGGACTTGACTCATGAAGTTCTTCGATTTGGAATTATGGTTCATGAGGTTCCTAGAGGACTGTGCTCATGAAGTTCCATTGAATTGATTAAAGGTTCATGAGGTTCCTAGAGGACCAAGCTCAAGCAGTTCCTTCTGGATTCGATTAAAGGTTCGCGAGATTCCTATCGACCAGGATCTCAAGTTTCACTGATTTGGATTAAAGGTTCATGAGGTTCCTATAGGACGTGCTCATCAAGTTCTACTGATTCGATTTAAGGTTCATGAGGTCCTTAGAAGATTAGGCTCTTGAAGTTCATTCAATTCGTGATTAAAGGTTCATGAGGTTTCAGAGGACTAGGCTCATGAAGTTCCTTTGAATTGGATTTAAGGTACATAAGGTTCCTAGAGGAATAGTCTCATGAAGTTCCTTTGAAGTCGGATTTAAGGTTAATTAGGTTGATAGAAGACTAGGCTCATGAAGTCGCATGTGATTCGAATTTAAAGGTTCATGAGGTTCTTAGGGGACTTGACTCATGAAGTTCCTTTAGAGTTGGAATTACTGGTTCATGAGGTTCCTAGAGGACCGTGCTCATGAAGTTCCTTTGAATTTGGATTAAAGGTTCATGAGGTTCCTAGAGGACCAGCTCAAGAAGTTCCTTCGGATTTGGATTAAAGGTTCATGAGATTCCTATCGCCTGTGCTCATGAAGTTTCACTGATTTGGATTAAAGGTTCATGAGGTTCCTAGAGGACTGTGCTCATCAAGTTCCACTGATTCGATTTAAGGTTCATGAGGTCCTTAGAAGACTAGACTCTTGAAGTTCATTTGAATTTAGATTAAAGGTTCATGAGGTTCCTAGCGGATCAGACCATGAAGTTCCTTTGGGTCTGATTTAAGTCTCAAGGATATTCCTAGAGGACTAGCTCATGCAGCTATTCGATTCGGATTAAAGGTTCATGAGGTTCCTAGGGAACTAGACTCATAAAGTTCCTTCGGATTTGGAATTACGGTTCATGAGGTTCCTAGAGGACTAGGGCCATGAAGTTCCTTTGAATTCGGATAAAAGGTTAATGAGGTTCTAGAATACTAGCTCATGAAGTTCCTTTGAATTTGGATTTAAGGTTCATGAGGTTTCTAGGGACTTGGCTACGAAGTTCTATCGGATTTGGATTTAAAGTTCATGAGATTTCTAGAGGACTAGACTCATGAAGTTCCTTTAGATTCGGATTAAAGGTTCATGAGGTTCCCAGAGGATTAGCTCATGAAGTTCCACTATATTAGGATTTAAGGTTTATGAGGTTCCTAGATGACTGTGCTCGTGAAGTTTTACTGATTTAGATTTAAGGTACATGAGGTTCCTAGAGGAATAGTCTCATGAAGTTCCTTTGAATTGATTTAAGGTTATTTAGGTTGATGAAGACTGTGCTCATGAAGTTGCATATGATTCGACTTAAAGGTTCATGAGGTTCTTAGGGGACTCGACTCATGAAGTTCTTCGGATTTGGAATTATGGTTCATGAGGTTCCTAGAGGACCAGTGCTCATGAAGTTCCTTTGAATTTGGATTAAAGGTTCATGAGGTTCCTAGAGGACTGTGCTCACAGTTCCTTCGATTTTGATTAAAGGTTCATGAGATTCCTATCGACTGTGCCCGCGAAGTTTCATCGATTCGATTAAAGGTTCATGAGGTTCCTAGAGGACTGTGCTCATCAAGTTCTATCGATTCGATTTAAGGTTCATGAGGTCCTTAGAAGACCAGCTCTTGAAGTTCGCTTGAATTTAGATTAAAGGTTCATGAGGTTCCTAGCGACTAGTGCCCATGAAGTTCCTTTTGCGTTTGATTTAAGTCTCATGATATTCCTAGAGGACTGTGCTCATGCGCTATTTGGATTGGATTAAAGGTTCATGAGGTTCCTAGGGGACTAGACTCATAAAGTTCCTTCGATTTGGGAATTACGGTTCATGAGGTTCCTAGAGGACTAGCTCATGAAGTTCTATCGATTCGATTTAAGGTTCATGAGGTCATTAGAAGACTAGCTCTTGAAGTTCATTTGAATTGATTAAAGGTTCATGTGGTTTATAGAGGACTAGGCTCATGAAGTTCCTTTGAATTTGATTTAAGGTACATGAGATTTCTAGAGGACTGACTCATGAAGTTCCTTTAGATTGGGATTAAAGGTTCATGAGGTTCCTAGAGGATTAGCTCAAGAAGTTCCATTAGATTATGATTTAAGGTTTATGAGGTTCCCAGATGACTAGGCTCGTGAAGTTTTATCGATTTAGATTTATGTACATGAGGTTCCTAGAGGAATAGTCCATGAAGTTCCTTTGAATTTGGATTTAAGGTTAATTAGGTTGATAGAACACTGCTCATGAAGTCAGTATATGATTCAATTTAAAGGTTCATGAGGTTCTTAGGACTTGACTCATGAAGTTCCTTCGATTTGGAATTATGGTTCATGAGGTTCCTAGAGGACCAAAGCTCATGAAGTTCCTTTGAATTGGATTAAAGGTTCATGAGGTTCCTAGAGGACTGTGCTCAAGCAGTTCCTTCGGATTCGATTAAAGGTTCATGAGATTCTATCTGACCGTGCTCATGAAGTTTCATCGATTTGGATTAAAGGTTCATGAGGTTCCTAGAGGACTAGCTCATCAAGTTCTATCGATTTGGATTTAAGGTTCATGAGGTCCTTAGAAGACTAGGCTCTTGAAGTTCGCTTTGAATTTAGATTAAAGGTTAATGAGGTTCCTAGCTGACTGTGCCCATGAAGTTCCTTCAAGCTGATTTAAGTCTCATGATATTCCTAGAGGACTAGGCTCATGCAATTATTCGATACGGATTAAAGGTTCATGAGGTTCCTAGGGACTAATTCATAAAGTTCCTTCGATTTGAATTACGGTTCATGAGGTTCCCAGAGGACTGAGCTCATGAAGTTCTATCGATTCGATTTAAGGTTCATGAGGTCCTTAGAAGACTAGGCTCTTGAAGTTCATTTGAATCTTGATTAAAGGTTCATGTGGTTTATAGAGGACTAGGCTCATGAAGTTCCTTTGAATTGGATTTAAGGTACATGAGATTTCTAGAGGACTAGACTCATGAAGTTCCTTTAGATTCGATTAAAGGTTCATGAGGTTCCTAGAGGATTAACTCATGAAGTTCCATTAGATTATGATTTAAGGTTTATGAGGTTCCTGATGACTAGGCTCGTGGAAGTTTTATCGATTTAGATTTAAGGTACATGAGGTTCCTAGAGGAATAGTCTCATGAAGTTCCTTTGAATTGGATTTAAGGTTAATTAGGTTGATAGAAGACTGTGCTCATGAAGTTGCATATGATTCAATTTAAAGGTTCATGAGGTTCTTAGGGACTTGACTCATGAAGTTCCTTTTGATTTGGAATTATGGTTCATGAGGTTCCTAGAGGACTGTGCTCATGAAGTTCCTTTGAATTGGATTAAAGGTTCATGAGGTTCCTAGAGGACCAGCCTCAGCAGTTCCTTCGGATTCGGATTAAAGGTTCGCGAGATTCCTATCGACTGTGCCCAGAAGTTTCATCGATTCGATTAAAGGTTCATGAGGTTCCTAGAGGACTAGCTCATCAAGTTCTACTGGATTTGATTTAAGGTCTCATGAGGTCCTTAGAAGACTACGCCTTGAAGTTCGTCAATTTCGATTAAAGGTTCATGAGGTTCCTAGCGGACTAGGCCCATGAAGTTCCTTTGGCTCTGATTTAAGTCTCATGATATTCCTAGAGGACTAGCCTCCATGCAAATATTCGATTCGATTAAAGGTTCATGAGGTTCCTAGGGGACTAGACTCACAAAGTTCCTTCGGATTTGGAATTACGGCTCATGAGGTTCTCAGAGGACTAGCTCATGAAGTTCTATCGATTCGATTTAAGGTTCATGAGGTCCTTAGAAGACTAGCTCTGAAGTTCATTTGAATTCAGATTAAAGGTTCAAGAGGTTTCTGGAGGACTAGGCTCATGAAGTTCCTTTGAAATTGGATTTAGGTACAAGAGGTTCCTAGAGGAATAGGCTCAAGAAGTTCCTTCGACTCGATTTAAGGTTAATTAGGTTAATAGAAGACTAGGCTCATGAAGTTGCATAGGATTCTGAATTTAAAGGTTCATGAGGTTCTTGGGACTTGACTCATGAAGTTCCTTTAGAGTTGAATTACGGCTCACGAGGTTCCTAGAGGACTGTGCCCATGAAGTTCCTTTGAATTGATTAAAGGTTCATGAGGTTCCTGAGAGACCAGTGCTCAAGAAGTTCCTTCTGACTTGGATTAAAGGTTCATGAGATTCCTATCGCCCGTGCTCGCGAAGTTTCATCGATTCGATTAAAGGTTCATGAGGTTCAGAGGACTAGCTCATCAAGTTCCACTGGATTTGATTGAAGGTTCATGAGGTCCTTAGGAAGACTGTGCTCTTGAAGTTCATTTGAATTTAGATTAAAGGTTCATGAGGTTCCAGCGGACTAGCCCATGCAAGTCCTTCGTTTGATTTAAGTCTCATGATATTCCTAGAGAACCAGCTCATGCCGCTATTTGACTTGGATTAAAGGTTCATGAGATTCCTAGGAACTAGACTCACAAAGTTCCTTTCGATTCGGAATTACGGTTCATGAGGTTCCTAGAGGACTAGCCATGAAGTTCCTTTGAATTGGATAAAAGGTTAATGAGGTTCCTAGAATAATAGGCTCATGAAGTTCCTTTGAATTGGATTTAAGGTTCATGAGGTTTCTAGGGACTTGCCTCACGAAGTTCTATCGGATTCGATTTAAAGTTCATGAGATTTCTGTGAGACTAGACTCATGAAGTTCCTTTTAGATTTGAATTAAAGGTTCATGAGGTTCTAGAGGATTAGTCATGAAGTTCCATTAGATTAGAATTTATGGTTTATGAGGTTCCTGGATGACTAAAGCCTCGTGAAGTTTTATCGATTTAGATTTAAGGTACATGAGGTTCCTAGAGGAATAGTCTCATGAAGTTCCTTTCAATTCGGATTTACTTAATTAGGTTGATAGAAGACCGTGCTCATGAAGTGCATATGATTCGAATTTAAAGCGTTCATGAGGTTCTTAGGGACTTGACCTAAGTTCCTTTGGATTTGGAATTATGGTTCATGAGGCTCCTAGAGGACTCATGCTCATGCAGTTCCTTTGAATTGGATTAAAGGTTCATGAGGTTCCTAGAGGACCAGCTCAAGAAGTTGCTTGGATTTAGATTAAAGGTTCGCGAGATTCCCATCTAACTGTGCTCATGAAGTTTCATCGATCTGATTAAAGGTTCATGAGGTTCCTAGAGGACTAGGCTCATCGGTTCTACTGGATTCGATTTAAGGTTCATGAGGTCCTTAGAAGACTAGGCCTTGAAGTTCGTTTGAATTTAGATTAAAGGTTCATGAGGTTCCTAGCGGACCAGCCCATGAAGTTCCTTTGCGTTTGATTTAAGTCTCATGATATTCCAGAGGACTAGCCTCATGCGCTATTCGATTTGATTAAAGGTTCATGAGGTTCCTGGGGACTAGACTACAAAGTCTCTTCGATTTGGAATTACGGTTCATGAGGTTCCTAGAGGACTGTGCTCATGAAGTTCTATCGATTCGATTTAAGGCTCATGAGGTCCTTAGAAGACTAGCTCTTGAAGTTCATTTGAATTGATTAAAGGTTCATGAGGTTTCTAGAGTACTAGGCTCATGAAGTCTTTGAATTGGATTTAAGGTACATGAGATTTCTAGAGACTAGACTCATGAAGTTCCTTTAGATTTGATTAAAGGTTCATGAGGTTCCTAGAGGATTAGCTCATGAAGTTCCATTAGATTAGATTTAAGGTTTGCGAGGTTCCCGCATGACTAGGTTTGTGAAGTTTTAATGGATTTAGATTTAAGGTACATGAGGTTCCTAGAGGAATAGTCTCATGAAGTTCCTTTGAATGATTTAAGGTTAATTAGGTTGATAGAAGACTAGCTCATGAAGTTGCATATGATTCGAATTTAAAGGTTCATGAGGTTCTTGTGGGACTTTGACTCATGAAGTTCCTTTGGATTTGGAATTATGGTTCAGAGGTTCTTAGAGGACCAGCTCATGAAGTTCCTTTGAATTGGATTAAAGGTTCATGAGGTTCCTAGAGGACTGTGCCCAAGAAGTTCCTTTGATTCGGATTAAAGGTTCATGAGATTCCTATCGGCCCTGTGCTCATGAAGTTTCACTGATTTGGATTAAAGGTTCATGAGGTTCCAGAGGACTAGCTCATCAAGTTCCATTGATTTGATTTAAGGTTCATGAGGTCCTTAAGACCAGCTCTCAAGTTCATTTGAATTTAGATTAAAGGTTCATGAGGTTCCTAGTGGACTAGGCCCATGAAGTTCCTTTCGGCTCGATTTAAGTCTCATGATATTCCTAGAGGACTAGCTCATGCGCTATTCGGATTGATTAACGGTTCATGAGGTTCCTAGGGAACTAGACTCATAAAGTTCCTTCGATTCGGGAATTACGGTTCATGAGGTTCCTAGAGGACTAGGGCCATGAAGTTCCTTTGAATTTGGATAAAAGGTTAATGAGGTTCCTAGAATACCAGCTCATGAAGTTCCTTTCAATTGGATTTAAGGTTCATAAGGTTTCTAGTGGGACTTGCTCACTAAGTTCTATCGATTCGATTTAAAGTTCATGATATTTCTAGAGGACTAGACTCACAGTTCCTTTAGATTCGATTAAAGGTTCATGAGGTTCCTAGAGGATTAGCTCATGAAGTTCTATTAGATTAGGATTTGGTAAGGTTTATGAGGTTCCCAGATGACTAGGCTCGTGAAGTTTTATCGATTTAGATTTAAGGTACATGAGGTTCCTAGAGGAATAGTCTCATGAAGTTCCTTTCTTTAATTTGGATTTAAGGTTAATTAGGCTGATAGAAGACTAGCCTCATGAAGTCATATATGACTTCGAATTTCAAAGGTCAAGTGAGGTTCTTAGGGACTTCACTCATGAAGTTCCTTCGGATTCGGAATTATGGTTCAGAGGTTCCTGTGAGACCGTGCTCATGAAGTTCCTTTGACTTTGGGATTAAAGGTTCATGAGGTTCCTAGAGGATTAGCCTCATGAAGTTCCATTATATTAGGATTTAAGGTTTAGTGAGGTTCCCCAGATGACTCAGCCTCATGTGAAGTTTTATCGATTTAGATTTAAGGTACATGAGGTTCCTAGAGGAATAGTCCCAAGGAAGTTCCTCTGAATTTGGGATTTAAGGTTATTTAGGTTGATAAAAAGACCAGCTCATGAAGTTGCATATGATTCAGTTTTAAAGGTTCATGAGGTTCTTAGGGACTTGACTTGGGCATGAAGTTCCTTCGATTTGGAATTATGGTTCATGAGGTTCCTAGGAGGACTACAGCCTCATGAAGTTCCTTTGAATTGGATTAAAGGTAACATGATATTCCTGCAGAGTGACCGTGCTCAATGCAGTTCCTTCGATTCGGGATTAAAGGTTCATGAGATTCCTATCGGACTGTGCCTCATGAAGTTTCATCGATTTGGATTAAAGGTTCAAGTGAGGTTCCTGAGGACATTTAGCTCATCAAGTTCTATTGGATTCGGATTTAAGGTCTGCGAGGTCCTTGGAAGACTAGCCTTCAAGTTCGTCAATTTAGATTAAAGGTTCAGTGAGGTTCCCAGCTTGACTAGCCCATGAAGTTCCTTTTAAGGCTTGATTTAAGTCTCATGATATTCCCCAGAGGACTAGGCTCATGTGCATGTCTACACTGATAATGGATTAAAGGTTCATGAGGTTCTCAGGACTGTGACTCATGCAGGTTCCTCTGATTTGGAATTACGGTTCATGAGGTTCCTAGAGGACTCAAAGCTCATGAAGTTCTTATCGGGATTTGGATTTAAGGTTCATGAGGTCCTTAAGACTAGGTCTTGAAGTTCTGCTTCTGAATTCCGATTAAAGGTTCATGTGGTTTATAGAGGATCAGCTCATGAAGTTCCTTTGAATTTTGGATTTAAGGTACATGAGATTTGCAGAGGACTAGACTTCCAAGTGAAGTTCCTTTAGATTGATTAAAGGTTCATGAGGTTCCTTGAGTGATTAGCTCGCGAAGTTCCATGGCTAGATTATGATTTAAGGTTTATGAGGTCTCCTGCATGACTAGGCTCGAAGTTTTATCGATTTAGATTTAAGGTACATGAGGTTCCTAGAGGAATAGGTCCATGCAAGTTCCTTTGAATTTGGATTTGAAGGTTAATGAGTTGGATACAACACCGTGCTCATGGAAGTTGCATATGATTCGAATTTGGAGTTGGGTTCATGAGGTGTTCTTTGGGGGACTGACTCATGAAGTTCCTTCGGATTTGGAATTATGGTTCATGAGGTTCCTAGAGGACCAGCCTCATGAAGTTCCTTTGAATTGGATTAAAGGTTCATGAGGTTCCTAGAGGACGAGGCTCAAGCAGTTCCTTCGATTTGGATTAAAGGTTCTATGAGATTCCTATCTAATTGTGCTCATGAAGTTTCACTGATTCGGATTAAAGGTTCATGAGGTTCTCAGAGGACTAGGGTCTATCAAGTTCTATCGATTCGATTTAAGGTTCATGAGGTCCTTAGAAGACCAAAGCCTTTGAAGTTCGCTTGAATTTAGATTAAAGGTTCATGAGGTTCCTGTGCTGACTAGCCCATGAAGTTCCTTTGTGCTTGGATTTAAGTCTCAAGTGATATTCCTAGAGGACTAGTGCTCATGCACGCTATTCTGGATACGGATTAAAAGGTTCATGCGAGGTTCCTTGGGGACTAGACTATACAAAGTTCCTTCGATTTGAATTACTTGCTCATGAGGTTCCTGAGGACTAGGCCTCATGCGAAGTTCTATCGATTCTGGATTTAAGGTTCATGAGGTCATTAGAAGACTAGCTCTTTGAAGTTCATTTGAATTCAGGGATTAAAGGTTCATGTGGTTTATAGAGTGACTGCTCATGAAGTTCCTTCTTGAATTCTTCGATTTAAGGTACATGAGATTTCCTAGAGGACTAGTACTCAAGGAAGTTCCTTTAGACTGATTAAAGGTTCAGTGAGGTTCCCAGAGGATTAGCTCTATGAAGTTCCATTAGATTATGATTTAAGGTTTATGAGGTTCCTGGGATGACTATGAAATGTGAAGTTTTAGCCTGGATTTAGATTTAAGGCAAATGAGGTTCTTAAGAGGAATAGTCCATGAAGTTCCTTTTGAATTGGATTTAAGGTTAATTAGGTTGATGTAACACCGTGCTCATGAAGTCACATATGGACCTTAATTTAAAGGTTCATGAGGTTCTTGGGGACTTGACTATGAAGTTCCTTTGGATTTGGAATTATGGTTCATGAGGTTCCAAAGAGGACCGGTGCTCATGAAGTTCCTTTGAATTTGGATTTAGAAGGTCTCATGAGGTTCCTGCAGAGGACCAGTGCTCAAGAAGTTCCTTCTGGATTCGGGATTAAAGGTTCATGAGGATTCCTCATCTGGACTGTGCTCATGAAGTTTCATTGATTTCGATTAAAGGTTCTGGTGAGGTTCCCAGAGGACTGTGCTCATCAAGTTCTACTGATTTGGATTTAAGGTCTGCAAGTGAGGTCCTTGTGAAGACCAGCTCTTAGTTCATGGCTTAATCTTAGATTAAAGGTTCATGAGGTTCCCAGGCTGACCAGCCCATGAAGTTCCTTTGCGTTTGATTTAAGTCTCATGATATTCCAGAGTGACAGCTCATGCAAATATTCGATACGGATTAAAGGTTCATGAGGTTCCTAGGGGACGTAACTACAAAAGTCTCTTCTGGATTTGGAATTACTGGGTCTATGAGGTCTCCTAGAGTGACTTGTGCTCATGAAGTTCAACATCGATTTCGGATTTAAGGTCTTATGAGGTCCTTAGAAGACTAGCTCTCGAAGTTCATTCGGAACTCGTATTAAAGGTTCATGTGGTTTATAGCAGTGACTAGTGCCTTGGCGTGAAGTTCCTTTAATTCTCGGATTTAAGGTACATGAGATTTCTAGAGTGACTAGACTTATGAAGTTCCTTTAGATTGGATTAAAGGTTCAAGAGGTTCCTAGAGGATTAGCTCATGAAGTTCCATTAGATTATGATTTAAGGTTTATGAGGTTCCTTATGACTAAAGCTCAGTGAAGTTTTATCGGGATTTAGATTTAAGGCTACAGGTGAGGTTCCTAGAGGAATAGTCTCAAGTGAAGTTCCTCTTCAATTCTGGATTTAAGGTTAATTAGGTTGATAGAAGACTAATTGTGCTCAAAGTGAAGTTGTAATATGATTCGAATTTGGAAGGCTGTCTGCGAGGTTCTAGGTGACTTGACTTCCATGAAGTTCCCTTCTGATTCTGGAATTATGGTCTATGAGGTTCCTTTGGGAGGACTGTGCTCATGGAAGTTCCTTTGAATTCGATTAAAGGGTTCATGAGGTCTGGGTTGATGACTCAGCTCAAGTAAGTTCTTCGATCAGATTAAAGGTTCATGAGATTCCTCATCGGACTGTGCCTCATGAAGTTTCGGCTGATTTGATTAAAGGTTCATGAGGTTCCTCAGAGGACCAGGCTCATCAAGTTCTTGTTTGATTTGGATTTAAGGTTCATGAGGTCCTTAGAAGACTACGCCTTGAAGTTCGCTTTGAATTCTTCGATTAAAGGTTCATGAGGTTCTAGCTAATTGTGCCCATGAAGTTCCTTCTGGCTGATTTAAGTCTGGGTGATATTCTGCAGGACCAGGCCTCAGTGCTGGCTATTCTCGATTCGATTAAAGGTTCCATGAGGTTCCTAGGGTTTCTAGACTCATGTTCCTTCTTTGATTTGGAATTACTGCTTCATGAGGTTCCTAGAGTGACTAGTTCCTATGAAGTTCTAATGATTTGGATTTAAGGTTCATGAGGTCCTTAGAAGACTTCAGCTCCTTGGAAGTTCATTGGTCAATTAGATTAAAGGTTCATGAGGCTTTGTGGAGGATTACCAAGCTCATGAAGTTCCTTTGAATTGATTTAAGGTACAATGAGGTTCCTAGAGGAATAGTCTCATGAATGGGTTCCTTTGAATTTGGATTTAAGGTTAATTAGGTTGTTAGAAGACTAGGCTCAAGTGAAGTCGTATGATGGATCAATTTGGCAAAGCTGGGGTTCATGAGGTTCTTAGACTCTGACTCAAGGAAGTTCCTTTAGAGTTGGAATTACGCCCATGAGGTTCCTAGAGTGCATCGTGCCTCATGGGGTTCCTTTGAATTTGGATTGAAAGGTTCATGAGGTCTCCAGAGAGAATGTCAGGCTCGGGCAGTTCCTTCGATTCGGATTAAAGGTTCATGAGATTCCATCACCGGCCCAGCTCATGAAGTTTCACCGTGATTTCGATTAAGTTGCCTGCGAGGTCCTTAGAGACCAGCTCATCAAGTTCCATCGGATTTCGATTTACGTTCCATGAGGTCCTTAGAAGACTAGCTCGAAGTTCATTTGAATTTAGATTAAAGGTTCGCGAGGTTCCTAGCTGATTGAGTGCCCATGAAGTTCCTTTTCTGCCTCGATTTAAGTCTCAAGATATTCCTAGAGAACTAGGCTCATGCAAATATTTGGATTTGATTAAAGGTCTCATGAGATTCCTAGGGAACTAGACTCACCTACAAAGTCCTTCGATTGGAATTACTTGGCTCATGAGGTTCCCAGAGACTCAGTGTGGCCACAGTTCCTTTGAATTTTGGATAAAAGGTTAATGAGGTTCCTAGAATACTAGGCTTCACAAGTTCTTTGAATTTGGATTTAAGGTTCAAGTGAGGTTTCTAGGGGACTTGGCTCACGAAGTTCTATCGGATTCGGATTTAAAGTTCATGCAGATTTCAGAGGACTAGACTCATGAAGTTCCTTTAGATTTGAGAATTAAAGGTTCATGAGTTCCTAGGAGGATTAGCTCAAGAAGTTCCATTAGATTAGGATTTATGGTTTATGAGGTTCCTGTGATGACTAGGCCTCAGAAGTTTTATCGATTTAGATTTAAGGTACATGAGGTTCCTAGAGGAATAGTCTCAAGGAAGTTCCTTTCAATTTCCTGGATTTCTACAGTGTCAATCTCAGGGGCGGATAGAAGACTGTGCTCATGAAGTTGCATATGATTCAGACTTAAAGGTTCATGAGGTTCTTAGGGGACTTGACTCTACAGTTCCTTTGATTTGGAATTATGGTTCATGAGGCTCCTAGAGGACCAGCTCAAAGGGAAGTCTTTTGAATTCACTTGATTAAAGGTTCATGAGGTTCCTAGAGGACCAGGCTCAAGAAGTTGCCTTCTGGGATTTAGATTAAAGGTTCAAGTGAGATTCTATCTGACCAGTGCCCATGAAGTTTCATCGATTTGATTAAAGGTTCATGAGGTTCCTAGAGTGACTGTGCTCATCGTTCTACTGATTGGATTTAAGGTCTGCGAGGTCCTTAGTAAGACTGTGCTCTTAAAGTTCGCTTGAATTTAGATTAAAGGTTCATGAGGTTCCTATGACTGCAAAGCCCATGAAGTCTCCTTTGCTGTCTGGATTTAAGTCTCATGACATTCCCAGAGGACTAGGCCTCATGCATTATTGGATTTGATTAAAGGTTCATGAGGTTCCTAGGGACTAGACTCATAAAGTTCCTTCGATTTGGAATTACGGTTCATGAGGTTCCTAGAGTGACTAGCCTCATGAAGTTCTATTGGATTTGGATTTAAGGTTCATGAGGTCCTTAGAAGACTGTGCCTCTGAAGTTCATTTGAATTGTGATTAAAGGTTCATGAGGCTTCTAGGTGAGTACTAGGCTCATGAAGTCTTTGAATTTGGATTTAAGGTACATGAGATTTCTGAGAGACTAGTATCTCATGAAGTTCCTTTAGATTTGGGATTAAAGGTTCATGAGGTTCCTAGAGGATTAGCTCATAGTTCCATTAGATTGGATTTAAGGTTTGGTGAGGTTCCTGCATGACTGTGCTCGTGAAGTTTTATCGATTTAGATTTAAGGTGGAACATGAGGTTCCTAGAGGAATAGTCTCATAAGTTCCTTTGAATTTGGATTTACAGGTTAACTAGGTTGATAGGAAGACTAGGGCTTCATGAAGTTGCATATGATTCTGAATTCTCTAAAGGTCTGGGTGAGGTTCTTAGGGACTCGACCATGCGAAGTTCCTTCGATTTGAATTATAGGTTCGGAGGTTCTTAGAGGACCGTGCTCATGAAGTTCCTTTTGAATTGATTAAAGGTTCATGAGGTTCCTAGAGTGACCAGCTCAAGAAGTTCCTTTGGATTTGATTAAAGGTTCATGAGATTCCTATCGCCCGTGCTCATGAAGTTTCTACTGATTTGATTAAAGGTGTTCGGGTGAGGTTCCTAGAGGACTAGCCTCATCAAGTTCCATCGGATTTGGATTTAAGGTTCATGAGGTCCTTAGAAGACTAGGCTCTTGAAGTTCATTTGAATTTAGATTAAAGGTTCATGAGGTTCCTACGGACTAGGCCCATGACAGTTCCTTCTGGGGTTTGATTTAAGTCTCATGGATATTCCTAGAGGACTATGCCATGCGCTTATTCGGATTCGGATTAATGGTTCATGAGGTTCCTAGGGAAATCAGACTCTATAAAGTTCCTTCGGATTTGGGAATTACTTTCGCTCATGAGGTTCCTAGAGGACTAGGGGCCATGAAGTTCCTCTTGAATTCGATAAAGGTTAATGAGGTTCCTAGAATACTAGCCTCATGAAGTTCCTTTCAATTGAATTTAAGGTTCATAAGGTTTCAGTGGGACTTGCTCACTTAAGTTCTACGGTTTCTCAGATTTAAAGTTCATGAGATTTCCCAGAGGACTAGACTCCAATGAAGTTCCTTTAGATTCGATTAAAGGTTCAAGTGAGGTTCCTAGAGGATTTCAGCCTCACGAAGTTCTATTAGATTAGATTTAAGGTTTAAGTGAGGTTCCCAAGATGACTAGTTCGTGAAGTTTTATCGATTTAGATTTAAGATACATGAGGTTCCTTTGCAGGAATAGTCTCATGAAGTTCCTTTCGAATTTGATTTAAGGTTAATTAGGGCTTGATAGGAAGACTTATAGGCTCTTAAGTGGAAGTCAGATATGATTCGAATTTAAAGGTTCATGAGGTTCTTAGGGGACTCACTCATGTGGTTCCTCGGATTTGGAATTATGGTTCGTAGATAATTCCTAGAGGACTGTGCTCATGAAGTTCCTTTGAATTGGGATTAAAGGTTCATGAGGTTCCTCAGAGGACTGTGCTCAAGAAGTTCCCTTTCTGGATCTGATTAAAGGTCTGGGTGAGATTCCTACTCTGACTTGTGTGCTCATGAAGTTTCAATGGATTTGATTAAAGGGTTCATGGAGGTCTCCTAGAGTGACTAGGCTCATCAAGTTCCATTGGATTTCGGATTTAAGCTCATGAGGTCCTTAGTGGGAAGACCTACGCCTCAAGTTCGCTCACTTCACGAAAGGTTCAGCGGAGGTCTCTCAGCCGGATCAGCCCATGAAGTTCCTTCGGGTTTGATTTAAGTCTCATGATATTCCCAGAGTGACTAGGCCTGCAGCGCCATTTTGGATTGGATTAAAGGTTCTGGCAGGTTCCCGTGGGACTGTGACTCATAAAGTTCCTTCGGATTTGGAATTACTGGCTCATGAGGTTCCCTGCAGTGACTGTGCTCACGGAAGTTCTACTGGATTTGGATTTAAGGTGTCTATGAGGTCCTTAGGAAGACTAGACTCTTGGAGTTCATTTGAATCTGAATAAAGGTGTCATGCAGGTTTCTTGGAGGACTAGGCCTACGGGTTCCTTTTTAATTGGGTTTTAAGGTACATGAGGTTCCTAGAGGAATAGTCACTCATGAAGCCTTCTTGAATTTAGATTTAGTGGTTAATTAGGTTGATAGAGGACTAAAGCTCATGAAGTTGCATTGGATTCAAATTTAAAGGTTCATGAGGTTCTTGTGGACTTCACCATGAAGTCCCTTCTGGATTTGGAATTACGGCCTTCACAAGGTTCCTAGAGGAGCGGTGCTCATGAAGTTCTCTTTTGAATTGGACTTAAAGGTTCATGAGGTTCCTAGAGGACTGTGCTCAAGAAGTTCCTTTGACTGATTGACAAGGGTTCCCATGAGATTCAACTATCGGCCTGTGCCTGCGAAGTTTCAATGGATTCGATTAAAGGTTCAAGTGAGGTTCTCAGAGGACCAGCCCATCAAGTTCTAATCGATCGCGGATTTAAGGTTCAAGGAGGTAACTTAGTAAAGACTAAAGTGCTCTTGAAGTTCATTTGAATTTAGGTTAAAGGTCTCATGAAGTTCCTGGTGACTAAAGCCCATGAAGTTCCTTCTTGGTTTCGATTTAAGTCTCGCGATATTCGAGAGATCAGTGACCAGCCTTATGCGCTATTCTGGATTGATTAAAGGTTCATGAGGCCCCAGTGGAACTAGACCTCATAAAGTTCCTCTGACTTGGAATTACGGCTCATGAGGTTCCTAGAGAACTAGGCTCATGGGAAGTTCCCATCGGATTTCGATTAAGTGTCTTATAAGAGGTCCTAAAAGACTAGTGCTCAAGTTCATTTGAATTGAGAATAAAGGTTCATGAGGTTTACCGGAGGGGACTAGGCTCACGAAGTTCCTTTGAATTTGGCTTTAAGGTACGCCCAGAGGTTCACTGAGGAATAGTCTCATGAAGTTCTAGAGGACTAGGGCCATGAAGTTCCTTTGAATTTGGATAAAGGTTAATGGGGTTCTCAGAATACTAGGCTCATGAAGTTCCTTTGAATTTGGATTTAAGGTTCATGAAGTTTCTGGGGACTTGGCTCACGAAGTTCTATCGGATTTGGATTTAAAGTTAAGCTGAGATTTCTAGAGGACTAGGCTCATGAAGTTTCCTTTAGATTTGGATTAAGGTTCATGAGGTTCTAGAGGATTAGCTCAGTAGAGTTCCATTAGATTAGGATTTAAGGTTTATGAGGTTCCCGAGATGACTAGGCTCATGAAGTTTTAATGGATTTGGATTTAAGGTTCTTGAGGTCCTTGATAGGCTCATGAAGTTCGTTGAATTGATTAAGGAGTTCGCGGGGTTCTGAGAGACTGGGCTCATGAAGTTCATTTTGAGTTGGATTTAAGTCTCATGAGATTAAGAGGGCCCAGGCTCCCATGCGATTCGTACCTAGTTCAGTTAAAGGTGTTCCTTGGGGACTAGACTCATGAAGTTCCTTTGGATTTTGAATTACGGTTAAGTAAGGTTCACAGAGGACCGGGCTCATGAAGTTCCTACGGATTTGGATTAAAGGTTCATGAGATTCTGAAGGTAGGCTCATGAAGTTTCATTGGATTTGGAATAAAGGTTCATGAGGTTCCTAGGACTAAACATGGGGTTACTGTTGGATTTAGATTTAAAGGTTCATGAGGTCTTAGAAGACTATGCTCTTGAAGTTCATTTGAATTTTGATTAAAGGTTCATGAGGTTCTGAGGACTATGCCCGTAGAGGATTCCTTTTTTGTTTGGTTAGAGTCTCATGATATTCCTATGGGACTAGGCTCATCTGGGTTCTATTTGGATTTGGATTAAGGTTACCGTGAGGTTTCTAGTGGATACTAGACTCATAAAGTTCACTTTGGATTTGGAATCACGGTTCATGAGTTTCTTTATGGGGACCCAGGGCCATGAAGTTCCTTTGGGTTTGGATTAAAGGTTCATGAGGTTCTGAGAACTAGGCTCATGAAGTTCCATTGAATTTGGATTAAAGTTTCATGAGGTTTGTAGGCGAGGCTCAAGAAATTCCGTTGGATTTGGATTAAAGGTTCGCGGAGTTTCACTAGTATTTGAGGCTCATCGAGTTCCGTTGGATTTGGATTAAGGTTCATGAGGTTCTGGGGAATTTGGGCTCATGAAGTTCCTTTGAATTTAAATTTAAAATCATGAGGTTTCTAAGGAATTTGGAAGCAAAAGTTCCATTTGATTTGGATTTAAAGTTCATGATGTTTCTAAGAGGACTAGACTCATGAAGTTCCTTTAGATTGGATTAAAGGTTGATGAGGTTCTAGAGGATTAGTCTCATGATGTCCCACGTTGGATTAGGATTTAAGGTTCGCAAGGTTCTTAGAGGACTAGGCTCATGAAGTTCTATTGGATTTGGATTTGGAGTTCATGAGGTCCTTTGAAGACTAGGCTCATGAAGTTCATTTGAATTCAAATTAAAGGTTCATGAGGTTTCTGGAGGACTAGGCTCATGAAGTTCCTTTGAATTTGGATTTAAGGTACATGAGCTTTCTAGAGGAATAGTCTCATGAAGTTCCTTTGAATTTGGATTTAAGGTTCATTAGGTTGATAGAGGACTAGGCTCATGAAGTTGCATTGGATTCGAATTTAAAGGTTCATGAGGTTCTTAGGGGACTTAACTCATGAAGTTCCTTTGGATTTGGAATTACGGTTCATGAGGTTCCTAGAGGACCAGGCTCATGAAGTTCCTTTGAATTTGGATTAAAGGTTGATGATGTTCCTAGAGGATTAGTCTCATGATGTCCCATTGGATTAGGATTTAAGGTTCATAAGGTTCTTAGAGGACTAGGATCATGAAGTTCTATTGGATTTGAATTTAAGGTTCATGAGATCCTTAGAATACTAGGCTCATGAAGTTCCTTTGAATTTGGATTTAAGGTTCATGAGGTTTCTAGGGGACTTGGCTCACGAAGTTCTATCGGATTTGGATTTAAAGTTCATGAGATTTCTAGAGGACTAGGCTCATGAAGTTCCTTTAGATTTGGATTAAAGGTTCATGAGGTTCCTAGAGGATTAGCTCATGAAGTTCCATTAGATTAGGATTTAAGGTTTATGAGGTTCCCAGATGACTAGGCTCATGAAGTTTTATTGGATTTAGATTTAAGGTTCATGAGGTCCTTATAAGACTAGGCTCATGAAGTTCCTTTGAATTTGGATTTAAGGTACATGAGGTTCTTAGAGGAATAGTCTCATGAAGTTCCTTTGAATTTGGATTTAAGGTTAATTAGGTTCATAGAAGACTAGGCTCCTTGAAGTTGCA
>CM065805.1:131873017-131983331 GCA_033398695.1 Orobanche coerulescens
GATTTAAGGTTTATGAGGTTACCAGATGACTAGGCTCATGAAGTTTTATTGGATTTGGATTTAAGGTTCATGAGGTCCTTAGAAGACTAGGCTCATGAAGTTCCTTTGGGTTTGGATTTAAGTCTCATCAAATTCCTAGAGGACTAGGCTCATGCAGTTATTGGGATTTGGTTTAAAGGTTCGTGAGGTTCCTAGGGGACTAGACTCATAAAGTTCCTTTGGATTTAGAATCACGGTTCATGCGGTTCCAAGAGGACTAGGGCCATGAAGTTCCTTTGGGTTTGGATTAAAGGTTCATGAGGTTCCTAGAGAACTAGGCTCATGAAGTTCCATTGGATTTGGATTAAATTTTCATGAGGTTCGTAGAGATTGAGGCTCAAGAAATTCCATTGGATTTGGATTAAAGGTTCATGAGGTTCTTAGAGACTAAGGCTCATGAAGTTCCATTGGATTTGGATTAAAGGTTCATGAGATTCTTTGGGGACTAGACTCATGAAGTTCCTTTGGATTTTCAATTACAGTTTATAAGGTTTCTAGAGGACCAAGCTCATGAAGTTCCTCTGGATTTGGATTAAAGGTTCATGAGATTCCTATAAGACTAGGCTCATGAAGTTTCATTGGATTTGGATTAAAGGTTCATGAGGTTCCTAGAGGACTAGGCTCATGCAATTCCTTTGGATTCGGATTAAAGGTTCATGAGCTTCCTAGAGGACTAGGCTTATGCAATTCCTTTGGATTCGAATTAAAGGTTCATGAGATTCCTTGGGGACTAGACTCATGAAGATCCTTTGGATTTTGAATTATAGTTCATAAGGTTCCTAGAGGACCAGGCTCATGATGTTCCTCTAGATTTGGATTGAAGGTTCATGAGATTCCTATAGGACTAGGCTCATGAAGTTTCATTGGATTTGGATTAAAGGTTCATGAGGTTCCTAGAGGACTAGGTTCATGAAGTTCTATTGGATTTAGATTGAGGGTTCATGAGGTCCTTAGAAGACTAGGCTCTTGAAGTTCATTTGAATTTAGATTAAAGGTTCATGAGGTTCCTAGAGGACTAGGCACATGAAGTTCCTTTGGATTTGGATTTAAGTCTCATTATATTCCTAGAGGACTAGGCTCATGCAGTTATTTGGATTTGGATTAAAGGTTCATGAGGTTCCTAGAGAACTAGGGCCATGAAGTTCCATTGGATTTGGATTAAAGTTTCATGAGGTTCGTAGAGACTGAGGCTCAAGAACCTCCATTCGATTTGGATTAAATGTTCATGAGGTTCCTAGAGACTGAGGCTCATGAAGTTCCATTAGATTTGGATTAAAGGTTCATGAGGTTCATAGAGGACTGGGCTCGTGAAGTTCCTTTGAATTTAAATTTAAAATCATGAGGTTTCTAAGGGACTAGGCTCAAAAAGTTCCATTGGATTTGGATTCAAAGTTCATGATGTTTCTAGAGGACTAGACTCATGAAGTTCCTTTAGATTTGGATTAAAGGTTGATGAGGTTCCTAGAGGATTAGTCTCATGAGGTTCATAAGGTTCTTAGAGGACTAGGCTCATGAAGTTCTATTGGATTTGGATTTAAGGTTCATGAGGTCCTTAGAAGACTAGGCTCTTGAAGTTCATTTGAATTCAGATTAAAGGTTCATGAGGTTTCTGGAGGACTAGGCTCATGAAGTTCCTTTAAATTTAGATTTAAGGTACACGAGTTTCCTAGAGGAATAGGCTCATAAAGTTCCTTTGAATTTGGATTTAAGGTTCATTAGGTTGATAGAGGACTAGGATCATGAAGTTGCATTGGATTCGAATTTAAAGGTTCATGAGGTTTCTAGGGGACTTGGCTCCCGAAGTTCCATCAGATTTGGATTTAAAGTTCATGAGGTCCCTGGCATGATCAGGCCTATTAAGTTTCATTGGATTTGTAATAAAGATTCATGAGGTTCCTATATAGACTAGGCTTACAGTTTTATTGGGATTTGACTTAAGGTCTATGAGGTCCTTAGAAGACTAGGCTCTTAAGTTCATTTAAATTTAGATTAAAGGTTCATGAGGTTCCCTAGGAGGACGAGGCCCATAGAAGTCTGGTCGGGCCTTTTGATTTAAGTCTCATGATATTCCTAGAGGACTAGGCTCATGCAGTTATTTTGATTTACCAAAGGTTCATGAGGTTCCTAGGGGACTAGACTATAAAGTTCCTTTAGATTTGGAATTCCGGTTCATGAGGTTCCTAGGAGGACTAGGGCCACAGTTCTCTTTGAATATGGATAAAAGGTTAATGAGGTTCCTAGAATACTAGGCCATAATGGGTTCCTTTTAGATTTGGATTAAAGGTCATGAGGTTCCTAGAGGATTAGGCTCATGAAGTTCCATGATTGGGGATTTAAGGATTATGAGGTTCCCGGCATGATCAGTGCTCATGAAGTTTTATCGATCTCGGATTTAAGGTTCAAGAGGTCCTTAGAAGACTAGGCTCATGAAGTTCTTTGAATCTCAGATTAAAGGTTCATGAGGCTTGTAGAGGACTAGCTCATGGTTCATTTGGGTTCGGATTAAGTCTCATGAGATTCCTAGAGACCGTGGACTGCGCTCCTTCTGGATTCGGGATTAAAGGTTCATGAGATTCCTCGTGAATTGCACTCAAGGAAGTTCATTCGATTTCGACTACGCTTTATAAGGTTCCTAGAGGACCGACTCATGAACTTCTCCTCGGATTTGGATTAAAGGTTCCAAGTGAGATCTTATGTGACTGTGCTCATTGCTCTACTGGATTTGTATTAAAGATCTGCGAGGTTCCTCATAGATCAGATTATGTAGTTCTACTGATTCGATTTAAGGTTCAGAGGTCCTTAAGACTAGGCTTTAAGTTCATTTGAAATTTAGATTAAAGGTTCATGAGGTTCCTAGAGGACGAGGCCCATGAAGTTCATTCGTCTGATTTAAGTCTCATGATATTCCTAGAGGACTAGGCTCATGCGCTATTTGATTTAGATTAAAGGTTCAAGGAGGTTCAGACTAGACTCACAGTTCCTTTTAGGGATTCGGGAATTCGGTTCATGAGGTTCCTAGAGGACTAAGGGCTACCAAGTTCCTTTTGAATATGGATAAAAGGTTAAATGAGGTCTCAGAATACCAGGCTCATGAAGTTCCTTTAGATTCGATTTAAGGTTTGAAGTGAGGTTTCTAGACTGGCTCAATGGTTTCATCTGATTGGATTTGTTCATGAGGTTTCTGGAGCGACTAGGCTCTGCAGAAGTTCCTTTTTAGATTGGATTAAAGGTCACATGAGGTTCCTAGGAGGATTAGCTCATGAAGTTCCATTAGATTGGGATTTAAGGTTTATAAGTTTACAGATGACTAGGCCTGCGAAGTTTTTATTGAATTTGATTTAAGGTTCATGAGGCTTCTCTTAGAAGACTAGGCCCAAATGTGAGTTCCTTTGAGTTTGGATTTAAGTCTCATCAAATTCCTAGAGGACTAGGCTCATGCGATTATTGGGATTAGGATTAAAGGTTTGTGAGGTTCCTGGGGGACTAGACTCGCATAAAGTTCCTTTGGATTTAGAATCACGGTTAAATGCAGTTCCCAAAGAGGATTTGAAATGCATGAAGTTCGGCTGGGTTTGCCTGATTAAAGGTCTATGAGGTTCCTAGAGAACTAGGCTCATGGGAAGTTCCATTCGATTCGGATTAAAGTGCTCATGAGGATTTCGTAGAGATCTGAGGCTCAAAGAAATTCCATTGGATTTGGATTAAAGGTTCATGAGGTTCCTAGAGACTAAAAGGCCAATGAAGTTAAGATTGAGTTTGGATTAAAGGTTCATGAGATTCTTGTAGGGACTAGACTCATAAGTTCCTTTGAATTTTCTAATTACAGTTTTATAAGGTTTCTAGAGGACCAAGCTCACTGAAGTTCCTCCGGGATTCGGGATTAAAGGTTAAATGAGATTCCTATAAGACTAAGGCTCATGTGAAGTTTCATTGGATTTGGATTAAAGGTTCAAGTGAGGTTCTAGAGGACTAGGCTCATGCGCCTCCTTTCTGATTCGGATTAAAGGTTCATGAGCTTCACTAGAGGACTAAAGCTTATGCGATTCCTTTCGATTCGTATTAAAGGTTCATGAGATTCCTTGGGGACTAGGACTGCATGAAGATCCTTTGGATTTTGAATTATAGTTCATAAGGTTCCTAGAGGACCGGGCTCCATGAAGTTCCTCCGAGTTGGGATTGAAGGTTCAATGAGATTCCTTTATAGGACTGTGGATCATGAAGTTTCATTCGATTTGGATTAAAGGTTCATGAGGTTCCTAGAGGATTTAGGTTCATGAAGTTCTATTGGATTTAGATTGAGGAGTTCATGAGGTCACTTAGAAGACTAGCTCTTGTGAAGTTCGTTTGAATTTAGATTAAAGGTTCGTGAGGGTTTTCCTAGAGTACTAAGCACATGAAGTTCCTTTGGATTTAGATTTAGAGTCTCAATGATATTCCTAGAGGACTAGGATCATGCGCTATTTCGATTGGATTAAAGGTTCATGAGGTTTCCTGGGGACTGAGACTCACAAAGTTCATTCGATTTGGAATTACCACAGGTCTGATTCATGAGGTTCTCAGAAGGACTAGGGCCATGAAGTTCCTTTGAATTTGGATAAAAAGGTTAATGAGGTTCACTGAATACTAGTGCCTGCATGAAGTTCCTTTGAATTTGGATTTAAAGTTCATGAGGTTTCTGGTGGGACTTGGCTCACGAGAAGTTCACATCGGATTTGGATTTAAAGTTCGCCAAGGTTTCTAGAGGACTGAGGCTCATGAAGTTCTAGTTAGATTTGGATTTTCAAAGGTCTGCGAGGTTCCTGCAGGATTAGCTCCATGAAGTTCCATTAGATTAAGATTTAAGGTTTTATGAGAAGTTTCCCAAAGGACTAGGCTCATGTAGTTTCATTACTGATTTGGATTAAACTTTCCAAGAGGTTCCAGAGGACTTTAAGACCCATGAATTTCCTTCTGGGGTTTGGATTTAAGTCTCATGATATTCTTCTTAGAGGACTAGGCTCATGCGATTATTTGGATTGGATTAAAGGCTCGTGGAGGTTCTGAGGGACTAGACTCATAAAAAGTTCACTTTAGATTTGGAATAACGGTTCCATGAAGTTCCTAGAGAACTAGGGTAGGCCATGAAGTTCCATTGGATTTGGATTAAAGTTTCCATGAGGTTCGTAGAGATCGAGGCTCAAGAAACTCCATTCAGATTGGATTAAAGGTTCATGAGGTTCCTAGAGACCGAGGCTCAGTGAAGTTCCATTAGATTTCGATTAAAGGTTCATGAGGTTACGTAGAGGATTTGGGCTGCATCGAAGTTCCTTTGCACATTTAAATTCTAAAATCAATGAGGTTTCTATGGGAATTTAGGCTCAAAAAGTTCCCATTGGATTTGGATTTAAAGTTCATGATGTTTCTAGAGGACTAGACTCATAGATGTAATATCCTAGAATTTCACTATGAATTTTCGCATTATTTTATGCGGGATGCTCATTTGTGCAAGTGGGAATCGGCGACCACGATATGAGATGGATAATTTTTTGGAAAGCATGGCAGTACCGTACCCAATATGTCTATCGAGAGTTATTTTGATTCTAGGATATTACATGCTTGGTGAGTTTTCGATATCGGATATACCGTATGAGTATTTGTATGATTGCCGTACTTAGTTGTGATTGTATTCGAGGTATCATACATCGAAGTATCGTATGAGAATAAATATCGAACAAGCATATGTATTCGGTATGTCGCGTGTACGTATTCGAGTATATTGAGATGTCGAGACGAGGCGAAATGGCTAAGTATGAAAGCCATTACGTACGCTATTGTAGTGAGTCTTACGTACGTAGCAACGCGAGATTAACGTACGTTAAGGAATGTACATTACGTGACGTTAAGAAAGGGATTGACGAGATCGAACGCGAAGTGGTTGGCGAGTGGGACCCGTGTCAGGTACGCTTTCAGCCGCGCAGATGTGGAGCGGCGAGTCAACCCGGCATTAAATACGCTATGCATGGCATATTACGCATGTAATATGGGTTGATACTTGTAGCAGATCAGCTCGCTACATTAAATGCGCTATGGTGATGGTATTACGTGCGTAACGCAAGGTGCAAAATAGTACAAATTTACCCTCGGATGACAATTAAATACGCTATATAGGACATATAAGCATACAATTAAAAGTCCTCAATCACGTCACGTTAACATTGGGACTTAACGCATTTAACGAGTGCTTGCACGTTTATATAATAAGAAGTCGGGTCTTTCATTTGTTCACTTAAGGAATCACGTTTCCTCCTCCCCAAATCGTCCATCTTCACTCTCAAACCCATTTGAGACCCTCATACCCTTGTTAAGACTTTGATAAGGATGATTGGAAAGCTTGAAACTTGGGTTCTTGGAGTCTTGGAAGTGTTTGATTGTGTTATTCATCTTCAAAAGGTATGTTGATGAACTCTACTCCTTGAATTCGGATTTTGGTGTTAGTGTTGATGTTCTTCTTCGTATGAAGATGATTATGGTATTGTTGTTACGATTCTAGGGGATATATGAACTATATGTTGAAGGAAGATGATGATATGTTGGTTTTTGTCTTGAATATGTTGACTATGATAATAGATCATGTTGTTCTTGGTGATCTTGGTAGTATTGCTTCGATTCTTGGTGTTAGGAGGATCGTATGTTAGAGAATATGATGATACATGCAATATGGATTAGATGATGGCTAGATGTTAGAACATGGAATTACGTGGTTTTGTTGGCTGGGCGAACATTATTATGGATTAATTCACGTTCTTGAAGAGTTCTTGAGTAATATATGTAGTAGATTAGAAGGATTGGCGATTAATTCGGTATACGATTATTCGTGGTGAAAACCCGGTAATTGAATTTCTATGAATTTACAAAGATGATCCGTGTTAATCCGAATTAAGATTGAAGTCGGAACCAAGAATGTTGTAGGCGTTGTTAGAACCATTGATTATCGAAATTAGGATTGTATTACTCAGTATTGATAAGAGTTGATTTGGTTTGATTTCGTATGATCGGAGATACCGTTGAGTTCGATTGGTTGATTATACCGATTTGTTGATTGATTATCGAGCGTATCGTTAATTGATTATTGCATTAGGTTGCGTTTAATGATGGTTGAAGTTAACCGTTGTGCTTCACTTGGTGAGTCGTGGGTCATGCGGCTTGTAGGCGGAGGCGGCGGGATTGATAGCGGCTTCGGCGAATTGGTATCAAGGCAGGAGATTATGCTTACTCAGATTCATAATGTTAATAAATGATTTCGTTTTCATTTCATTTATGATTCGCATATAGCAATGGTATTATGGAATATATGAATTATCGGAAGGGTAGTATGTATGGTATTTTTGGACTAAGATAAATCATAATGTATATGATTTTAAGGATGTCTAGTGGAAATGGGAACGTGAATTATAATTTGGTCTATTGCATGAGAAGTTGGATTTCAAGGTTAGTTATCGTGTCGATGTTGAACTTGGGATGGTGGTTTGATATTAGTTATGGTGTACTTCATTTTGGATTGTCGGATAAACCGTGTATTCGTTCAGGCGGTTGGTCGTGCATTGGCAGGTTAGCGTCTCGGCTTGAGGTAAATTAATATTGTTAGATTATGATAATCATCATGTTGCATTATTGCATATGTGTGTTGATATTTCATGCGGTGAGTGTGCACCATTGTTTGTTACGTTTTGTAATGTGCTCTTCCTGTGAGCGATGATACGTTGGGCCGATGTGTTAGGGGATAAGACCTATATGGCACCTATGTTAAAAGTATTCTGTGTGGATACTTTCGTGACCCTTGGTTGCGACTGAGGTATTCTGTAATTACATGAAGCTGTGTTAGGGGATAAGACCTATATGGCACCTATGTTAGGGGTATTCCTGTGAGATGCTTAGTGACCTCGAGCTGCTTTGCCTTGGGGTTTATGTGTTAATATTATATGCATTGTTGAGCATGATGCGGACTATTGTGCGATGGAAATACGACATTGTGGTCGTGTCGGTCTTTCATGATCGGGTTCGATGCTCTTTTGGGAAATCTTCGATCCTTGTTGGATATGTTTCTTTGAGATTCGTTGTCATGTTGTATCATGGCGTCGTCTTGAGTCTTATTAATTGGTGGATTTCACGACCCGTGTATAATTGTATCTATTCGATATTCGAGTTGTCTTTGGAAATCCGTATATACGATTTTTATATGGTTGACTATTTTATTCCCTCGTGTATTCGTAGCCATTGAACCTTTTCTAATCTCGTTGAGTCACCATATCGATGGTCGACTCATTGATATCGATCCTTTATAAATCTCGTTTGGATCGGAGTTCACCTGTCATTGGTAATATCGTTCGTTATTGATCCTTATTGATTAGTTTGAGAGTTGTCTCATCGTTGGTATTCTTGGTTATTAGTCCTCGGTTGATGTTATTGGAATTTACCGTGTCATCGGCATTCTAGATTGTTGATCACTTATTATCCCTATTGGAGTTACCGTGTCGCCGGTATTCTCGGGTGTCGATTCCTTATTGTTCTTGTTGGAGTATACCGTATCGTTGGTACTCCAGTGGTTGGTCCTTATTGATCTTGTTAGAGTTTCTTTGTGTGTCGTCGGTATTCTCGGTTGTTGACCTATTGATCTTGTTAGAGTTTCTTGTGTCGTCGGTATTCTCGGTTGTTGACCTTAATGATCTTGTTAGAGTTTCTTGTGTCGTCGGTATTTTGGTTGTTGGTCCTTATTGATCTTGTTGGAGTTCTTGTGTCGTCGGTATTCTCGGTTGTCAACCTTTATTGATCTTGTTGGGATTCACGTCTCGTCGGTATTCTCGGTTATTGATTCTTCGTTGATCTTGTTAGAGTTACGGATCATGGTATTCTCGTCGTGGTTGATGCTTTGTCGATCTTTTGTGTAATTATGATGTCATTGATATTTAAATTGGATCATCGATTGTTTATCATTATTGTGTGTGAGCATTCATGCCTGTATTGTTGTCAGGACTTGCCATTGTTTGGGACGATTGATTTCACCCAGCGATGTATCGTGTGATATCGATTTCTACGGTATTGGGATCCATTATGCGACCCGGCCACAGAATTGAACTTGGCAGATTATTCTATACCGAGATATGTTTATGTTTGGAAATCTTAGTAGTGTTTCGGATACGGCACGAGTGATTACATTTGAATTCGTTCATTACTTAAGGACACGAGGCGTGGGATATGGTAGGAATTGGTTGCTATGGTTGTGACAGATTTGGTAAAGGTTGCTTGTATAAAATACATTGGGAATGTTTTACTTTGAGATTACATTGATATGTAATTGTCTTTGTGATGTGATCGATTATCATTGTTGAGTATTATGGTGACCCAGTCGTGAGCTTTATTTTTAGGTACTCGGAGTTCGAGCTAGTAGCGAAGTCGTGAAGAGGATGAGCTTTCGGTGATGCGGCTATAGGCGTGATTGTTGGGATTGTGTATTCTTTTACTGTTTTCTAATTCCCATTTATGCAAATGTAATTAATTGTGTTTTTATCACATTGCGTGTGTATATTTAAAATGGCTTTAGGTATTCTTTGAACTATGTTTTTATCCACATTGCGTGCGTGATGTGTGTACTTTCAAAGGAGCTTTGGCTTGACAATTTTAACGCGTTTGAAAATGATTTTAGCCTTGTAGGTTCCAGTATAGGGCCCCACGGCCTTTGTGGCTATGTCTCCGGTAGGTTTTGGGGTGTTACGAGAAAATGGTATCGAGACTTGGAAGTTTCGTAAAACCGGGCGTGTGTGTTATGTGGCTCTGAGTGCGTAAGTAGTAGCGTGACTTTTTACGAAAATGATTTTCGACTTTTGAGTGGCAAACCAGAGTTTTGGAGGTTTCAAAATTTTTGAAATATTTTAAATTCTTGTATTTGCGATCTTCTGGTGTGTTGTTAGTGTGTTGAGACTTTGTATGGGGAGTCGTATCTTTGGTATCACGGAGAGATCACTCCCGACTTCACGGACTGTAAGTATGTTCTTTCGGTTATTCGATTTTGATGATGATTATTTGAGTATGGTGTCGTGATTTTGAGATATTTGGGATTGAGATGCGATTATGATAGGTGTTGAGTTTAGAGGCCATGAAACTTATTTAAGTGGGTGTATATGTAATATCTGGGAATTTCAACTTTATGAATTTTTACAGCATTATTTTATGCACGGGATGTCTTTATGCAGTGGGGCCAGGCACGATATGAGTGGATAATTTTGAAAGCCATTGACGATCGTGCCGGTATGTCTAGCCTGAGAGTTATTTTGATTCTAGGATATTACATGCTTGGTGAGTTTCGATATCGGATATACCGTATAGTATTTGTATGATTACCGTACTTGGTTGTGATTTGTGACCGAGTATCGTACATGAAAGTATCGTATGAAAATGATATTCCGGAACAAGCATATGTATTCGGTATGTCGCGTGTACGTATTCGATATATTGAGATGTCGAGGCAGGCGAGAAATGGCTGAAGTATGAAAGCCATTATGTCACGCTATGTAAGAGAGTCTTACGTGCGTAGCAAAGCGAGGATTAACGTGCGTTAAGGAATGTAGCATTACGTACGTTAAGAAGGGATTCGAGCGAGGATCGAGCCGTGGTTGGCGGTAGGACCCGGTGTCGGGCTGCTTTCGGCGCGGGATGTGGGCCAGGCGAGTCAACTTACGGCACATTACGTACGCTATGCATGGCACATATTACGTGCGTAATATGGGTTAATCTTTATGTGAAGTCGGCTTTGTTACATTAAATGCTTGTTTATGGTGATGAGTATTACATTAAATGCGTAGCATGAGTGCAAAATAAATACGATTTACCACAGATGACAATTACGTCGCTATATAGGACATATAGCGTACGTTAAAAGTCCCACCGATACCATTTAACATTGGGACTTAACGTCACGTAGCGAGATCTTGCGCGATTTATATAATAAGGCTGGTCTTTCATTTGTTCACCCGAAAGGAATCACGTTCCTCCTCCCCAAATCGTCCATCTTCACTCTCAAACCCATTTCAGACCCTCATACCCTTGTTAAGACTTTGATAAGGATGATTGGAAGCTTGAAACTTGGAGTTCTTGGAGTCTTGGAAGTGTTTGATTGTGTTATTCATCTTGAAAGGTATGTTGATGAACTCTGCTCCTTGAATTCGGATTTTGGTGTTAGTGTTGATGTTCTTCTTATTATAGAAGATGATTGTGAAGTATTGTTATTACGATTACAGAGGATATATGAACTATATGTTGAAGGAAGATGATGATATGTTGGTTTTGTCTTGAATATGTTGACTATGATAATAGAATCATGTTGTTCTTGGTGATCTTGGTAGTATTGTGATTCTTGGTGTTAGGAGGATCGTATGTTAGAGAATATGATGATACATGCTAGTATGGATTAGATGATGGCTAGATGTTAGAACATATGGAATTACGTCGTTTTGTTGGCTACGAACATTATTATGGATTAATTCACGTTCTTGAAGAGTTCTTGAGTAATATGTCCAGTAGATTAGAAGGATTGCGGGTTAATTTTGGTATTGTCGATTATTAGTGGTGGAAACCGGTAATTGAATTTCTATGAATTTACAAAGATGATCCGTGTTAATCCGAAGTTAAGATTGAAATCGGAACCAGAATGTTGCCAGGCGTTATTTAGAACCATTGATTATCGAAATTCGGATTGTATTAAATTATTGATAAGAGTTGATATGGTTTGATTTCGTATGATCGAGAGATCTTAGGTGAGTTCGATTGGTTGATTATACCGATTGTTGATTGATTATCAGGCGTATCGTTAATTGATTATTGCATTAGGTTGCGTTTAATGATGGTGAAGTTAGCAGAACGTATGTCTTTGCGGTGAGTCGGAAATGCATGAAGCTTGCTGAAAGGCGGATGGCGGCCCAGAGGATTGATAAGCGGCCGTCGGGTGGTATCAAGGCAGAGTTATGCTTGCTCGATTCATAATGTTAATAAATGATTTACGTTTTCATTTCATTTATGATTCATATAGCAATGGTATTATGGAATATATGAATTATCGGAAGAGGTGGTATGTATGGTATTTTTGGACTAAGATAAATCATAATGTATATGATTTTAAGGATGCTCTAGTGGAAATGGGAACGTGAATTATAATTTGATTCTATTGCCAGCATGAGAAGTTGGATTTCAAGGTTGAAGTTATCGTGTCGATGTTGAACTTGGGATGGTGGTTTTGATATTAGTTATGGGTATACTTCATTTTAGTTATCAGGATAAACCATGGTGTATTCAGTTCGGGGCGGTTAGTTACCGTGGCAGGAGGTTAGCGTCTCGGCTTGAGGTAAATTAATATTGTTGAATTATGATAATCATCATGTTGCATTATTGCATATGTGTGTTGATATTTCATGCGGTGAGTGTGCACCATTGTTTGTTACGTTTTGTAATGTGCTCTTCCTGTGTGCAAGCAGTGATCTGTTGGGCGATGTGTTAGAGGATAAGACCTATATGGCACCTATGTTAGGGGTATTCTGTGTGGATACTACCGTGACTACCCTTGGTTGCGACCTTGAGGTATGTCTGTAGTTCGCATGAGGCGTGTTAGGGGATAAGACCTATATGGCATGCCTATGTTAGAGGTATTCTGTGAGATGCTTAGTGACCTGTTTTCTTTGCCTTGGGGTTTATGTGTTAATATTATATGCATTGTTGAGCATGATACGGACTATTATCTACGATAAATACGACATTGTGGTACGTGTCGGTCTTTCATGATCGAATTCTTGTGCTCTTTTGAAATCTTACGATCCTTGTTGGATATCGTTTCTTTGAGATTCGTTGTCATGTTGTATCATGGCGTCCGTCTTGAGTCTTATTAATTGGTCGTTCGCGGCCATGTATAATTGTATCTATTGATATTGAGTTGTCTTTGAAATCCAGTATATCACGATTTTATATGGTTGACTATTTTATTCCCTCGTGTATTAGTCGCCATTGAAGCTTTTCTAATCTCGTTCGATCACCATATCGATGGTCAACTCATTGATATCGATCCTTTATAAATCTCGTTTGGATCGGAGTTCACCTGTCATTGGTAATATCGTTCGTTATTGATCCTTATTGATTAGTTTGAGAGTTGTCTCATCGTTGGTATTCTTGGTTATTAGTCCTCGGTTGATGTTATTGGAATTTCAGTGTCATCGGCATTCTCGGTTGTTGATCACTTATTATCCCTATTGGAGTTACCGTGTCGTCGGTATTCTCGGGTGTCGATTCCTTATTGTTCTTGTTGGGTATCACCGTATCGTTGGTACTCCCGGTCGTTAGTCCTTATTGATCTTGTTAGAGTTTCTTTGTGTCGTCGGTATTCTCGGTTGTTGACCCTTATTGATCTTGTTAGAAATTCTTTGTGTAAGTCGGTATTCTCGGTTGTTGACCCTTATTGATCTTGTTAGAGTTTCTTTGTGTCGTCATTTTCGATTTGTTGGTCACTTATTGATCTTGTTGGAGTTCTTGTGTAAATCGGTATTCTCGGTTGTCAACCTTTTATTGATCTTGTTGGGATTCTGCGTCTCGTCGGTATTCTCGGTTATTGATTCTTCGTTGATCTTGTTAGAGTTACCGGATCATGGTATTCTCGTCCGTGGTTGATCCTTTATCGATCTTGTGTGGAAATATCATGTCATTGATATTTAGTTGTGATCATCGATTGTTTATCATTATTGTGTGAAGCATTCATGCCTTATTGATGTCGGGACTTGCCATTGTTTGGGACGGTTGATTTAGGATGTATCGTGTGATATCAGTTTCTATCGATGTTAGGATCGATAGTGCGACCCGGCCAATGAGAATTGAACTTGGCGATTATTACATACTCGAGATATGTTTATGTTTGGAAATCTTGGTAGTGTTTGGATACAGCCTGAGTGATTACATTTGAATTCGTTCATTACTTAAGGACACGAGGCGTGGGATATGGTAAGAATTGGTTGCTATGGTTGTGACAGAGTTGGTAAGGTTGCTTCGGTAAAATACATTGGGAATGTTTTACTTTGTAGATTACATTGATATGTAATTGTCTTTGTGATGTGATCGTTATCATTGTTGAGTATTATGGTGACCCGTCGTAAGCTTTATTTTAGGTACTCGGAGTTCGAGCTAGTAGCTTGATCGTGAAGGATGAGCTTTCAGGTAATCTTTGCTATGGCGTGATTGTTGAGATTGTGTATTCTTTTAGTTTTCTAATTCCAGCGCAAATGTAATTAATTGTGTTTTATCAGCTGCGTGTGTATATTTAAAATGGCTTTGGTATTCTTTGAACTATGTTTTTATCCATTGCGTGCGTGTGTGTACTTTGAGGGCTTTTTGACAATTTTAAACGTTTGCGAAAATGATTTTAGCCTTGTGGGTTCCAATATGGGCCCCAGCCTTTGTAATATTCGGTAGGTTTTGGGGGTGTTACAATGAAGTTCCTTTATATTTGGATTAAAGGTTGATGAGGTTCTAGGATTAGTCTCATGAGGTTCATAAGGTTCTTAGAGGACTAGGCTCATGAAGTTCTATTGGATTTGGATTTAAGGTTCCTGAGGTCCTTAGAAGACTAGGCTCTTGAAGTTCATTTGAATTCAGATTAAAGGTTCAT
Organism: Orobanche coerulescens; assembly: GCA_033398695.1. Lineage (NCBI taxonomy): Eukaryota > Viridiplantae > Streptophyta > Magnoliopsida > Lamiales > Orobanchaceae > Orobanche > Orobanche coerulescens. Next base: position 131,887,728 of record CM065805.1, read on the forward strand.
GAAGTTTCTGGAGGACTAGGCTCATGAAGTTCCTTTGAATTTAGATTTAAGGTACACGAGTTTCCTAGAGGAATAGGCTCATAAAGTTCCTTTGAATTTGGATTTAAGGTTCATTAGGTTGATAGAGGACTAGGATCATGAAGTTGCATTGAATTCGAATTTAAAGGTTCATGAGGTTTCTAGGGGACTTGGCTCCCGAAGTTCCATCAGATTTGGATTTAAAGTTCATGAGGTTTCTAGAGTACTAGGCTCATGAAGTTCCTTTAGATTTGGATTAAAGGTTTATGAGGTTCCTAGAGAATTAGGCTCATGAAGTTCCATTAGATTAGGATTTAAGGTTTATGAGGTTCCCAGATGACTAGGCTCATGAAGTTTTATTGGATCTGGATTTAAGGTTCAAGAGGTCCTTAGAAGACTAGGCTCATGAAGTTCTTTTGAATTCAGATTAAAGGTTCATGAGGTTTCTAGAGGACTAGGCTCATGAAGTTCATTTGGGTTCGGATTTAAGTCTCATGAGATTCCTAGAGGACCAGGATCATGCAGTTCCTTTGGATTTGGATTAAAGGTTCATGAGATTCCTTGGGGACTAGACTCATGAAGTTCATTTGGATTTTGAATTACAGTTCATAAGGTTCCTAGAGGACCAGGCTCATGAAGTTCCTCTGGATTTGGATTAAAGGTTCATGAGATTCTATAGGACTAGGCTCATGAAGTTCTATTGGTTTGGATTTAAGGTTCATGAGGTCCGTAGAAGTAGGCTCTTTAAGTTCATTTAAATTTAGATTAAAGGTTCATGAGGTTCCTAGAGGATGAGGCCCATGAAGTTCATTTGGGTTTGGATTTAAGTCTCATGATATTCTGAGGACTAGGCTCATGCGATTATTTTGATTTGGATTAAGGTTCATGAGGTTCTAGGGGACTAGACTCATAAAGTTCCTTTAGATTTGGAATTAGGTTCATGAGGTTCTGAGGACTAGGGCCACGAAGTTCCTTTGAATATGGATAAAGGTTAATGAGGTTCCTAGAATACTAGGCTCATGAAGTTCCTTTGAATTTGGATTTAAGGTTCATGAGGTTTCTAGGGGACTTGGCTCACGAAGTTCTATCGGATTTGGATTTAAAGTTCATGAGGTTTCTGAGGACTAGGCTCATGAAGTTCCTTTAGATTTGGATTAAAGGTCCATGAGGTTCCTAGAGGATTAGCTCATGAAGTTTCATTAGATTAGGATTTAAGGTTTATGAGGTTCCCAGATGACTAGGCTCATGAAGTTTTATTGGATTTGGATTTAAGGTTCATGAGGTCCTTAGAAGACTAGGCTCATGAAGTTACTTTGAATTCAGATTAAAGGTTCATGAGGTTCCTAGAGGACTAGGCTCATGAAGTTCATTTGGGTTCGGATTTAAGTCTCATGATATTCCTAGATGACCAGGCTCATGCAGTTCCTTTGGATTCGGATTAAAGGTTCATGAGATTCCTTGGGGACTAGACTCATGTAGTTCCTTTAGATTTGGATTAAAGGTTGATGAGGTTCCTAGAGGATTAGTCTCATGATGTCCCATTGTATTAGGATTTAAGGTTCATAAGGTTCTTAGAGGACTAGGCTCATGAAGTTCTATTGGATTTGGATTTAAGGTTCATGAAGTCCTTAGAAGACTAGGCTCTTGAAGTTCATTTGAATTCAGATTAAAGGTTCATGAGGTTTCTGGAGGACTAGGCTCATGAAGTTCCTTTGGATTTGGATTTAAGGTACATGAGGTTCCTAGAGGAATAGGCTCATGAAGTTCCTTTGAATTTGGATTTAAGGTTCATTAGGTTGATACAGGACTAGGCTCATGAAGTTGCATTGGATTCGAATTTAAAGGTTCATGAGGTGTCTAGGGGACTTAGCTCACAAAGTTCCATCAAATTTGGATTTAAAGTTCATGAGATTTCTAGAGGACTAAGCTTATGAAGTTCCTTTAGATTTGGATAAAAGGTTCACGAGGTTCCTAGAGGATTATGCTCATGAAGTTCCATTAGATTAGGATTTAAGGTTTATGAGGTTCCCAGATGACTAGGCTCATGAAGTTTTATTGGATATGGATTTAAGGTTCATCAGGTCCTTAGAAGACTAGGCTCATTAAGTTCCTTTGAATTCAGATTAAAGGTTCATGAGTTCTGAGGACCGAGCTCATGCGATTCCTTTGGATTGATTAACGGTTCATGAGATTCCTTGGGGACTAGACTCATGTAGTTCCTTTGGATTTTGAATTACGAGTTCATAAGGTTCTAGAGGACGAGCTCATGAAGTTCCTCACGGATTTGGATTAAAGGTTCATGAGGTTCCTGAAGACTAGGCTCATGAAGTTTTATTGGATTTGGATTTAAGATTCATGAGGTCCTTAGAAGACTAGGCTCTTGAAGTTAATTTGAATTTAGATTAAAGGTTCATGAGGTTCTAGAGGACTAGGTCCATGAAGTTCCTTTGGGTTTAGATTTAAGTCTCATGATATTCCTGAGAACTAGGCTCATGAAGTTCCATTGGATTTGGATTAAAGTTTCATGAGGTTCGTAGAGGCGAGGTTCGAAATTCTATTGGATTTGGAACAAGGTTCATGAGGTTCTAGAGAATTTGGGCTCATGAAGTTCCTTTGAATTTAAATTTAAAATCATGAGGTTTCTAAGGGACTAGGCTCAAAAAGTTCCATTGTATTTGGATTTAAAGTTCATGATGTTTCTAGAGGACTAGACTCATGAAGTTCCTTTAGATTTGTGTTAAAGGTTGATGAGGTTCTGGCGGATTAGCATCATGATGTCCCATTGGATTAGAATTTAAGGTTCATAAGGTTCATGAGGACTAGGCTCATGAAGTTCTATTGGTTTGGATTTAAGGTTCATGAGGTCCTTAGAAGACTAGGCTCTTGAAGTTCATTTGAATTGATTAAAGGTTCATGAGGTTTCGGAGGACTAGGCTCATGAAGTTCCTTTGAATTTGGATTTAAGGTACATGAGGTTCCTAGAGGAATAGGCTCATGAAGTACCTTTGAATTTGGATTTAATGCTCATTAGGTTGATAGAGGACTAGGCTCATGAAGTTGCATTGGATTCGAATTGAAAGGTTCATAAGGTTTCTAGTGGACTTGGCTCACGAAGTTCCATCGATTTAGATTTATAGTTCATGAGGTTTCTAGAGGACTATGTTTGTGAAGTTCCTATAGATTTGGATTAAAGGTTCATGAAGTTCCTAGAGGATTAGGATCATGAAGTTCCATTAGATTAGGATTTAAGGTTTATGAGGTCCCAGGATGACTAGGCTCATGAAGTTCTGAGGATTAGTCTCATGATGTCTCATTGGATTAGGATTTAAGGTTCATAAGGTTCTTGAGGACTAGGCTCATGAAGTTCTATTGTATTTGGATTTAAGGATCATGAGGTCCTTAGAAGGCTAGGCTCTTGAAGTTCATTTGAATTGGATGAAAGGTTCATGAGGTTTTACGGAGGACTAGGCTTATGAAGTTCCTTTGAATTTGGATTTAAGGTACATGAGGTTCACAGAGGAATAGTCTTATGAAGTTCATTTGAATTTGGATTTAAGGTTCATTAGGTTCATAGAGGACTAAGCTTATGATGTTGCATTGGATTGAATTTAAAGGTTCATGAGGTTCTTAGAGACTTGACTCATGATGTTCCTTTAGATTTGGAATTACGGTTCATGAGGTTCCTAGAGGACCGAGGCTCATGAAGTTCCTTTGAATTTGGATTAAAGGTTCATGAGTTCTAGAGGACCAGGCTCGAAGTTCCTTTGTATTTGGATTAAAGGTTCATGAGATTCCTATCGGACCAGGATCATGAAGTTTCATTGGATTTGGATTAAAGGTTCATGAGGTTCCTATAGGACTAGGCTCATGAAGTTTTATTGGATTTGGATTTAAGGTTCATGAGGTCCTTAGAAGACTAGGCTCTTGAAGTTCATTCGAATTTTGATTAAAGGTTCATGAGTTTCCTAGCGGACTAGGCCCATGAAGTTCCTTTAGGTTTAGATTTAAGTCTCATGATATTCCTGAGGACTAGGCTCATGCGATTATTTGGATTTGGATTAAAGATTCATGAGGTTCTGGGGACTAGACTCATAAAGTTCCTTTGGATTTGGAATTATGGTTCATGAGATTCCTAGAGGACTAGGTTCATGAAGTTCCTTTGAATTTGGATAAAGGTTCTTGAGGTTCTAGAATACTAGGCTCATGAAGTTCTTTTGAATTTGGATTTAAGGTTCATGAGGTTTCTAGGGGACTTGGCTCACGAAGTTCTATCGGATTTGGATTTAAAGCTCATGAGGTTTCTAGAGGACTAGGCTCATGAAGTTCCTTTAGATTTGGATTAAAGGTTCATGAGGTTCTTAGAGGATTAGCTCATGAAGTTCCATTAGATTAGGATTTAAGGTTTATGAGATTGCCAGATGACTAGGCTCATGAAGTTTTATTGGACTTGGATTTAAGGTTCATGAGGTCCTTAGAAGACTAGGTTCATGCAGTTCCTTTGAATTCAGATTAAAGGTTCATGAGGTTCTTAGAGAACTAGGCTCATGAAGTTCATTTGGGTTCGAATTTAAGTCTCATGAGATTCCTAGAGGACCAGGCTCATGTAGTTCCTTTGATTCGGATTAAAGATTCATTCCTTAGGAACTAGACTCATGAAGTTCCTTTCGATTTTGAATTACAGTTCATAAGATTCCTAGAGGACCAGGATCATGAAGTTCCTCTAGATTTGGATTAAAGGTTCATGAGATTCCTAGAGGACTAGGCTCATGAAGTTTCATTGGATTTGGATTAAAGGTTAATGAGGTTCCTAGAGGACTAGGCTCATGAAGTTCTATTGGATTTGGATTTAAGGATCATGAGGTCCTTAGAAGACTAGGCTCTTGAAGTTCATTTGAATTTTGATTAAAGGTTCATGAGGTTCCTAGAGGACTATGCCCATGAAGTTCCTTTGGGTTTGGATTTAAGTCTCATGAGATTCTAGAGGACCGAGGCTCATGCAGTTCCTTTGGATTCGGATTAAAGATTCATTCCTTGGGGACTAGACGCATGAAGTTCCTTTTGATTTTGAATTACAGTTCATAAGGTTCATAGAGGACCAGGATCATGAAGTTCCTCTGGATTTGGATTAAAGGTTCATGAGATTCCTAGAGGACTAGGCTCATGAAGTTTCATTGGATTTGGATTAAAGGTTCATGAGGTTCCTAGAGGACTTGGGTCATGAAGTTCTATTGGATTTGGATTTAAGGTTCATGAGGTCCTTAGAAAACTAGGCTCTTGAAGTTCATTTGAATTTTGATTAAAGGTTCATGAGGTTCCTAGAGGACTATGACCATGAAGTTCCTTTGGGTTTGGATTTAAGTCTCATGATATTCCTAGAGGACTAGGCTCATGCAGTTATTTGGATTTGGATTAAAGGTTCGTGAGGTTTCTAGGGGACTAGACTCATAAAGTTCCTTTGGATTTGGAATCACGGTTCATGAGGTTCCTAGAGGACTAGGGCCATGAAGTTCCTTTGGGTTTGGATTAAAGGTTCATGGGGTTCCACTGAGAACTAGGCTCATGAAGTTCCATTCGATTTGGATTTAAGTTTCATGAGGTTCGTGAAGTAGGCGGAAGAAATTCCATTGGATTTGGATTAAAGGTTCATGAGGTTCCTAGAGAGGCTCATGAAGTTCCATTGGATTTCGATTAAAGGTTCATGAGGTTCTACTGACGGTGGGCTCATGAAGTTCCTTTGAATTTAAATTTAAAATCATGAGGTTTATAAGGGACTAGGCTCAAAAAGTTCCATTGGATTTGGATTTAAAGTTCATGATGTTTCTAGAGGACTAGACTCATGAAGTTCCTTTAGATTTGGATTAAGGTTGATGAGGTTCTAGAGGATTAGTCTCTTGATGTCCCCTTAGATTAGGATTTAAGGTTCACAAGGTTCTTAGAGGACTAGGCTCATGAAGATCTATTGGATTTGGATTTAAGGTTGATGAGGTCCTTAGAAGACTAGGCTCTTGAAGTTCATTTGAATTCAGATTAAAGGTTCATGAGGTTTCTAGAGGACTAGGCTCATGAAGTTCCTTTGAATTTGGATTTAAGGTACATGAGGTTCCAAGAGGAATAGTCTCATGAAGTTCCTTTGAATTTGGATTTAAGGTTAATTAGGTTGATAGAATACTAGGCTCATGAAGTTGCATAGGATTGAATTTAAAGGTTCATGAGGTTCTTAGGGGACTTGACTCATGAAGTTCCTTTGGAGTTGGAATTACGGTTCATGGGGTTCTGAGGACCGAGGCTCATGAAGTTCCATTGAATTTGGATTAAAGGTTCATGAGGTTCTAGAGGACCAAGCTCAAGAAGTTCCTTTGGATTTGGATTAAAGGTTCATGAGATTCCTATCGGACCGAGATCTTGAAGTTTCATTGGATTTGGATTAAAGGTTCACTTGAGGTTCTATGGGACTAGGCTCATCAAGTTCTATTGGATTTGGATTTAAGGTTCATGAGGTCCTTAGAAGATTAGGCTCTTGAAGTTCATTTGAATTCAGATTAAAGGTTCATGAGGTTTCTAGAGGACTAGGCTCATGAAGTTCCTTTGAATTTGGATTTAAGGTACATAAGGTTCCTAGAGGAATAGTCTCATGAAGTTCCTTTGAAGTTGGATTTAAGGTTAATTAGGTTGATAGAAGACTAGGCTCATGAAGTTGCATAGGATTCGAATTTAAAGGTTCATGAGGTTCTTAGGGGACTTGACTCATGAAGTTCCTTTAGAGTTGGAATTACGGTTCATGAGGTTCCTAGAGGACCAGGCTCATGAAGTTCCTTTGAATTTGGATTAAAGGTTCATGAGGTTCCTAGAGGACCAGGCTCAAGAAGTTCCTTTGGATTTGGATTAAAGGTTCATGAGATTCCTATCGGCCCAGGCTCATGAAGTTTCATTGGATTTGGATTAAAGGTTCATGAGGTTCCTAGAGGACTAGGCTCATCAAGTTCCATTGGATTTGGATTTAAGGTTCATGAGGTCCTTAGAAGACTAGACTCTTGAAGTTCATTTGAATTTAGATTAAAGGTTCATGAGGTTCCTAGCGGACTAGGACCATGAAGTTCCTTTGGGTTTGGATTTAAGTCTCATGATATTCCTAGAGGACTAGGCTCATGCAGTTATTTGGATTTGGATTAAAGGTTCATGAGGTTCCTAGGGAACTAGACTCATAAAGTTCCTTTGGATTTGGAATTACGGTTCATGAGGTTCCTAGAGGACTAGGGCCATGAAGTTCCTTTGAATTTGGATAAAAGGTTAATGAGGTTCCTAGAATACTAGGCTCATGAAGTTCCTTTGAATTTGGATTTAAGGTTCATGAGGTTTCTAGGGACTTGGCTCACGAAGTTCTATCGGATTTGGATTTAAAGTTCATGAGATTTCTAGAGGACTAGACTCATGAAGTTCCTTTAGATTTGGATTAAAGGTTCATGAGGTTCCTAGAGGATTAGCTCATGAAGTTCCACTATATTAGGATTTAAGGTTTATGAGGTTCCCAGATGACTAGGCTCGTGAAGTTTTATTGGATTTAGATTTAAGGTACATGAGGTTCCTAGAGGAATAGTCTCATGAAGTTCCTTTGAATTTGGATTTAAGGTTATTTAGGTTGATAGAAGACCAGGCTCATGAAGTTGCATATGATTCGAATTTAAAGGTTCATGAGGTTCTTAGGGGACTTGACTCATGAAGTTCTTTTGGATTTGGAATTATGGTTCATGAGGTTCCTAGAGGACCAGGCTCATGAAGTTCCATTGAATTTGGATTAAAGGTTCATGAGGTTCCTAGAGGACCAAGCTCAAGAAGTTCCTTTGGATTTGGATTAAAGGTTCATGAGATTCCTATCGGACCAGGATCTTGAAGTTTCATTGGATTTGGATTAAAGGTTCATGAGGTTCCTATAGGACTAGGCTCATCAAGTTCTATTGGATTTGGATTTAAGGTTCATGAGGTCCTTAGAAGATTAGGCTCTTGAAGTTCATTTGAATTCAGATTAAAGGTTCATGAGGTTTCTAGAGGACTAGGCTCATGAAGTTCCTTTGAATTTGGATTTAAGGTACATAAGGTTCCTAGAGGAATAGTCTCATGAAGTTCCTTTGAAGTTGGATTTAAGGTTAATTAGGTTGATAGAAGACTAGGCTCATGAAGTTGCATAGGATTCGAATTTAAAGGTTCATGAGGTTCTTAGGGGACTTGACTCATGAAGTTCCTTTAGAGTTGGAATTACGGTTCATGAGGTTCCTAGAGGACCAGGCTCATGAAGTTCCTTTGAATTTGGATTAAAGGTTCATGAGGTTCTGAGGACCGAGGCTCAAGAAGTTCCTTTGGATTTGGATTAAAGGTTCATGAGATTCTATCGGCCCGGGCTCATGAAGTTTCATTGGATTTGGATTAAAGGTTCATGAGGTTCCTGAGACTAGGCTCATCAAGTTCCATTGGATTTGGATTTAAGGTTCATGAGGTCCTTAGAAGCTAGACTCTTGAAGTTCATTTGAATTTAGATTAAAGGTTCATGAGGTTCCTAGCGGACTAGGACCATGAAGTTCCTTTGGGTTTGGATTTAAGTCTCATGATATTCCTAGAGGACTAGGCTCATGCAGTTATTTGGATTTGGATTAAAGGTTCATGAGGTTCCTAGGGAACTAGACTCATAAAGTTCCTTTGGATTTGGAATTACGGTTCATGAGGTTCCTAGAGGACTAGGGCCATGAAGTTCCTTTGAATTTGGATAAAAGGTTAATGAGGTTCCTAGAATACTAGGCTCATGAAGTTCCTTTGAATTTGGATTTAAGGTTCATGAGGTTTCTAGGGGACTTGGCTCACGAAGTTCTATCGGATTTGGATTTAAAGTTCATGAGATTTCTAGAGGACTAGACTCATGAAGTTCCTTTAGATTTGGATTAAAGGTTCATGAGGTTCCTAGAGGATTAGCTCATGAAGTTCCACTATATTAGGATTTAAGGTTTATGAGGTTCCCAGATGACTAGGCTCGTGAAGTTTTATTGGATTTAGATTTAAGGTACATGAGGTTCCTAGAGGAATAGTCTCATGAAGTTCCTTTGAATTTGGATTTAAGGTTATTTAGGTTGATAGAAGACCAGGCTCATGAAGTTGCATATGATTGAATTTAAAGGTTCATGAGGTTCTTGGGGACTTGACTCATGAAGTTCTTTTGGATTTGGAATTATGGTTCATGAGGTTCTAGAGGACCGGGCTCATGAAGTTCCTTTGAATTTGGATTAAAGGTTCATGAGGTTCTAGAGGACCGGGCTCAAGAAGTTCCTTTGGATTTGGATTAAAGGTTCATGAGATTCTATCGGACCGGAGCTCATGAAGTTTCATTGGATTTGGATTAAAGGTTCATGAGGTTCCTAGAGGACTAGGCTCATCAAGTTCTATTGGATTTGGATTTAAGGTTCATGAGGTCCTTAGAAGACTAGGCTCTTGAAGTTCGTTTGAATTTAGATTAAAGGTTCATGAGGTTCCTAGCGGACTAGGCCCATGAAGTTCCTTTGCGTTTGGATTTAAGTCTCATGATATTCTGAGGACTAGGCTCATGCGATTATTTGGATTTGGATTAAAGGTTCATGAGGTTCTGGGGACTAGACTCATAAAGTTCGTTTGGATTTGGAATTACGGTTCATGAGGTTCCTAGAGGACTAGGCTCATGAAGTTCTATTGGATTTGGATTTAAGGTTCATGAGGTCATTAGAAGACTAGGCTCTTGAAGTTCATTTGAATTCAGATTAAAGGTTCATGTGGTTTATAGAGGACTAGGCTCATGAAGTTCCTTTGAATTTGGATTTAAGGTACATGAGATTTCTAGAGGACTAGACTCATGAAGTTCCTTTAGATTTGGATTAAAGGTTCATGAGGTTCCTAGAGGATTAGCTCATGAAGTTCCATTAGATTATGATTTAAGGTTTATGAGGTTCCCAGATGACTAGGCTCGTGAAGTTTTATTGGATTTAGATTTAAGGTACATGAGGTTCCTAGAGGAATAGTCTCATGAAGTTCCTTTGAATTTGGATTTAAGGTTAATTAGGTTGATAGAAGACCAGGCTCATGAAGTTGCATATGATTCGAATTTAAAGGTTCATGAGGTTCTTAGGGGACTTGACTCATGAAGTTCCTTTGGATTTGGAATTATGGTTCATGAGGTTCCTAGAGGACCAGGCTCATGAAGTTCCTTTGAATTTGGATTAAAGGTTCATGAGGTTCCTAGAGGACCAGGCTCAAGAAGTTCCTTTGGATTTGGATTAAAGGTTCATGAGATTCTATCGGACCGAGCTCATGAAGTTTCATTGGATTTAGTTAAGGTTCATGAGGTTCCTAGAGGACTAGGCTCATCAAGTTCTATTGGATTTGGATTTAAGGTTCATGAGGTCCTTAGAAGACTAGGCTCTTGAAGTTCGTTTGAATTTAGATTAAAGGTTCATGAGGTTCCTAGCGGACTAGGCCCATGAAGTTCCTTTGCGTTTGGATTTAAGTCTCATGATATTCCTAGAGGACTAGGCTCATGCAGTTATTTGGATATGGATTAAAGGTTCATGAGGTTCCTAGGGGACTAGACTCATAAAGTTCCTTTGGATTTGGAATTACGGTTCATGAGGTTCCTAGAGGACTAGGCTCATGAAGTTCTATTGGATTTGGATTTAAGGTTCATGAGGTCCTTAGAAGACTAGGCTCTTGAAGTTCATTTGAATTCAGATTAAAGGTTCATGTGGTTTATAGAGGACTAGGCTCATGAAGTTCCTTTGAATTTGGATTTAAGGTACATGAGATTTCTAGAGGACTAGACTCATGAAGTTCCTTTAGATTTGGATTAAAGGTTCATGAGGTTCCTAGAGGATTAGCTCATGAAGTTCCATTAGATTATGATTTAAGGTTTATGAGGTTCCCAGATGACTAGGCTCGTGAAGTTTTATTGGATTTAGATTTAAGGTACATGAGGTTCCTAGAGGAATAGTCTCATGAAGTTCCTTTGAATTTGGATTTAAGGTTAATTAGGTTGATAGAAGACCAGGCTCATGAAGTTGCATATGATTCGAATTTAAAGGTTCATGAGGTTCTTAGGGGACTTGACTCATGAAGTTCCTTTGGATTTGGAATTATGGTTCATGAGGTTCCTAGAGGACCAGGCTCATGAAGTTCCTTTGAATTTGGATTAAAGGTTCATGAGGTTCCTAGAGGACCAGGCTCAAGAAGTTCCTTTGGATTTGGATTAAAGGTTCATGAGATTCCTATCGGACCAGGCTCATGAAGTTTCGTTGGATTTGGATTAAAGGTTCATGAGGTTCCTAGAGGACTAGGCTCATCAAGTTCTATTGGATTTGGATTTAAGGTTCATGAGGTCCTTAGAAGACTACGCTCTTGAAGTTCGTTTGAATTTCGATTAAAGGTTCATGAGGTTCCTAGCGGACTAGGCCCATGAAGTTCCTTTGGGTTTGGATTTAAGTCTCATGATATTCCTAGAGGACTAGGCCCATGCAGTTATTTGGATTTGGATTAAAGGTTCATGAGGTTCCTAGGGGACTAGACTCATAAAGTTCCTTTGGATTTGGAATTACGGTTCATGAGGTTCCTAGAGGACTAGGCTCATGAAGTTCTATTGGATTTGGATTTAAGGTTCATGAGGTCCTTAGAAGACTAGGCTCTTGAAGTTCATTTGAATTCAGATTAAAGGTTCATGAGGTTTCTAGAGGACTAGGCTCATGAAGTTCCTTTGAATTTGGATTTAAGGTACATGAGGTTCCTAGAGGAATAGTCTCATGAAGTTCCTTTGAATTTGGATTTAAGGTTAATTAGGTTAATAGAAGACTAGGCTCATGAAGTTGCATAGGATTCGAATTTAAAGTTCATGAGGTTCTTAGGGACTTGACTCATGAAGTTCCTTTAGAGTTGGAATTACGGTTCATGAGGTTCCTGAGGACCGAGGCTCATGAAGTTCCTTTGAATTTGGATTAAGGTTCATGAGGTTCTGAGACCGAGGCTCGAAGTTCCTTTGGATTTGGATTAAAGGTTCATGAGATTCTATCGGCCCGGAGCTCATGAAGTTTCATTGGATTTGGATTAAAGGTTCATGAGGTTCCTAGAGGACTAGGCTCATCAAGTTCCATTGGATTTGGATTTAAGGTTCATGAGGTCCTTAGAAGACTAGGCTCTTGAAGTTCATTTGAATTTAGATTAAAGGTTCATGAGGTTCTAGCGGACTAGGCCCATGAAGTTCCTTTGGGTTTGGATTTAAGTCTCATGATATTCCTGAGAACTAGGCTCATGCGATTATTTGGATTTGGATTAAAGGTTCATGAGATTCTAGGGAACTAGACTCATAAAGTTCCTTTGGATTTGGAATTACGGTTCATGAGGTTCTGAGGACTAGGGCCATGAAGTTCCTTTGAATTTGGATAAAGGTTAATGAGGTTCCTAGAATACTAGGCTCATGAAGTTCCTTTGAATTTGGATTTAAGGTTCATGAGGTTTCTAGGGGACTTGGCTCCACAGTTCTATCGGATTTGGATTTAAAGTTCATGAGATTTCTAGAGGACTAGACTCATGAAGTTCCTTTAGATTTGAATTAAAGGTTCATGAGGTTCCTAGAGGATTAGCTCATGAAGTTCCATTAGATTAGAATTTATGGTTTATGAGGTTCCCAGATGACTAGGCTCGTGAAGTTTTATTGGATTTAGATTTAAGGTACATGAGGTTCCTAGAGGAATAGTCTCATGAAGTTCCTTTGAATTTGGATTTAAGGTTAATTAGGTTGATAGAAGACCAGGCTCATGAAGTTGCATATGATTCGAATTTAAAGGTTCATGAGGTTCTTAGGGGACTTGACTCATGAAGTTCCTTTGGATTTGGAATTATGGTTCATGAGGCTCTGAGGACCGAGGCTCATGAAGTTCCTTTGAATTTGGATTAAAGGTTCATGAGGTTCTAGAGGACCGAGGCTCGAAGTTGCTTTGGATTTAGATTAAAGGTTCATGAGATTCTATCGGACCGGAGCTCATGAAGTTTCATTGGATTTGGATTAAAGGTTCATGAGGTTCCTGAGGACTAGGCTCATCAAGTTCTATTGGATTTGGATTTAAGGTTCATGAGGTCCTTGAAGACTAGGCTCTTGAAGTTCGTTTGAATTTAGATTAAAGGTTCATGAGGTTCCTGGCGGACTAGGCCCATGAAGTTCCTTTGCGTTTGGATTTAAGTCTCATGATATTCCTAGAGGACTAGGCTCATGCGATTATTTGGATTTGGATTAAAGGTTCATGAGGTTCCTGGGGACTAGACTCATAAAGTTCCTTTGGATTTGGAATTACGGTTCATGAGGTTCTAGAGGACTAGGCTCATGAAGTTCTATTGGATTTGGATTTAAGGTTCATGAGGTCCTTAGAAGACTAGGCTCTTGAAGTTCATTTGAATTGATTAAAGGTTCATGAGGTTTCTAGAGTACTAGGCTCATGAAGTTCCTTTGAATTTGGATTTAAGGTACATGAGATTTCTAGAGGACTAGACTCATGAAGTTCCTTTAGATTTGGATTAAAGGTTCATGAGGTTCTGAGGATTAGCTCATGAAGTTCCATTAGATTAGGATTTAAGGTTTATGAGGTTCCCAGATGACTAGGCTCGTGAAGTTTTATTGGATTTAGATTTAAGGTACATGAGGTTCCTAGAGGAATAGTCTCATGAAGTTCCTTTGAATTTGGATTTAAGGTTAATTAGGTTGATAGAAGACTAGGCTCATGAAGTTGCATATGATTCGAATTTAAAGGTTCATGAGGTTCTTGAGGACTTGACTCATGAAGTTCCTTTGGATTTGGAATTATGGTTAGGAGGTTCTTAGAGGACCGAGGCTCATGAAGTTCCTTTGAATTTGGATTAAAGGTTCATGAGGTTCTAGAGGACCGAGCTCGAAGTTCCTTTGGATTTGGATTAAAGGTTCATGAGATTCCTATCGGCCCGGGCTCATGAAGTTTCATTGGATTTGGATTAAAGGTTCATGAGGTTCTAGAGGACTAGGCTCATCAAGTTCCATTGGATTTGGATTTAAGGTTCATGAGGTCCTTAGAAAGTAGGCTCTTGAAGTTCATTTGAATTTAGATTAAAGGTTCATGAGGTTCCTAGCGGACTAGGCCCATGAAGTTCCTTTGGGTTTGGATTTAAGTCTCATGATATTCCTGAGGACTAGGCTCATGCGATTATTTGGATTTGGATTAATGGTTCATGAGGTTCCTAGGGAACTAGACTCATAAAGTTCCTTTGGATTTGGAATTACGGTTCATGAGGTTCCTAGAGGACTAGGGCCATGAAGTTCCTTTGAATTTGGATAAAGGTTAATGAGGTTCTAGAATACTAGGCTCATGAAGTTCCTTTGAATTTGGATTTAAGGTTCATAAGGTTTCTAGGGGACTTGCTCACGAAGTTCTATCGATTTGGATTTAAAGTTCATGATATTTCTAGAGGACTAGACTCATGAAGTTCCTTTAGATTTGGATTAAAGGTTCATGAGGTTCTGAGGATTAGCTCATGAAGTTCTATTAGATTAGGATTTAAGGTTTATGAGGTTCCCCGAGATGACTAGGCTCGTGAAGTTTTATTGGATTTAGATTTAAGGTACATGAGGTTCCTAGAGGAATAGTCTCATGAAGTTCCTTTGAATTTGGATTTAAGGTTAATTAGGTTGATAGAAGACTAGGCTCATGAAGTTGCATATGATTCGAATTTAAAGGTTCATGAGGTTCTTAGGGGACTTGACTCATGAAGTTCCTTTGGATTTGGAATTATGGTTCAGGAGGTTCCTAGAGGACCAGGCTCATGAAGTTCCTTTGAATTTGGATTAAAGGTTCATGAGGTTCCTAGAGGATTAGCTCATGAAGTTCCATTATATTAGGATTTAAGGTTTATGAGGTTCCCAGATGACTAGGCTCGTGAAGTTTTATTGGATTTAGATTTAAGGTACATGAGGTTCCTAGAGGAATAGTCTCATGAAGTTCCTTTGAATTTGGATTTAAGGTTATTTAGGTTGATAGAAGACCAGGCTCATGAAGTTGCATATGATTCGAATTTAAAGGTTCATGAGGTTCTTAGGGGACTTGACTCATGAAGTTCCTTTGGATTTGGAATTATGGTTCATGAGGTTCCTAGAGGACCAGGCTCATGAAGTTCCTTTGAATTTGGATTAAAGGTTCATGAGGTTCCTAGAGGACCAGGCTCAAGAAGTTCCTTTGGATTTGGATTAAAGGTTCATGAGATTCCTATCGGACCAGGCTCATGAAGTTTCATTGGATTTGGATTAAAGGTTCATGAGGTTCCTAGAGGACTAGGCTCATCAAGTTCTATTGGATTTGGATTTAAGGTTCATGAGGTCCTTAGAAGACTAGGCTCTTGAAGTTCGTTTGAATTTAGATTAAAGGTTCATGAGGTTCCTAGCGGACTAGGCCCATGAAGTTCCTTTGCGTTTGGATTTAAGTCTCATGATATTCCTAGAGGACTAGGCTCATGCAGTTATTTGGATTTGGATTAAAGGTTCATGAGGTTCTGGGACTAGACTCATAAAGTTCCTTTGGATTTGGAATTACGGTTCATGAGGTTCCTGAGGACTAGGCTCATGAAGTTCTATTGGATTTGGATTTAAGGTTCATGAGGTCCTTAGAAGACTAGGCTCTTGAAGTTCATTTGAATTGATTAAAGGTTCATGTGGTTTATAGAGGACTAGGCTCATGAAGTTCCTTTGAATTTGGATTTAAGGTACATGAGATTTCTAGAGGACTAGACTCATGAAGTTCCTTTAGATTTGGATTAAAGGTTCATGAGGTTCCTAGAGGATTAGCTCATGAAGTTCCATTAGATTATGATTTAAGGTTTATGAGGTTCCCAGATGACTAGGCTCGTGAAGTTTTATTGGATTTAGATTTAAGGTACATGAGGTTCCTAGAGGAATAGTCTCATGAAGTTCCTTTGAATTTGGATTTAAGGTTAATTAGGTTGATAGAACACCAGGCTCATGAAGTTGCATATGATTCGAATTTAAAGGTTCATGAGGTTCTTAGGGGACTTGACTCATGAAGTTCCTTTGGATTTGGAATTATGGTTCATGAGGTTCCTAGAGGACCAGGCTCATGAAGTTCCTTTGAATTTGGATTAAAGGTTCATGAGGTTCCTAGAGGACGAGGCTCAAGAAGTTCCTTTGGATTTGGATTAAAGGTTCATGAGATTCCTATCGGACCAGGCTCATGAAGTTTCATTGGATTTGGATTAAAGGTTCATGAGGTTCCTAGAGGACTAGGCTCATCAAGTTCTATTGGATTTGGATTTAAGGTTCATGAGGTCCTTAGAAGACTAGGCTCTTGAAGTTCGTTTGAATTTAGATTAAAGGTTCATGAGGTTCCTAGCGGACTAGGCCCATGAAGTTCCTTTGCGTTTGGATTTAAGTCTCATGATATTCCTAGAGGACTAGGCTCATGCAGTTATTTGGATATGGATTAAAGGTTCATGAGGTTCCTAGGGGACTAGACTCATAAAGTTCCTTTGGATTTGGAATTACGGTTCATGAGGTTCCTAGAGGACTAGGCTCATGAAGTTCTATTGGATTTGGATTTAAGGTTCATGAGGTCATTAGAAGACTAGGCTCTTGAAGTTCATTTGAATTCAGATTAAAGGTTCATGTGGTTTATAGAGGACTAGGCTCATGAAGTTCCTTTGAATTTGGATTTAAGGTACATGAGATTTCTAGAGGACTAGACTCATGAAGTTCCTTTAGATTTGGATTAAAGGTTCATGAGGTTCCTAGAGGATTAGCTCATGAAGTTCCATTAGATTATGATTTAAGGTTTATGAGGTTCCCAGATGACTAGGCTCGTGAAGTTTTATTGGATTTAGATTTAAGGTACATGAGGTTCCTAGAGGAATAGTCTCATGAAGTTCCTTTGAATTTGGATTTAAGGTTAATTAGGTTGATAGAACACCAGGCTCATGAAGTTGCATATGATTCGAATTTAAAGGTTCATGAGGTTCTTGGGGACTTGACTCATGAAGTTCCTTTGGATTTGGAATTATGGTTCATGAGGTTCCTAGAGGACCAGGCTCATGAAGTTCCTTTGAATTTGGATTAAAGGTTCATGAGGTTCCTAGAGGACCAGGCTCAAGAAGTTCCTTTGGATTTGGATTAAAGGTTCATGAGATTCCTATCGGACCAGGCTCATGAAGTTTCATTGGATTTGGATTAAAGGTTCATGAGGTTCCTAGAGGACTAGGCTCATCAAGTTCTATTGGATTTGGATTTAAGGTTCATGAGGTCCTTAGAAGACTAGGCTCTTGAAGTTCGTTTGAATTTAGATTAAAGGTTCATGAGGTTCATAGAGGACTAGGCCCATGAAGTTCCTTTGCGTTTGGATTTAAGTCTCATGATATTCCTAGAGGACTAGGCTCATGCAGTTATTTGGATATGGATTAAAGGTTCATGAGGTTCCTAGGGGACTAGACTCATAAAGTTCCTTTGGATTTGGAATTACGGTTCATGAGGTTCCTAGAGGACTAGGCTCATGAAGTTCTATTGGATTTGGATTTAAGGTTCATGAGGTCCTTAGAAGACTAGGCTCTTGAAGTTCATTTGAATTCAGATTAAAGGTTCATGTGGTTTATAGAGGACTAGGCTCATGAAGTTCCTTTGAATTTGGATTTAAGGTACATGAGATTTCTAGAGGACTAGACTCATGAAGTTCCTTTAGATTTGGATTAAAGGTTCATGAGGTTCACAGAGGATTAGCTCATGAAGTTCCATTAGATTATGATTTAAGGTTTATGAGGTTCCCAGGATGACTAGGCTCGTGAAGTTTTATTGGATTTAGATTTAAGGTACATGAGGTTCCTAGAGGAATAGTCTCATGAAGTTCCTTTGAATTTGGATTTAAGGTTAATTAGGTTGATAGAGACCGGGCTCATGAAGTTGCATATGATTCGAATTTAAAGGTTCATGAGGTTCTTGGGGACTTGACTCATGAAGTTCCTTTGGATTTGGAATTATGGTTCATGAGGTTCCTAGAGGACCGAGGCTCATGAAGTTCCTTTGAATTTGGATTAAAGGTTCATGAGGTTCTGAGGACCAGGCTCAAGAAGTTCCTTTGGATTTGGATTAAAGGTTCATGAGATTCTATCGGACCGGGCTCATGAAGTTTCGTTGGATTTGGATTAAAGGTTCATGAGGTTCTGAGGACTAGGCTCATCAAGTTCTATTGGATTTGGATTTAAGGTTCATGAGGTCCTTGAAGACTACGCTCTTGAAGTTCGTTTGAATTTCGATTAAAGGTTCATGAGGTTCCTAGCGGACTAGGCCCATGAAGTTCCTTTGGGTTTGGATTTAAGTCTCATGATATTCCTAGAGGACTAGGCCCATGCGATTATTTGGATTTGGATTACAAGGTTCATGAGGTTCTGGGGACTAGACTCATAAAGTTCCTTTGGATTTGGAATTACGGTTCATGAGGTTCCTAGAGGACTAGGCTCATGAAGTTCTATTAGTTGGATTTAAGGTTCATGAGGTCCTTAGAAGACTAGGCTCTTGAAGTTCATTTGAATTGATTAAAGGTTCATGAGGTTTCTAGAGGACTAGGCTCATGAAGTTCCTTTGAATTTGGATTTAAGGTACATGAGGTTCTAGAGGAATAGTCTCATGAAGTTCCTTTGAATTTGGATTTAAGGTTAATTAGGTTAATAGAAGACTAGGCTCATGAAGTTGCATAGGATTCGAATTTAAAGGTTCATGAGGTTCTTAGGGGACTTGACTCATGAAGTTCCTTTAGAGTTGGAATTACGGTTCATGAGGTTCCTAGAGGACCAGGCTCATGAAGTTCCTTTGAATTTGGATTAAAGGTTCATGAGGTTCCTAGAGGACCAGGCTCAAGAAGTTCCTTTGGATTTGGATTAAAGGTTCATGAGATTCCTATCGGCCCAGGCTCATGAAGTTTCATTGGATTTGGATTAAAGGTTCATGAGGTTCCTAGAGGACTAGGCTCATCAAGTTCCATTGGATTTGGATTTAAGGTTCATGAGGTCCTTAGAAGACTAGGCTCTTGAAGTTCATTTGAATTTAGATTAAAGGTTCATGAGGTTCCTAGCGGACTAGGCCCATGAAGTTCCTTTGGGTTTGGATTTAAGTCTCATGATATTCCTAGAGAACTAGGCTCATGCAGTTATTTGGATTTGGATTAAAGGTTCATGAGATTCCTAGGGAACTAGACTCATAAAGTTCCTTTGGATTTGGAATTACGGTTCATGAGGTTCCTAGAGGACTAGGGCCATCAAGTTCCTTTGAATTTGGATAAAGGTTAATGAGGTTCTAGAATACTAGGCTCATGAAGTTCCTTTGAATTTGGATTTAAGGTTCATGAGGTTTCTAGGGACTTGGCTCCACGAGTTCTATCGGATTTGGATTTAAAGTTCATGAGATTTCTAGAGGACTAGACTCATGAAGTTCCTTTAGATTTGAATTAAAGGTTCATGAGGTTCCTAGAGGATTAGCTCATGAAGTTCCATTAGATTAGAATTTATGGTTTATGAGGTTCCCAGATGACTAGGCTCGTGAAGTTTTATTGGATTTAGATTTAAGGTACATGAGGTTCCTAGAGGAATAGTCTCATGAAGTTCCTTTGAATTTGGATTTAAGGTTAATTAGGTTGATAGAAGACCAGGCTCATGAAGTTGCATATGATTCGAATTTAAAGGTTCATGAGGTTCTTAGGGGACTTGACTCATGAAGTTCCTTTGGATTTGGAATTATGGTTCATGAGGCTCCTAGAGGACCAGGCTCATGAAGTTCCTTTGAATTTGGATTAAAGGTTCATGAGGTTCCTAGAGGACCAGGCTCAAGAAGTTGCTTTGGATTTAGATTAAAGGTTCATGAGATTCCTATCGGACCAGGCTCATGAAGTTTCATTGGATTTGGATTAAAGGTTCATGAGGTTCCTAGAGGACTAGGCTCATCAAGTTCTATTGGATTTGGATTTAAGGTTCATGAGGTCCTTAGAAGACTAGGCTCTTGAAGTTCGTTTGAATTTAGATTAAAGGTTCATGAGGTTCCTAGCGGACTAGGCCCATGAAGTTCCTTTGCGTTTGGATTTAAGTCTCATGATATTCCTAGAGGACTAGGCTCATGCAGTTATTTGGATTTGGATTAAAGGTTCATGAGGTTCTGGGGACTAGACTCATAAAGTTCCTTTGGATTTGGAATTACGGTTCATGAGGTTCCTAGAGGACTAGGCTCATGAAGTTCTATTGGATTTGGATTTAAGGTTCATGAGGTCCTTAGAAGACTAGGCTCTTGAAGTTCATTTGAATTCAGATTAAAGGTTCATGAGGTTTCTAGAGTACTAGGCTCATGAAGTTCCTTTGAATTTGGATTTAAGGTACATGAGATTTCTAGAGGACTAGACTCATGAAGTTCCTTTAGATTTGGATTAAAGGTTCATGAGGTTCCTAGAGGATTAGCTCATGAAGTTCCATTAGATTAGGATTTAAGGTTTATGAGGTTCCCAGATGACTAGGCTCGTGAAGTTTTATTGGATTTAGATTTAAGGTACATGAGGTTCCTAGAGGAATAGTCTCATGAAGTTCCTTTGAATTTGGATTTAAGGTTAATTAGGTTGATAGAAGACTAGGCTCATGAAGTTGCATATGATTCGAATTTAAAGGTTCATGAGGTTCTTAGGGGACTTGACTCATGAAGTTCCTTTGGATTTGGAATTATGGTTCAGGAGGTTCTTAGAGGACCAGGCTCATGAAGTTCCTTTGAATTTGGATTAAAGGTTCATGAGGTTCTGAGACCAGGCTCAAGAAGTTCCTTTGGATTTGGATTAAAGGTTCATGAGATTCCTATCGGCGGGCTCATGAAGTTTCATTGTATTTGTATTAAAGGTTCATGAGGTTCCTAGAGGACTAGGCTCATCAAGTTCCATTGGATTTGGATTTAAGGTTCATGAGGTCCTTAGAAGACTAGGCTCTTGAAGTTCATTTGAATTTAGATTAAAGGTTCATGAGGTTCCTAGCGGACTAGGCCCATGAAGTTCCTTTGGGTTTGGATTTAAGTCTCATGATATTCCTAGAGGACTAGGCTCATGCAGTTATTTGGATTTGGATTAATGGTTCATGAGGTTCCTAGGGAACTAGACTCATAAAGTTCCTTTGGATTTGGAATTACGGTTCATGAGGTTCCTAGAGGACTAGGGCCATGAAGTTCCTTTGAATTTGGATAAAAGGTTAATGAGGTTCCTAGAATACTAGGCTCATGAAGTTCCTTTGAATTTGGATTTAAGGTTCATAAGGTTTCTAGGGGACTTGCTCACGAAGTTCTATCAGATTTGGATTTAAAGTTCATGAGATTTCTAGAGGACTAGACTCATGAAGTTCCTTTAGATTTGGATTAAAGGTTCATGAGGTTCCTAGAGGATTAGCTCATGAAGTTCTATTAGATTAGGATTTAAGGTTTATGAGGTTCCCAGATGACTAGGCTCGTGAAGTTTTATTGGATTTAGATTTAAGATACATGAGGTTCCTAGAGGAATAGTCTCATGAAGTTCCTTTGAATTTGGATTTAAGGTTAATTAGGTTGATAGAAGACTAGGCTCATGAAGTTGCATATGATTCGAATTTAAAGGTTCATGAGGTTCTTAGGGGACTTGACTCATGAAGTTCCTTTGGATTTGGAATTATGGTTCAGGAGGTTCCTAGAGGACCAGGCTCATGAAGTTCCTTTGAATTTGGATTAAAGGTTCATGAGGTTCCTGAGGACCGAGGCTCAAGAAGTTCCTTTGGATTTGGATTAAAGGTTCATGAGATTCCTATCGGACCAGGCTCATGAAGTTTCATTGGATTTGGATTAAAGGTTCATGAGGTTCCTAGAGGACTAGGCTCATCAAGTTCTATTGGATTTGGATTTAAGCTTCATGAGGTCCTTAGAAGACTACGCTCTTGAAGTTCGTTTGAATTTCGATTAAAGGTTCATGAGGTTCCTAGCGGACTAGGCCCATGAAGTTCCTTTGGGTTTGGATTTAAGTCTCATGATATTCCTAGAGGACTAGGCTCATGCAGTTATTTGGATTTGGATTAAAGGTTCATGAGGTTCCTAGGGGACTAGACTCATAAAGTTCCTTTGGATTTGGAATTACGGTTCATGAGGTTCCTAGAGGACTAGGCTCATGAAGTTCTATTGGATTTGGATTTAAGGTTCATGAGGTCCTTAGAAGACTAGACTCTTGGAGTTCATTTGAATTCAGAATAAAGGTTCATGAGGTTTCTGGAGGACTAGGCTCACGAAGTTCCTTTGAATTTGGCTTTAAGGTACATGAGGTTCCTAGAGGAATAGTCTCATGAAGTTCCTTTGAATTTAGATTTAGGGTTAATTAGGTTGATAGAGGACTAGGCTCATGAAGTTGCATTGGATTCAAATTTAAAGGTTCATGAGGTTCTTAGGGGACTTGACTCATGAAGTTCCTTTGGATTTGGAATTACGGTTCATAAGGTTCCTAGAGGAGCAGGCTCATGAAGTTCCTTTGAATTTGGATTAAAGGTTCATGAGGTTCCTAGAGGACCAGGCTCAAGAAGTTCCTTTGGACTTGGATTAAAGGTTCATGAGATTCCTATCGGCCCAGGCTCATGAAGTTTCATTGGATTTGGATTAAAGGTTCATGAGGTTCCTAGAGGACTAGGCTCATCAAGTTCTATTGGATTTGGATTTAAGGTTCATGAGGTCCTTAGAAGACTAGGCTCTTGAAGTTCATTTGAATTTAGGTTAAAGGTTCATGAAGTTCCTAGTGGACTAGGCCCATGAAGTTCCTTTGGGTTTGGATTTAAGTCTCATGATATTCGTAGAGGACTAGGCTCATGCAGTTATTTGGATTTGGATTAAAGGTTCATGAGGTTCCTAGGGAACTAGACTCATAAAGTTCCTTTGGATTTGGAATTACGGTTCATGAGGTTCCTAGAGAACTAGGCTCATGAAGTTCTATTGGATTTGGATTTAAGGTTCATGAGGTCCTTAAAAGACTAGGCTCTTGAAGTTCATTTGAATTCAGAATAAAGGTTCATGAGGTTTCTGGAGGACTAGGCTCACGAAGTTCCTTTGAATTTGGCTTTAAGGTACATGAGGTTCCTAGAGGAATAGTCTCATGAAGTTCCTAGAGGACTAGGGCCATGAAGTTCCTTTGAATTTGGATAAAAGGTTAATGAGGTTCCTAGAATACTAGGCTCATGAAGTTCCTTTGAATTTGGATTTAAGGTTCATGAAGTTTCTAGGGGACTTGGCTCACGAAGTTCTATCGGATTTGGATTTAAAGTTCATGAGATTTCTAGAGGACTAGGCTCATGAAGTTCCTTTAGATTTGGATTAAAGGTTCATGAGGTTCCTAGAGGATTAGCTCATGAAGTTCCATTAGATTAGGATTTAAGGTTTATGAGGTTCCCAGATGACTAGGCTCATGAAGTTTTAATGGATTTGGATTTAAGGTTCATGAGGTCCTTAGATGACTAGGCTCATGAAGTTCATTTGAATTCAGATTAAAGGTTCATGAGGTTCCTAGAGAACTAGGCTCATGAAGTTCATTTGGGTTCGGATTTAAGTCTCATGAGATTCCTAGAGGACTAGGCTCATGCAGTTCCTTTGGATTCAGATTAAAGATTCATTCCTTGGGGACTAGACTCATGAAGTTCCTTTGGATTTTGAATTACAGTTCATAAGGTTCCTAGAGGACCAGGCTCATGAAGTTCCTCTGGATTTGGATTAAAGGTTCATGAGATTCCTAGAGGACTAGGCTCATGAAGTTTCATTGGATTTGGAATAAAGGTTCATGAGGTTCCTAGAGGACTAGGCTCATGAGGTTCTATTGGATTTAGATTTAAGGTTCATGAGGTCCTTAGAAGACTATGCTCTTGAAGTTCATTTGAATTTTGATTAAAGGTTCATGAGGTTCCTAGAGGACTATGCCCATGAAGTTCCTTTTTGTTTGGATTTAAGTCTCATGATATTCCTATGGGACTAGGCTCATGCAGTTATTTGGATTTGGATTAAAGGTTCGTGAGGTTTCTAGTGGACTAGACTCATAAAGTTCCTTTGGATTTGGAATCACGGTTCATGAGTTTCCTATAGGACTAGGGCCATGAAGTTCCTTTGGGTTTGGATTAAAGGTTCATGAGGTTCCTAGAGAACTAGGCTCATGAAGTTCCATTGGATTTGGATTAAAGTTTCATGAGGTTTGTAGAGACTGAGGCTCAAGAAATTCCATTGGATTTGGATTAAAGGTTCATGAGGTTCCTAGTGACTGAGGCTCATCAAGTTCCATTGGATTTGGATTAAAGGTTCATGAGGTTCCTAGAGGACTGGGCTCATGAAGTTCCTTTGAATTTAAATTTAAAATCATGAGGTTTCTAAGGGACTAGGCTCAAAAAGTTCCATTTGATTTGGATTTAAAGTTCATGATGTTTCTAGAGGACTAGACTCATGAAGTTCCTTTAGATTTGGATTAAAGGTTGATGAGGTTCCTAGAGGATTAGTCTCATGATGTCCCATTGGATTAGGATTTAAGGTTCATAAGGTTCTTAGAGGACTAGGCTCATGAAGTTCTATTGGATTTGGATTTAAGGTTCATGAGGTCCTTAGAAGACTAAGCTCATGAAGTTCATTTGAATTAATTAAAGGTTCATGAGGTTTCTAGAGGACTAGGCTCATGAAGTTCCTTTGAATTTGGATTTAAGGTACATGAGCTTTCTAGAGGAATAGTCTCATGAAGTTCCTTTGAATTTGGATTTAAGGTTCATTAGGTTGATAGAGGACTAGGCTCATGAAGTTGCATTGGATTCGAATTTAAAGGTTCATGAGGTTCTTAGGGACTTAACTCATGAAGTTCCTTTGGATTTGGAATTACGGTTCATGAGGTTCCTGAGGACCGAGGCTCATGAAGTTCCTTTGAATTTGGATTAAAGGTTGATGATGTTCCTAGAGGATTAGTCTCATGATGTCCCATTGGATTAGGATTTAAGGTTCATAAGGTTCTTAGAGGACTAGGATCATGAAGTTCTATTGGATTTGAATTTAAGGTTCATGAGATCCTTAGAATACTAGGCTCATGAAGTTCCTTTGAATTTGGATTTAAGGTTCATGAGGTTTCTAGGGGACTTGGCTCACGAAGTTCTATCGGATTTGGATTTAAAGTTCATGAGATTTCTAGAGGACTAGGCTCATGAAGTTCCTTTAGATTTGGATTAAAGGTTCATGAGGTTCCTAGAGGATTAGCTCATGAAGTTCCATTAGATTAGGATTTAAGGTTTATGAGGTTCCCAGATGACTAGGCTGATGAAGTTTTATTGGATTTAGATTTAAGGTTCATGAGGTCCTTATAAGACTAGGCTCATGAAGTTTCTTTGAATTTGGATTTAAGGTACATGAGGTTCTTAGAGGAATAGTCTCATGAAGTTCCTTTGAATTTGGATTTAAGGTTAATTAGGTTCATAGAAGACTAGGCTCATGAAGTTGCATAGGATTCGAATTTAAAGGTTCATGAGGTTCTTAGGGGACTAGGCTCTTGAAGTTTCATTCGATTTGGATTAAAGGTTCATGAGGTTCCTAGAGGACTAGGCTCATCAAGTTCTATTGGATTTGAATTTAAGGTTCATGAGGTCCTTAGAAGACTAGGCTCTTGAAGTTCGTTTGAATTTAGATTAAAGGTTCATGAGGTTCCTAGCGGACTAGGCCCATGAAGTTCCTTTGGGTTTGGATTTAAGTCTCATGATATTCCTAGAGGACTAGGCTCATGCAGTTATTTGGATTTGGATTAAAGGTTCATGAGGTTCCTAGGGGACTAGACTCATAAAGTTCCTTTGGATTTGGAATTACGGTTCATGAGGTTCCTAGACGACTAGGCTCATGAAGTTCTATTGGATTTGGATTTAAGGTTCATGAGGTCCTTAGAAGACTAGGCTCTTGAAGTTCATTTGAATTCAGAATAAAGGTTCATGAGGTTTCTGGAGGACTAGGCTCACGAAGTTCCTTTGAATTTGGCTTTAAGTTACATGAGGTTCCTAGAGGAATAGTCTCATGAAGTTCCTTTGAATTTAGATTTAAGGTTAATTAGGTTGATAGAGGACTAGGCTCATGAAGTTGCATTGGATTCAAATTTAAAGGTTCATGAGGTTCTTAGGGGACTTGACTCATGAAGTTCCTTTGGATTTGGAATTACGGTTCATAAGGTTCCTAGAGGAGCAGGCTCATGAAGTTCCTTTGAATTTGGATTAAAGGTTCATGAGGTTCCTAGAGGACCAGGCTCAAGAAGTTCCTTTGGACTTGGATTAAAGGTTCATGAGATTCCTATCGGCCCAGGCTCATGAAGTTTCATTGGATTTGGATTAAAGGTTCATGAGGTTCCTAGAGGACTAGGCTCATCAAGTTCTATTGGATTTGGATTTAAGGTTCATGAGGTCCTTAGAATACTAGGCTCTTGAAGTTCATTTTAATTTAGATTAAAGGTTCATGAAGTTCCTAGCGGACCAGGCCCATGAAGTTCCTTTGGGTTTGGATTTAAGTCTCATGATATTCCTAGAGGACTAGGCTCATGCAGTTATTTGGATTTGGATTAAAGGTTCATGAGGTTCTGAGAACTAGACTCATAAAGTTCCTTTGGATTTGGAATTACGGTTCATGAGGTTCCTAGAGGACTAGGCTCATGAAGTTCTATTGGATTTGGATTTAAGGTTCATGAGGTCCTTAGAATACTAGGCTCTTGAAGTTCATTTGAATTCAGAATAAAGGTTCATGAGGTTTCTGGAGGACTAGGCTCACGAAGTTCCTTTGAATTTGGCTTTAAGGTACATGAGGTTCCTAGAGGAATAGTCTCATGAAGTTCCTTTGAATTTAGATTTAAGGTTAATTAGGTTGATAGAGGACTAGGCTCATGAAGTTGCATTGGATTCAAATTTAAAGGTTCATGAGGTTCTTAGGGGACTTGACTCATGAAGTTCCTTTGGATTTGGAATTACGGTTCATAAGGTTCCTAGAGGAGCAGGCTCATGAAGTTCCTTTGAATTTGGATTAAAGGTTCATGAGGTTCCTAGAGGACCAGGCTCAAGAAGTTCCTTTGGACTTGGATTAAAGGTTCATGAGATTCCTATCGGCCCAGGCTCATGAAGTTTCATTGGATTTGGATTAAAGGTTCATGAGGTTCCTAGAGGACTAGGCTCATCAAGTTCTATTGGATTTGGATTTAAGGTTCATGAGGTCCTTAGAATACTAGGCTCTTGAAGTTCATTTGAATTTAGATTAAAGGTTCATGAAGTTCCTAGCGGACCAGGCCCATGAAGTTCCTTTGGGTTTGGATTTAAGTCTCATGATATTCCTAGAGGACTAGGCTCATGCAGTTATTTGGATTTGGATTAAAGGTTCATGAGGTTCCTAGGGAACTAGACTCATAAAGTTCCTTTGGATTTGGAATTACGGTTCATGAGGTTCCTAGAGGACTAGGCTCATGAAGTTCTATTGGATTTGGATTTAAGGTTCATGAGGTCCTTAGAATACTAGGCTCTTGAAGTTCATTTGAATTCAGAATAAAGGTTCATGAGGTTTCTGGAGGACTAGGCTCACGAAGTTCCTTTGAATTTGGCTTTAAGGTACATGAGGTTCCTAGAGGAATAGTCTCATGAAGTTCCTTTGAATTTAGATTTAAGGTTAATTAGGTTGATAGAGGACTAGGCTCATGAAGTTGCATTGGATTCAAATTTAAAGGTTCATGAGGTTCTTAGGGGACTTGACTCATGAAGTTCCTTTGGATTTGGAATTACGGTTCATAAGGTTCCTAGAGGAAGCGAGGCTCATGAAGTTCCTTTGAATTTGGATTAAAGGTTCATGAGGTTCCTGAGGACCGAGGCTCAAGAAGTTCCTTTGGACTTGGATTAAAGGTTCATGAGATTCCTATCGGCCCAGGCTCATGAAGTTTCATTAGATTTGGATTAAAGGTTCATGAGGTTCCTAGAGGACTAGGCTCATCAAGTTCTATTGGATTTGGATTTAAGGTTCATGAGGTCCTTAGAATACTAGGCTCTTGAAGTTCATTTTAATTTAGATTAAAGGTTCATGATGTTCCTAGCGGACTAGGCCCATGAAGTTCCTTTGGGTTTGGATTTAAGTCTCATGATATTCCTAGAGGACTAGGCTCATGCAGTTATTTGGATTTGGATTAAAGATTCATGAGGTTCCTAGGGAACTATACTCATAAAGTTCCTTTGGATTTGGAATCACGGTTCATGAGTTTCCTATAGGACTAGGGCCATGAAGTTCCTTTGGGTTTGGATTAAAGGTTCATGAGGTTCCTAGAGAACTAGGCTCATGAAGTTCCATTGGATTTGGATTAAAGTTTCATGAGGTTTGTAGAGACTGAGGCTCAAGAAATTCCATTGGATTTGGATTAAAGGTTCATGAGGTTCCTAGTGACTGGGGCTCATCAAGTTCCATTGGATTTGGATTAAAGGTTCACGAGGTTCCTAGAGGACTGGGCTCATGAAGTTCCTTTGAATTTAAATTTAAAATCATGAGGTTTCTAAGGGACTAGGCTCAAAAAGTTCCATTGGATTTGGATTTAAAGTTCATGATGTTTCTAGAGGACTAGACTCATGAAGTTCCTTTAGATTTGGATTAAAGGTTGATGAGGTTCCTAGAGGATTAGTCTCATGATGTCCCATTGGATTAGGATTTAAGGTTCATAAGGTTCTTACAGGACTAGGCTCATGAAGTTCTATTGGATTTGGATTTAAGGTTCATGAGGTCCTTTGAAGACTAGGCTCATGAAGTTCATTTGAATTCAAATTAAAGGTTCATGAGGTTTCTGGAGGACTAGGCTCATGAAGTTCCTTTGAATTTGGATTTAAGGTACATGAGCTTTCTAGAGGAATAGTCTCATGAAGTTCCTTTAAATTTGGATTTAAGGTTCATTAGGTTGATAGAGGACTAGGCTCATGAAGTTGCACTGGATTCGAATTTAAAGGTTCATGAGGTTCTTAGGGGACTTGACTCATGAAGTTCCTTTGGATTTGGAATTACGGTTCATGAGGTTCCTAGAGGACCAGGCTCATGAAGTTCCTTTGAATTTGGATTAAAGGTTGATGATGTTCCTAGAGGATTAGTCTCATGATGTCCCATTGGATTAGGATTTAAGGTTCATAAGGTTCTTAGAGGACTAGGATCATGAAGTTCTATTGGATTTGGATTTAAGGTTCATGAGATCCTTAGAATACTAGGCTCATGAAGTTCCTTTGAATTTGGATTTAAGGTTCATGAGGTTTCTAGGGGACTTGGCTCACGAAGTTCTATCGGATTTGGATTTAAAGATCATGAGATTTCTAGAGGACTAGGCTCATGAAGTTCCTTTAGATTTGGATTAAAGGTTCATGAGGTTCCTAGAGGATTAGCTCATGAAGTTCCATTAGATTAGGATTTAAGGTTTATGAGGTTCCCAGATGACTAGGCTCATGAAGTTTTATTGGATTTAGATTTAAGGTTCATGAGGTCCTTATAAGACTAGGGTCATGAAGTTTCTTTGAATTTGGATTTAAGGTACATGAGGTTCTTAGAGGAATAGTCTCATGAAGTTCCTTTGAATTTGGATTTAAGGTTAATTAGGTTCATAGAAGACTAGGCTCATGAAGTTGCATAGGATTCGAATTTAAAGGTTCATGAGGTTCTTAGGGGACTTGACTCATGAAGTTCCTTTGGATTTGGAATTACGGTTCATGAGGTTCCTAGAGGACCAGGCTCATGAAGTTCCTTTGAATTTGGATTAAAGGTTCATGAGGTTCCTAGAGGACCAGGCTCAAGAAGTTCCTTTTGGATTTGGATTAAAGGTTCGTGAGATTCCTATCGGACCAGGCTCATGAAGTTTCATTGGATTTGGATTAAAGGTTCATGAGGTTCCTAGAGGACTAGGCTCATGAAGTTCTATTGGATTTGGATTTAAGGTTCATGAGGTCCTTAGAAGACTAGGCTCTTGAAGTTCATTTGAATTCAGAATAAAGGTTCATGAGGTTCCTAGCGGACTAGGCCGATGAAGTTCCTTTGGGTTTGGATTTAAGTCTCATGATATTCCTAGAGGACTAGGCTCATGCAGTTATTTGGATTTGGATTAAAGGTTCATGAGGTTCCTAGGGGACTAGACTCATAAAGTTCCTTTGGATTTGGAATTACGGTTCATGAGGTTCCTAGAGGACTAGGCTCATGAAGTTCTATTGGATTTGGATTTAAGGTTCATGAGGTCCTTATAAGACTAGGCTCTTGAAGTTCATTTGAATTCAGAATAAAGGTTCATGAGGTTTCTTGAGGACTAGGCTCACGAAGTTCCTTTGAATTTGGCTTTAAGGTACATGAGGTTCCTAGAGGAATAGTCTCATGAAGTTCCTTTGAATTTAGATTTAAGGTTAATTAGGTTGATAGAGGACTAGGCTCATGAAGTTGCATTGGATTCAAATTTAAAGGTTCATGAGGTTCTTAGGGGACTTGACTCATGAAGTTCCTTTGGATTTGGAATTACGGTTCATAAGGTTCCTAGAGGAGCAGGCTCATGAAGTTCCTTTGAATTTGGATTAAAGGTTCATGAGGTTCCTAGAGGAGCAGGCTTAAGAAGTTCCTTTGGACTTGGATTAAAGGTTCATGATATTCCTATCGGCCCAGGCTCATGAAGTTTCATTGGATTTGGATTAAAGGTTCATGAGGTTCCTAGAGGACTAGGCTCATCAAGTTCTATTGGATTTGGATTTAAGGTTCATGAGTTCCTTAGAATACTAGGCTCTTGAAGTTCATTTGAATTTAGATTAAAGGTTCATGAAGTTCCTAGCGGACTAGGCCCATGAAGTTCCTTTGGGTTTGGATTTAAGTCTCATGATATTCCTAGAGGACTAGGCTCATGCAGTTATTTGGATTTGGATTAAAGGTTCATGAGGTTCCTAGGGAACTAGACTCATAAAGTTCCTTTGGATTTGGAATTACGGTTCATGAGGTTCCTAGAGGACTAGGCTCATGAAGTTCTATTGGATTTGGATTTAAGGTTCATGAGGTCCTTAGAAGACTAGGCTCTTGAAGTTCATTTGAATTCAGAATAAAGGTTCATGAGGTTTCTGGAGGACTAGGCTCACGAAGTTCCTTTGAATTTGGCTTTAAGGTACATGAGGTTCCTAGAGGAATAGTCTCATGAAGTTCATTTGAATTTAGATTTACGGTTAATTAGGTTGATAGAGGACTAGGCTCATGAAGTTGCATTGGATTCAAATTTAAAGGTTCATGAGGTTCTTAGGGGACTTGACTCATGAAGTTCCTTTGGATTTGGAATTACGGTTCATGAGGTTCTGAGGACCGGGCTCATGAAGTTCCTTTGAATTTGGATTAAAGGTTCATGAGGTTCTGAGGACCGGGCTCAAGAAGTTCCTTTGGATTTGGATTAAAGGTTCATGAGATTCTGTCGGACCGAGCTCATGAAGTTTCATTGGATTTGGATTAAAGGTTCATGAGGTTCCTAGAGGACTAGGCTCATCAAGTTCTATTGGATTTGGATTTAAGGTTCATGAGGTCCTTAGAATACTAGGCTCTTGAAGTTCATTTTAATTTAGATTAAAGGTTCATGAAGTTCCTAGCGGACTAGGCCCATGAAGTTCCTTTGGGTTTGGATTTAAGTCTCATGATATTCCTAGAGGACTAGGCTCATGCAGTTATTTGGATTTGGATTAAAGGTTCATGAGGTTCCTAGGGAACTAGACTCATAAAGTTCATTTGGATTTGGAATCACGGTTCATGAGTTTCCTATAGGACTAGGGCCATGTTCCTTTGGGTTTGGATTAACGGTTCATGAGGTTCCTAGAGAACTAGGCTCATGAAGTTCTATTGGGTTTGGATTAAAGTTTCATGAGGTTTGTAGAGACTGAGGCTCAAGAAATTCCATTGGATTTGGATTAAAGGTTCATGAGGTTCCTAGTGACTGAGGCTCATCAAGTTCCATTGGATTTGGATTAAAGGTTCATGAGGTTCCTAGAGGACTGGGCTCATGAAGTTCCTTTGAATTTAAATTTAAAATCATGAGGTTTCTAAGGGACTAGGCTCAAAAAGTTCCATTGGATTTGGATTTAAAGTTCATGATGTTTCTAGAGGACTACACTCATGAAGTTTCTTTAGATTTGGATTAAAGGTTGATGAGGTTCCTAGAGGATTAGTCTCATGATGTCCCATTGGATTAGGATTTAAGGTTCATAAGGTTCTTAGAGGACTAGGCTCATGAAGTTCTATTGGATTTGGATTTAAGGTTCATGAGGTCCTTAGAAGACTAGGCTCATGAAGTTCATTTGAATTCAAATTAAAGGTTCATGAGGTTTCTGGAGGACTAGGCTCATGAAGTTCCTTTGAATTTGGATTTAAGGTACATGAGCTTTCTAGAGGAATAGTCTCATGAAGTTCCTTTGAATTTGGATTTAAGGTTCATTAGGTTGATAGAGGACTAGGCTCATGAAGTTGCATTGGATTCGAATTTAAAGGTTCATGAGGTTCTTAGGGGACTTGACTAATGAAGTTCCTTTGGATTTGGAATTACGGTTCATGAGGTTCCTAGAGGACCAGGCTCATGAAGTTCCTTTGAATTTGGATTAATGGTTGATGATGTTCCTAGAGGATTAGTCTCATGATGTCCCATTGGATTAGGATTTAAGGTTCATAAGGTTCTTAGAGGACTAGGATCATGAAGTTCCTTTGAATTTGGATTTAAGGTTCATGAGATCCTTAGAATACTAGGCTCATGAAGTTCCTTTGAATTTGGATTTAAGGTTCATGAGGTTTCTAGGGGACTTGGCTCACGAAGTTCTATCGGATTTGGATTTAAAGTTCATGAGATTTCTAGAGGACTAGGCTCATGAAGTTCCTTTAGATTTGGATTAAAGGTTCATGAGGTTCCTAGAGGATTAGCTCATGAAGTTCCATTAGATTAGGATTTAAGGTTTATGAGGTTCCCAGATGACTAGGCTCATGAAGTTTTATTGGATTTAGATTTAAGGTTCATGAGGTCCTTATAAGACTAGGCTCATGAAGTTCCTTTGAATTTGGATTTAAGGTACATGAGGTTCTTAGAGGAATAGTCTCATGAAGTTTTTTTGAATTTGGATTTAAGGTTAATTAGGTTCATAGAAGACTAGGCTCATGAAGTTGCATAGGATTCGAATTTAAAGGTTCATGAGGTTCTTAGGGGACTTGACTCATGAAGTTCCTTTGGATTTGGAATTACAGTTCATGAGGTTCCTAGAGGACCAGGCTCATGAAGTTCCTTTGAATTTGGATTAAAGGTTCATCAGGTTCCTAGAGGACCAGGCTCAAGAAGTTCCTTTGGATTTGGATTAAAGGTTCATGAGATTCCTATCGGACCAGGCTCATGAAGTTTCATTGGATTTGGATTAAAGGTTCATGAGGTTCCTAGAGGACTAGGCTCATCAAGTTCTATTGGATTTGGATTTAAGGTTCATGAGGTCCTTAGAAGACTAGGCTCTTGAAGTTCGTTTGAATTTAGATTAAAGGTTCATGAGGTTCCTAGCGGACTAGGCCCATGAAGTTCCTTTGGGTTTGGATTTAAGTCTCATGATATTGCTAGAGGACTAGGCTCATGCAGTTATTTGGATTTGGATTAAAGGTTCATGAGGTTCCTAGGGGACTAGACTCATAAAGTTCCTTTGGATTTGGAATTACGGTTCATGAGGTTCCTAGAGGACTAGGCTCATGAAGTTCTATTGGATTTGGATTTAAGGTTCATGAGGTCCTTAGAAGACTAGGCTCTTGAAGTTCATTTGAATTCAGAATAAAGGTTCATGAGGTTTCTGGAGGACTAGGCTCACGAAGTTCCTTTGAATTTGGCTTTAAGGTACATGAGGTTCCTAGAGGAATAGTCTCATGAAGTTCCTTTGAATTTAGATTTAAGGTTAATTAGGTTGATAGAGGACTAGGCTCATGAAGTTGCATTGGATTCAAATTTAAAGGTTCATGAGGTTCTTAGGGGACTTGACTCATGAAGTTCCTTTGGATTTGGAATTACGGTTCATAAGGTTCCTAGAGGAGCAGGCTCATGAAGTTCCTTTGAATTTGGATTAAAGGTTCATGAGGTTCCTAGAGGACCAGGCTCAAGAAGTTCCTTTGGACTTGGATTAAAGGTTCATGAGATTCCTATCGGCCCAGGCTCATGAAGTTTCATTGGATTTGGATTAAAGGTTCAT
Source organism: Orobanche coerulescens (assembly GCA_033398695.1). Classification (NCBI taxonomy): domain Eukaryota; kingdom Viridiplantae; phylum Streptophyta; class Magnoliopsida; order Lamiales; family Orobanchaceae; genus Orobanche; species Orobanche coerulescens. The sequence goes on from CM065805.1 coordinate 131,922,024, forward strand.
GAGGTTCCTAGAGGACTATGCTCATCAAGTTCTATTGGATTTGGATTTAAGGTTCATGAGGTCCTTAGAATACTAGGCTCTTGAAGTTCATTTGAATTTAGATTAAAGGTTCATGAAGTTCCTAGCGGACTAGGCCCATGAAGTTCCTTTGGGTTTGGATTTAAGTCTCATGATATTCCTAGAGGACTAGGCTCATGCAGTTATTTGGATTTGGATTAAAGGTTCATGAGGTTCCTAGGGAACTAGACTCATAAAGTTCCTTTGGATTTGGAATTACGATTCATGAGGTTCTTAGAGGACTAGGGCCATGAAGTTCCTTTGAATTTGGATAAAAGGTTAATGAGGTTCCTAGAATACTAGGCTCATGAAGTTCCTTTGAATTTGGATTTAAGGTTCATGAAGTTTCTAGGGGACTTGGCTCACGAAGTTCTATCGGATTTGGATTTAAAGTTCATGAGATTTCTAGAGGACTAGGCTCATGAAGTTCCTTTAGATTTGGATTAAAGGTTCATGAGGTTCCTAGAGGATTAGCTCATGAAGTTCCATTAGATTAGGATTTAAGGTTTATGAGGTTCCCAGATGACTAGGCTCATGAAGTTTTATTGGATTTGGATTTAAGGTTCATGAGGTCCTTAGAAGACTAGGCTCATGAAGTTCCTTTGAATTCAGATTAAAGGTTCATGAGGTTCCTAGAGAACTAGGCTCATGAAGTTCATTTGGGTTCGGATTTAAGTCTCATGAGATTCCTAGAGGACCAGGCTCATTCAGTTCCTTTGGATTCGGATTAAAGATTCATTCCTTGGGGACTAGACTTATGAAGTTCCTTTGGATTTTGAATTACCGTTCATAAGGTTCCTAGAGGACCAGGCTCATGAAGTTCCTCTGGATTTGGATTAAAGGTTCATGAGATTCCTAGAGGACTAGGCTCATGAAGTTTCATTGGATTTGGAATAAAGGTTCATGAGGTTCCTAGAGGACTAGGCTCATGAAGTTCTATTGGATTTAGATTTAAGGTTCATGAGGTCCTTAGAAGACTATGCTCTTGAAGTTCATTTGAATTTTGATTAAAGGTTCATGAGGTTCCTAGAGGACTATGCCCATGAAGTTCCTTTGTGTTTGGATTTAAGTCTCATGATATTCCTATGGGACTAGGCTAATGCAGTTATTTGGATTTGGATTAAAGGTTCGTGAGGTTTCTAGGGGACTAGACTCATAAAGTTCCTTTGGATTTGGAATCACGGTTCATGAGTTTCCTATAGGACTAGGGCCATGAAGTTCCTTTGGGTTTGGATTAAAGGTTCATGAGGTTCCTAGAGAACTAGGCTCATGAAGTTCCATTGGATTTGGATTAAAGTTTCATGAGGTTCGTAGAGGTGAGGCTCAAGAAATTCCATTGGATTTGGATTAAAGGTTCATGAGGTTCTAGTATTGCGGCTCATCAAGTTCCATTGGATTTGGATTAAAGGTTCATGAGGTTCTAGAGGTGGGCTCATGAAGTTCCTTTGAATTTAAATTTAAAATCATGAGGTTTCTAAGGGACTAGGCTCAAAAAGTTCCATTGGATTTGGATTTAAAGTTCATGATGTTTCTAGAGGACTAGACTCATGAAGTTCCTTTAGATTTGGATTAAAGGTTGATGAGGTTCCTAGAGGATTAGTCTCATGATGTCCCATTGGATTAGGATTTAAGGTTCATAAGGTTCTTAGAGGACTAGGCTCATGAAGTTCTATTGGATTTGGATTTAAGGTTCATGAGGTCCTTATAAGACTAGGCTCATCAAGTTCATTTGAATTCAAATTAAAGGTGCATGAGGTTTCTGGAGGACTAGGCTCATGAAGTTCCTTTGAATTTGGATTTAAGATACATGAGGTTTCTAGAGGAATAGTATCATGAAGTTCCTTTGAATTTGGATTTAAGGTTCATTAGGTTGATAGAGGACTAGGCTCATGAAGTTGCATTGGATTCGAATTTAAAGGTTCATGAGGTTCTTAGGGGACTTGACTCATGAAGTTCCTTTGGATTTGGAATTACGGTTCATGAGGTTCCTAGAGGACCAGGCTCATGAAGTTCCTTTGAATTTGGATTAAAGGTTGATGATGTTCCTAGAGGATTAGTCTCATGATGTCCCATTGGATTAGGATTTAAGGTTCATAAGGTTCTTAGAGGACTAGGATCATGAAGTTCTATTGCATTTGGATTTAAGGTTCATGAGATCCTTAGAATACTAGGCTCATGAAGTTCCTTTGAATTTGGATTTAAGGTTCATGAGGTTTCTAGGGGACTTGGCTCATGAAGTTCTATCGGATTTGGATTTAAAGTTCATGAGATTTCTAGAGGACTAGGCTCATGAAGTTACTTTAGATTTGGATTAAAGGTTCATGAGGTTCCTAGAGGATTAGCTCATGAAGTTCCATTAGATTAGGATTTAAGATTTATGAGGTTCCCAGATGACTAGGCTCATGAAGTTTTATTGGATTTAGATTTAAGGTTCATGAGGTCCTTATAAGACTAGGCTCATGAAGTTCCTTTGAATTTGGATTTAAGGTACATGAGGTTCTTAGAGGAATAGTCTCATGAAGTTCCTTTGAATTTGGATTTAAGGTTAATTAGGTTCATAGAAGACTAGGCTCATGAAGTTGCATAGGATTCGAATTTAAAGGTTCATGAGGTTCTTAGGGGACTTGACTCATGAAGTTCCTTTGGATTTGGAAATACGGTTCATGAGGTTCCTAGAGGACCAGGCTCATGAAGTTCCTTTGAATTTGGATTAAAGGTTCATGAGGTTCCTAGAGGACTAGGCTCAAGAAGTTCCTTTGGATTTGGATTAAAGGTTCATGAGATTCCTATCGGACTAGGCTCATGAAGTTTCATTGGATTTGGATTACAGGTTCATGAGGTTTCTAGAGGACTAGGCTCATCAAGTTCTATTGGATTTGGATTTAAGGTTCATGAGGTCCTTAGAAGACTAGGCTCTTGAAGTTCGTTTGAATTTAGATTAAAGGTTCATGAGGTTCCTAGCGGACTAGGCCCATGAAGTTCTTTTGGGTTTGGATTTAAGTCTCATGATATTCCTAGAGGACTAGGCTCATGCGATTATCTGGATTTGGATTAAAGGTTCATGAGGTTCTGAGGACTAGACTCATAAAGTTCCTTTGGATTTGGAATTCTTGTTCATGAGGTTCCTGAGGACTAGGCTCATGAAGTTCTATTGGATTTGGATTTAAGGTTCATGAGGTCCTTGAAGACTAGGCTCTTGAAGTTCATTTGAATTCGAATAAAGGTTCATGAGGTTTACGGAGGACTAGGCTCACGAAGTTCCTTTGAATTTGGCTTTAAGGTACATGAGGTTCCTAGAGGAATAGTCTCATGAAGTTCCTTTGAATTTAGATTTAAGGTTAATTAGGTTGATAGAGGACTAGGCTCATGAAGTTGCATTGGATTCAAATTTAAAGGTTCATGAGGTTCTTAGGGGACTTGACTCATGAAGTTCCTTTGGATTTGGAATTACGGTTCATGAGGTTCCTAGAGGAGCAGGCTCATGAAGTTCCTTTGAATTTGGATTAAAGGTTCATGAGGTTCCTAGAGGACCAGACTCAAGAAGCTCCTTTGGATTTGGATTAAAGGTTCATGAGATTCCTATCGGCCCAGGCTCATGAAGTTTCATTGGATTTGGATTAAAGGTTCATGAGGTTCCTAGAGGACTAGGCTCATCAAGTTCTATTGGATTTGGATTTAAGGTTCATGAGGTCCTTAGAAGACTAGGCTCTTGAAGTTCATTTGAATTTAGATTAAAGGTTCATGAGGTTCCTAGCGGACTAGTCCCATGAAGTTCCTTTGGGTTTGGATTTAAGTCTCATGATATTCCTAGAGGACTAGGCTCATGCAGTTATTTGTATTTGGATTAAAGGTTCATGAGGTTCCTATTAAACTAGACTCATAAAGTTCCTTTGGATTTGGAATTACGGTTCATGAGGTTCCTAGAGGACTAGGGCCATGAAGTTCCTTTGAATTTGGATAAAAGGTTAATGAGGTTCCTAGAATACTAGGCTCATGAAGTTCCTTTGAATTTGGATTTAAGCTTCATGAGGTTTCTAGGGGACTTGGCTCACGAAGTTCTATCGGATTTGGATTTAAAGTTCATGAGATTTCTAGAGGACTAGGCTCATGAAGTTCCTTTAGATTTGGATTAAAGGTTCATGAGGTTCCTAGAGGATTAGCTCATGAAGTTCCATAAGATTAGGATTTAAGGTTTATGAGGTTCCCAGATGACTAGGCTCATGAAGTTTTATTGGATTTGGATTTAAGGTTCATGAGGTCCTTAGAAGACTAGGCTCATGAAGTTCCTTTGAATTCAGATTAAAGGTTCATGAGGTTCCTAGAGAACTAGGCTCATGAAGTTCATTTGGGTTCGGATTTAAGTCTCATGAGATTCCTAGAGGACCAGGCTCATTCAGTTCCTTTGGATTCGGATTAAAGATTCATTCCTTGGGGACTAGACTTATGAAGTTCCTTTGGATTTTGAATTACCGTTCATAAGGTTCCTAGAGGACCAGGCTCATGAAGTTCCTCTGGATTTGGATTAAAGGTTCATGAGATTCCTAGAGGACTAGGCTCATGAAGTTTCATTGGATTTGGAATAAAGGTTCATGAGGTTCCTAGAGGACTAGGCTGATGAAGTTCTATTGGATTTAGATTTAAGGTTCATGAGGTCCTTAGAAGACTATGCTCTTGAAGTTCATTTGAATTTTGATTAAAGGTTCATGAGGTTCCTAGAGGACTATGCCCATGAAGTTCCTTTGTGTTTGGATTTAAGTCTCATGATATTCCTATGGGACTAGGCTAATGCAGTTATTTGGATTTGGATTAAAGGTTCGTGAGGTTTCTAGGGGACTAGACTCATAAAGTTCCTTTGGATTTGGAATCACGGTTCATGAGTTTCCTATAGGACTAGGGCCATGAAGTTCCTTTGGGTTTGGATTTAAGGTTCATGAGGTTCCTAGAGAACTAGGCTCATGAAGTTCCATTGGATTTGGATTAAAGTTTCATGAGGTTCGTAGAGACTGAGGCTCAAGAAATTCCATTGGATTTGGATTAAAGGTTCATGAGGTTCCTAGTGACTGCGGCTCATCAAGTTCCATTGGATTTGGATTAAAGGTTCATGAGGTTCCTAAAGGACTGGGCTCATGAAGTTCCTTTGAATTTAAATTTAAAATCATGAGGTTTCTAAGGGACTAGGCTCAAAAAGTTCCATTGGATTTGGATTTAAAGTTCATGATGTTTCTAGAGGACTAGACTCATGAAGTTCCTTTAGATTTGGATTAAAGGTTGATGAGGTTCCTAGAGGATTAGTCTCATGATGTCCCATTGGATTAGGATTTAAGGTTCATAAGGTTCTTAGAGGACTAGGCTCATGAAGTTCTATTGGATTTGGATTTAAGGTTCATGAGGTCCTTATAAGACTAGGCTCATCAAGTTCATTTGAATTCAAATTAAAGGTGCATGAGGTTTCTGGAGGACTAGGCTCATGAAGTTCCTTTGAATTTGGATTTAAGATACATGAGGTTTCTAGAGGAATAGTATCATGAAGTTCCTTTGAATTTGGATTTAAGGTTCATTAGGTTGATAGAGGACTAGGCTCATGAAGTTGCATTGGATTCGAATTTAAAGGTTCATGAGGTTCTTAGGGGACGTGACTCATGAAGTTCCTTTGGATTTGGAATTACGGTTCATGAGGTTCCTAGAGGACCAGGCTCATGAAGTTCCTTTGAATTTGGATTAAAGGTTGATGATGTTCCTAGAGGATTAGTCTCATGATGTCCCATTGGATTAGGATTTAAGGTTCATAAGGTTCTTAGAGGACTAGGATCATGAAGTTCTATTGCATTTGGATTTAAGGTTCATGAGATCCTTAGAATACTAGGCTCATGAAGTTCCTTTGAATTTGGATTTAAGGTTCATGAGGTTTCTAGGGGACTTGGCTCATGAAGTTCTATCGGATTTGGATTTAAAGTTCATGAGATTTCTAGAGGACTAGGCTCATGAAGTTCCTTTAGATTTGGATTAAAGGTTCATGAGGTTCCTAGAGGATTAGCTCATGAAGTTCCATTAGATTAGGATTTAAGGTTTATGAGGTTCCCAGATGACTAGGCTCATGAAGTTTTATTGGATTTAGATTTAAGGTTCATGAGGTCCTTATAAGACTAGGCTCATGAAGTTCCTTTGAATTTGGATTTAAGGTACATGAGGTTCTTAGAGGAATAGTCTCATGAAGTTCCTTTGAATTTGGATTTAAGGTTAATTAGGTTCATAGAAGACTAGGCTCATGAAGTTGCATAGGATTCGAATTTAAAGGTTCATGAGGTTCTTAGGGGACTTGACTCATGAAGTTCCTTTGGATTTGGAAATACGGTTCATGAGGTTCCTAGAGGACCAGGCTCATGAAGTTCCTTTGAATTTGGATTAAAGGTTCATGAGGTTCCTAGAGGACTAGGCTCAAGAAGTTCCTTTGGATTTGGATTAAAGGTTCATGAGATTCCTATCGGACTAGGCTCATGAAGTTTCATTGGATTTGGATTACAGGTTCATGAGGTTCCTAGAGGACTAGGCTCATAAAGTTCTATTGGATTTGGATTTAAGGTTCATGAGGTCCTTAGAAGACTAGGCTCTTGAAGTTCGTTTGAATTTAGATTAAAGGTTCATGAGGTTCCTAGCGGACTAGGCCCATGAAGTTCTTTTGGGTTTGGATTTAAGTCTCATGATATTCCTAGAGGACTAGGCTCATGCAGTTATCTGGATTTGGATTAAAGGTTCATGAGGTTCCTAGGGGACTAGACTCATAAAGTTCCTTTGGATTTGGAATTACTGTTCATGAGGTTCCTAGAGGACTAGGCTCATGAAGTTCTATTGGATTTGGATTTAAGGTTCATGAGGTCCTTAGAAGACTAGGCTCTTGAAGTTCATTTGAATTCAGAATAAAGGTTCATGAGGTTTCTGGAGGACTAGGCTCACGAAGTTCCTTTGAATTTGGCTTTAAGGTACATGAGGTTCCTAGAGGAATAGTCTCATGAAGTTCCTTTGAATTTAGATTTAAGGTTAATTAGGTTGATAGAGGACTAGGCTCATGAAGTTGCATTGGATTCAAATTTAAAGGTTCATGAGGTTCTTAGGGGACTTGACTCATGAAGTTCCTTTGGATTTGGAATTACGGTTCATGAGGTTCCTAGAGGAGCAGGCTCATGAAGTTCCTTTGAATTTGGATTAAAGGTTCATGAGGTTCCTAGAGGACCAGACTCAAGAAGCTCCTTTGGATTTGGATTAAAGGTTCATGAGATTCCTATCGGCCCAGGCTCATGAAGTTTCATTGGATTTGGATTAAAGGTTCATGAGGTTCCTAGAGGACTAGGCTCATCAAGTTCTATTGGATTTGGATTTAAGGTTCATGAGGTCCTTAGAAGACTAGGCTCTTGAAGTTCATTTGAATTTAGATTAAAGGTTCATGAGGTTCCTAGCGGACTAGTCCCATGAAGTTCCTTTGGGTTTGGATTTAAGTCTCATGATATTCCTAGAGGACTAGGCTCATGCAGTTATTTGTATTTGGATTAAAGGTTCATGAGGTTCCTATGGAACTAGACTCATAAAGTTCCTTTGGATTTGGAATTACGGTTCATGAGGTTCCTAGAGGACTAGGGCCATGAAGTTCCTTTGAATTTGGATAAAAGGTTAATGAGGTTCCTAGAATACTAGGCTCATGAAGTTCCTTTGAATTTGGATTTAAGCTTCATGAGGTTTCTAGGGGACTTGGCTCACGAAGTTCTATCGGATTTGGATTTAAAGTTCATGAGATTTCTAGAGGACTAGGCTCATGAAGTTCCTTTAGATTTGGATTAAAGGTTCATGAGGTTCCTAGAGGATTAGCTCATGAAGTTCCATAAGATTAGGATTTAAGGTTTATGAGGTTCCCAGATGACTAGGCTCATGAAGTTTTATTGGATTTGGATTTAAGGTTCATGAGGTCCTTAGAAGACTAGGCTCATGAAGTTCCTTTCAATTCAGATTAAAGGTTCATAAGGTTCCTAGAGAACTAGGCTCATGAAGTTCATTTGGGTTCGGATTTAAGTCTCATGATATTCCTAGAGGACCAGGCTCATGAAGTTCCTTTGGATTCGGATTAAAGATTCATTCCTTGGGGACTATACTCATGGAGTTCCTTTGGATTTTGAATTACAGTTCATAAGGTACCTAGAGGACCAGGCTCATGAAGTTCCTCTATATTTGGATTAAAGGTTCATGAGATTCCTAGAGGACTAGGCTCATGAAGTTTCATTGGATTTGGAATAAAGGTTCATGAGGTTCCTAGAGGACTAGGCTCATGAAGTTCTATTGGATTTAGATTTAAGGTTCATGAGGTCCTTAGAAGACTATGCTCTTGAAGTTCATTTGAATTTTGATTAAAGGTTCATGAGGTTCCTAGAGGACTATGCCCATGAAGTTCCTTTGGGTTTGGATTTAAGTCTCATGATATTCCTATGGGACTAGGCTCATGCAGTTATTTGGATTTGGATTAAAGGTTCGTGAGGTTTCTAGGGGACTAGACTCATAAAGTTCCTTTGGATTTGGAATCACGGTTCATGAGTTTCCTAGAGGACTAGGGCCATGAAGTTCCTTTGGGTTTGGATTAAAGGTTCATGAGGTTCCTAGAGAACTAGGCTCATGAAGTTCCATTGGATTTGGATTAAAGTTTCATGAGGTTCGTAGAGACTGAGGCTCAAGAAATTCCATTGGATTTGGATTAAAGGTTCATGAGGTTCCTAGTGACTGAGGCTCATCAAGTTCCATTGGATTTGTATTAAAGGTTCATGAGATTGCTAGAGGACTGGGCTCATGAAGTTCCTTTGAATTTAAATTTAAAATCATGAGGTTTCTAAGGGACTAGGCTCAAAAAGTTCCATTACATTTGGATTTAAAGTTCATGATGTTTCTAGAGGACTAGACTCATGAAGTTCCTTTAGATTTAGATTAAAGGTTGATGAGGTTCCTAGAGGATTAGTCTCATGATGTCCCATTGGATTAAGATTTAAGGTTCATAAGGTTCTTAGAGGACTAGGCTCATGAAGTTCTATTGGATTTGGATTTAAGGTTCATGAGTTCCTTAGAAGACTAGGCTCATGAAGTTCATTTGAATTCAAATTAATGGTTCATGAGGTTTCTGGAGGACTAGGCTCATGAAGTTCCTTTGAATTTGGATTTAAGATACAAGAGGTTTCTAGAGGAATAGTCTCATGAAGTTCCTTTGAATTTGGATTTAAGGTTCATTAGGTTGATAGAGGACTAGGTTCATGAAGTTGCATTGGATTCGAATTTAAAGGTTCATGAGGTTCTTAGGGGACTTGACTCATGAAGTTCCTTTGGATTTGGAATTACGGTTCATGAGGTTCCTTGAGGACCAGGCTCATGAAGTTCCTTTGAATTTGGATTAAAGGTTGATGATGTTCGTAGAGGATTAGTCTCATGATGTCCCATTGGATTAGGATTTAAGGTTCATAAGGTTCTTAGAGGACTAGGATCATGAAGTTCTATTGGATTTGGATTTAAGGTTCATGAGATCCTTAGAATACTAGGCTCATGAAGTTCCTTTGAATTTGGATTTAAGGTTCATGAGGTTTCTAGGGTACTTGGCTAACGAAGTTCTATCGGATTTGGATTTAAAGTTCATGAGATTTCTAGAGGACTAGGCTCATGAAGTTCCTTTAGATTTGGATTAAAGGTTCATGAGGTTCCTAGAGGATTAGCTCATGAAGTTCCATTAGATTAGTATTTAAGGTTTATGAGGTTCCCAGATGACTAGGCTCATGAAGTTTTATTGGATTTAGATTTAAGGTTCATGAGGTCCTTAGAAGACTAGGCTCATGAAGTTCCTTTGAATTTGGATTTAAGGTACATGAGGTTCCTAGAGGAATAGTCTCATGAAGTTCCTTTGAATTTGGATTTAAGGTTAATTAGGTTCATAGAAGACTAGGCTCATGAAGTTGCATATGATTCAAATTTAAAGGTTCATGAGGTTCTTAGGGGACTTGACTCATGAAGTTCCTTTGGATTTGGAATTACTGTTCATGAGGTTCCTAGAGGACTAGGCTCATGAAGTTCCTTTGAATTTGGATAAAAGGTTAATGAGGTTCCTAGAATACTAGGCTCATGAAGTTCCTTTGAATTTGGATTTAAGCTTCATGAGGTTTCTAGGGGACTTGGCTCACGAAGTTCTATCGGATTTGGATTTAAAGTTCATGAGATTTCTAGAGGACTAGGATCATGAAGTTCCTTTAGATTTGGATTAAAGGTTCATGAGGTTCCTAGAGGATTAGCTCATGAAGTTCCATAAGATTAGGATTTAAGGTTTATGAGGTTCCCAGATGACTAGGCTCATGAAGTTTTATTGGATTTGGATTTAAGGTTCATGAGGTCCTTAGAAGACTAGGCTCATGAAGTTCCTTTCAATTCAGATTAAAGGTTCATGAGGTTCCTAGAGAACTAGGCTCATGAAGTTCATTTGGGTTCGGATTTAAGTCTCATGATATTCCTAGAGGACTAGGCTCATGCAGTTCCTTTGGATTCGGATTAAAGATTCATTCCTTGGGGACTAGACTCATGAAGTTCCTTTGGATTTTGAATTACAGTTCATAAGGTTCCTAGAGGACCAGGCTCATGAAGTTCCTCTATATTTGGATTAAAGGTTCATGAGATTCCTAGAGGACTAGGCTCATGAAGTTTCATTGGATTTGGAATAAAGGTTCATGAGGTTCCTAGAGGACTAGGCTCATGAAGTTCTATTGGATTTAGATTTAAGGTTCATGAGGTCCTTAGAAGACTATGCTCTTGAAGTTCATTTGAATTCTGATTAAAGGTTCATGAGGTTCCTAGAGGACTATGCCCATGAAGTTCCTTTGGGTTTGGATTTAAGTCTCATGATAATCCTATGGGACTAGGCTCATGCAGTTATTTGGATTTGGATTAAAGGTTCGTGAGGTTTCTAGGGGACTAGACTCATAAAGTTCCTTTGGATTTGGAATCACGGTTCATGAGTTTCCTAGAGGACTAGGGCCATGAAGTTCCTTTGGGTTTGGATTAAAGGTTCATGAGGTTCCTAGAGAACTAGGCTCATGAAGTTCCATTGGATTTGGATTAAAGTTTCATGAGGTTCGTAGAGACTGAGGCTCAAGAAATTCCATTGGATTTGGATTAAAGGTTCATGAGGTTCCTAGTGACTGAGGCTCATCAAGTTCCATTGGATTTGGATTAAAGGTTCATGAGATTCCTAGAGGACTGGGCTCATGAAGTTCCTTTGAATTTAAATTTAAAATCATGAGGTTTCTAAGGGACTAGGCTCAAAAAGTTCCATTGCATTTGGATTTAAAGTTCATGATGTTTCTAGAGGACTAGACTCATGAAGTTCCTTTAGATTTGGCTTAAAGGTTGATGAGGTTCCTAGAGGATTAGTCTCATGATGTCCCATTGGATTAAGATTTAAGGTTCATAAGGTTCTTAGAGGACTAGGCTCATGAAGTTCTATTGGATTTGGATTTAAGGTTCATGAGGTCCTTAGAAGACTAGGCTCATGAAGTTCATTTGAAATCAAATTAATGGTTCATGAGGTTTCTGGAGGACTAGGCTCATGAAGTTCCTTTGAATTTGGATTTAAGATACATGAGGTTTATAGAGGAATAGTCTCATGAAGTTCCTTTGAATTTGGATTTAAGGTTCATTAGGTTGATAGAGGACTAGGTTCATGAAGTTGCATTGGATTCGAATTTAAAGGTTCATGAGGTTCTTAGGGGACTTGACTCATGAAGTTCCTTTGGATTTGGAATTACGGTTCATGAGGTTCCTTGAGGACCAGGCTCATGAAGTTCCTTTGAATTTGGATTAAAGGTTGATGATGTTCGTAGAGGATTAGTCTCATGATGTCCCATTGGATTAGGATTTAAGGTTCATAAGGTTCTTAGAGGACTAGGATCATGAAGTTCTATTGGATTTGGATTTAAGGTTCATGAGATCCTTAGAATACTAGGCTCATGAAGTTCCTTTGAATTTGGATTTAAGGTTCATGAGGTTTCTAGGGTACTTGGCTCACGAAGTTCTATCGGATTTGGATTTAAAGTTCATGAGATTTCTAGAGGACTAGGCTCATGAAGTTCCTTTAGATTTGGATTAAAGGTTCATGAGGTTCCTAGAGGATTAGCTCATGAAGTTCCATTAGATTAGGATTTAAGGTTTATGAGGTTCCCAGATGACTAGGCTCATGAAGTTTTATTGGATTTAGATTTAAGGTTCATGAGGTCCTTAGAAGACTAGGCTCATGAAGTTCCTTTGAATTTGGATTTAAGGTACATGAGGTTCCTAGAGGAATAGTCTCATGAAGTTCCTTTGAATTTGGATTTAAGGTTAATTAGGTCCTTAGAAGACTAGGCTCATGAAGTTGCATATGATTCAAATTTAAAGGTTCATGAGGTTCTTAGGGGACTTGACTCATGAAGTTCCTTTGGATTTGGAATTACGGTTCATGAGGTTCCTAGAGGACTAGGCTCATCAAGTTCTATTGGATTTGGATTTAAGGTTCATGAGGTCCTTAGAAGACTAGGCTCTTGAAGTTCATTTGAATTTAGATTAAAGGTTCATGAAGTTTCTAGCGGACTAGGCCCATGAAGTTCCTTTGGGTTTGGATTTAAGTCTCATGATATTCCTAGAGGCTAGGCTCATGAAGTTCCTTTGAATTTGGATTTAAGGTACATGAGGTTCCTAGAGGAATAGTCTCATGAAGTTCCTTTGAATTTGAATTTAAGTTTCATTAGGTTGATAGAGGACCAGGCTCATGAAGTTGCATTGGATTCGAATTTAAAGGTTCATGAGGTTCTTAGGGGACTTGACTCATGAAGTTCCTTTGGATTTGGAATTAGGGTTCATGAGGTTCCTAGAGGACGAGGCTCATGAAGTTCCTTTGAATTTGGATTAAAGGTTTATGAGGTTCCTAGAGGACTAGGCTCATGAAGTTCCTTTGAATTCGGATAAAAGGTTAATGTGGTTCCTAGAATACTAGGCTCATGATGTTCCTTTGAATCTTGATTTAAGGTTCATGAGGTTTCTAGGGGACTTGGCTCACGAAGTTCCATCGGATTTGGATTTAAAGTTCATGAGGTTTCTAGAGGACTAGGCTCATGAAGTTACTTTAGATTTGGATTAAAGGTTGATGAGGTTCCTAGAGGATTAGTCTCATGATGTCCAATTGGATTGGGATTTAAGGTTCATAAGGTTCTTAGAGGACTGGGCTCATGAAGTTCTATTGGATTTGGATTTAAGGTTCATGAGGTCCTTAGAAGACTAGGCACCTGAAGTTCATTTGAATTTAGATTAAAGGTTCATGAGGTTCCTAGAGGACCAGACCCATGAAGTTCCTTTGGGTTTGGATTCAAGTCTCATGATATTCCTAGAGGACTAGGCACATGCAGTTATTTGGACTTGGATTAAAGGTTCGTGAGGTTCCTAGGGGACTAGTCTCATAAAGTTCCTTTGGATTTGGAATCACGGTTCATGAGGTTCCTAGAGGACTAGGGCCATGAAGTTCCTTTGGGTTTAGATTAAAGGTTCATGAGGTTCCTAGAGAACTAGGCTCATGAAGTTCCATTGGATTTGGATTAAAGTTTCAAGAGGATTGTAGAGACTGAGGCTCAAGAAATTCCATTGGATTTGGATTAAAGGTTCATGAGGTTCCTAGAGACTGAGGCTCATGAAGTTCCATTGGATTTGGATTAAAGGTTCATGAGGTTCCTAGAGGACTGGGCTCATGAAGTTCCTTTGAATTTAAATTGAAAATCATGAGGTTTCTAAGGGACTAGGCTCAAAAAGTTTAGATTTGGATTTAAAGTTCATGATGTTCCTAGAGGACTTGACTCATGAAGTTCCTTTAGATTTGGATTTAAGGTTGATGAGGTTCCTAGAGGATTAGTCTCATGATGTCCCATTGGATTAGGATTTAAGGTTCATAAGGTTCTTAGAGGACTAGGCTCATGAAGTTCTATTGGATTTGGATTTAAGGTTCATGAGGTCCTTAGAAGACTAGGCTCCTGAAGTTCATTTGAATTTAGATTAAAGGTTCATGAGGTTCCTAGAGGACCAGACCCATGAAGTTCCTTTGGGTTTGGATTTAAGTCTCATGATATTCCTAGAGGACTAGGCACATGCAGTTATTTAGATTTGGATTAAAGGTTCGTGAGGTTCCTAGGGGACTAGACTCATAAAGTTCCTTTGGATTTGGAATCATGGTTCATGAGGTTCCTAGAGGACTAGGGCCATGAAGTTCCTTTGGGTTTGGATTAAAGGTTGATGAGGTTCCTAGAGAACTAGGCTCATGAAGTTCCATTGGATTTGGATTAAAGTTTCAAGAGGATCGTAGAGACTGAGGCTCAAGAAATTCCATTGAATTTGGATTAAAGGTTCATGAGGTTCCTAGTGACTGAGGCTCATGAAGTTCCATTGGGTTTGGATTAAAGCTTCATGAGGTTCTATGGGATTTGGGCTCATGAAGTTCTTTTGAATTTAGATTGATAATCATGAGGTTTCTACGGGTCTAGGCTCTAAAAGTTTCATTAGATTTGGATTTAAAGTTCATGATGTTCGTAGAGGACTTGACTCATGAAGTTCCTTTAGATTTGGATTTAAGGTTGATGAGGTTCCTAGAGGATTAGTCTCATGATGTCCCATTGGATTAGGATTTAAGGTTCATATGGTTCTTAGAGGACTAGGCTCATGAAGTTCTATTGGATTTGGATTTAAGGTTCATGAGGTCCTCCGAAGACTAGGCTCTTGAAGTTCATTTGAATTCAGATTAAAGGTTCATGAGGTTTCTCGAGGACTAGGCTCATGAAGTTCCTTTGAATTTAGATTTAAGGTACATGAGGTTCCTAGAGTAATAGGCTCATGAAGTTTCTTTAAATTTGGATTTAAGGTTCATTAGGTTGATAGAGGACTAGGCTCATGAAGTTGCATTGGATTCAAATTTAAAGGTTCATGAGGTTTCTATGGGACTTGGCTCACGAAGTTCCATCAAATTTGGATTTAAAGTTCATGAGGTTTCTAGAGGACTAGGCTCATGAAGTTCCTTTTTATTTCGATTAAAGGTTCATGAGGTTCCTAGAGGATTAGGCTCATGAAGTTCATTTGAGTTCGGATTTAAATCTCATGAGATTCCTAGAGGACCAGGCTCATGCAGTTCCTTTGGATTCGGATTAAAGGTTCATGAGATTCCTTGGGGACTAGAATCATGAAGTTCCTTTGGATTTTGAATTACAGTTCACAAGGTGCCTAGAGGACCAGGCTCATGAAGTTCCTCTGGATTTGGATTAAAGGTTCATGATTCCTATAGGACTAGGATCATGAAGTTTCATTGAATTTGAATTAAAGGTTCATGAGGTTCCTAGAGGACTAGGCTCATGAAGTTCTATTGGATTTGGATTTAATGTTCATGAGGTCCTTATAAGACTAGGCTCTTGAAGTTCATTTTAATTTAGATTAAAGGTTCATGAGGTTCCTAGAGGACTAGGCTCATGAAGTTCCATTGGGTTTGGATTTAAGTCTCATGATATTCCTAGAGGGCTCATGCAGTTATTTGGATTTGGATTAAAGGTTCATGAGGTTCCTAGGGGACTAGACTCATAAAGTTACTTTGGATTTGGAATTACGGTTCATGAGCTTCCTAGAGGACTAGGACCATGAAGTTCCTTTGAATTTGGATAAAAGGTTATTGAGGTTTCTAGAGGAATAGGCTCATGAAGTTCATTTGAATTTGGATTTAAGGTTCATTAGGTTGATAGAGGACTAGGCTCATGAAGTTGCATTGGACTCGAATTTAAAGGTTCATGAGGTTCTTAGGGGACTTGACTCATGAAGTTCCTTTGGATTTGGAATTACGGTTCATGAGGTTCCTAGAGGACCAGGCTCATGAAGTTCCTTTGAATTTGGATTAAAGGTTCATGAGGTTCCTAGAGGACCAGGCTCATGAAGTTCCTTTGAATTTGGATTAAAGGTTCATGAGGTTCCTAGTGGACTAGGCTCATGAAGTTCCTTTGAATTCGGATAAAACGTTAACAAGGTTCCTAGAATACTAGGCTCATGAATTTCCTTTGAATATTGATTTAAGGTTTATGATGTTCCCAGATGACTAGGTTCATGAAGTTTTATTAGATTTGGATTTAAGGTTCATGAGGTCCTTAGAAGACTAGGCTCATAAAGTTCCTTTGAATTCAGATTAAAGGTTCATGAGGTTCCTAGAGGACTAGGCTCATGAAGTTCATTTGGGTTCGGATTTAAGTCTCATGAGATTCCTGAGGACTAGGCTCATGCGATTCCTTTGGATTCGGATTAAAGATTCATAAGATTCCTTGGAGACTAGATGGTGGGATTCGGTTCCTAAAGCGAAGGCCACAGTAGCTTGCAAACCGAAATTTAATTCGATCCGAATCCCTACGAGGATCGATCGAGCTACGTATATACAAATATATGGAGCGAAACACGAGATGTTACGAAAGGCATACCCTTGTAGTCCGTTGATTAGATGGTATCCTTCTCTTGAGCTATTCCCCAACCTTTGCTTGATCTCTCGAATCGATCCGCTCCAAGCCCTTGAGCGATCCAACAAGAAAGCACGGCGTCTCTACTTGCCACGCTAGGAAAAATGATCGGAATGACACTCACCTCGTTATCCAACAAGGATACGGCTAGAACAAGGTGATGAAGCTTTTTATTATTACACTCTAAGTGTATAATATCTCTCTCTCAATGTATCTTGAATATTCTCCAAGAAAACTAAAGAACAAAAGTGAAGAAGATAATGAAGACTTGAAAAAATGATTTTCTCTCTCACTATAACACAACTCACAGTTGGAATGGAATGTGTAGCAAGTGAAGTGAGTCTTCATTATATCCTTATTTAACTCCCCAAAATCTCCTACTTTAGACAATATCACCAAGGGGTGATATTTGTCCCCTTGATTGGTCACAACTCCACCACCCTTGAAAGTATAGACCAAGACCAATTAAGGGAGTAGGTGATTGGGTGGCCATCTAGAAGGAATCGGATGATTTCGATTCGTTTCGGACTCCCGTGAGTCAGCGGATAAACTCTATTAGTTTAGATGTATTTGTGTCGATTAATTAATCGATAAATTAATCACATTAAATACGTAATAACATAATTAATTTCTCCAAAAATAATTATATTTATGAATTAAATTAATCACCCGATAATTAATTTAATTCATTGAATAAAATCAATTTATCTAATGAATCGATTTAGACATCGATGTCCCGATTAATTTGATATCGATATCTAATATTCATAATGAGATAATAAGCTCGATTGATCGTCGTTAATCCTATTGCGCGACTCGGTAGGTCCGTCTCGATCGGCAATGGGAGGAACCAAGTAGTAGCACCACCCCCGGCTGGCGGCTTTACCTGTACCCCACGTGAGCGAATGATTGGTATCATTCAGGAACCATTATGTCTTGAATACCAGTATATGTATAAACCATTCTTTCACATGTCCAGATCAAGTTATAGGGTCACAGTCAGTCAAACCCTATCTGTACTTGATGCTATGCATGTGTTAATGTAAATCGAGATCATTGAGCTCTCATGTATCCAATACAACTAGCTCCGATGCTTTGTCCGAAGACTTATGATCTCATCACGCGATAACCGCATAGGACATATAACCCGTTCAGCGGGAGAAAGAATTCTATCTCGGTATTGATAGGACTGCTACTTGCCGTCAAGATGCACATCAAGGTTGACCCCCACCTTCCGGTTTACAGGGTCGAACTACTCTAATGAAAATCTTGACGTCACAAGCACATCCCTATTATATCCTCAAGTCGAAGGTTCACGAATACGTATCACAAACTTTTGATTCCATCATTGACTGTCCCGGAGTGAAATTCGTGTGACAAATCGAGGGTGAGTCGGTTCGAGTATACTAATCCAATTAGCATACCTATAACATGTGCTCCCACTAACCATTAGTGTTCTACAGGCACTCTCCATGTCAAAGAACATGTCATACAAGTCTTCACATAAACTTAACGCCCAGTCAAGTTTCATCGACTTGCGAAGGATTAAGTATTTGAGCTATAAATCTTTCCAATGCCGACCCCTTATCCAATAAGGAGTGGAACGTTTTGCTCTCAAATACATGGACTAGTTTCTATATATATTTACGAGTTAGGAATGCGGTAACTTCCGTAAATAAAGAAACATCCATTGCCTTATATTAATGATTTACATGATTACAAGTACAATGCCCTCACTCTACATCCTCTGAGTGGCATTCGAGGGCATACTCCTAACAATCTCCCACTTGCACTCAATGCCACACACTATGGTATCTAATACCCATGTTCTCCAGATGACGCTCCAAGCTAGTGAAAGTGGCTTAGTCGAGTGGATCATCGATGTTGTCGGCCGAGTCTACTCTGCATGCACGATGTATCCCTTGCGAACAAATTCTCTTATGAGATGATACTTCCTCTCAATATGTTTGGTCTTTGTTGTGAAACCTCGGCTCCTTGGCTGCGCTACTGACTCGTCGTTGTTGCGATGCAATGAGCAGGCTCGGCACATGGTATCACTTTAAGTTCTCCCGAAACTTCTTAATCCGAACCCTTCCTTGGAAGCCTCAGAGGCTACTTGATACTCGGCTTTGACGGTGGAATCGTGATCGCGCTTTGCTTGGCACTACACCAAGATCTTGCTCCTCCATTAAGAGTAAATATGTAGCAGTAGACATCGAGTCGTCCTTCGTCCTTGGAAGTCGAGAATCGGTGAATCCCACCACATCGATTCTCCCGCCATACATCGAACCATATCTCTAGTTCTTCTTAAGTACTTGAGAACGTTCTTTATAGCGATCTAATGTTCCCTACACAGGTTTGCACGAAACCTACTCACCATGCTTACGGCATGCGCGATGTCGGTATTGTACACAACATAGCATACATCGGCTACCCACGGCGAAGCATATGTTATATTACTCATTTCCTTTCTTTGTTCCTCACTTTGAGGACACATTTTCAAGGAGAGTTTTATTCCATGTCGCATCGGTGGGAACCCTCTTTTAGAATCATCCATCTTAAATCACTTTAAGATCTTATCTATATAGAGGGATTGGGAAAGACCTATTGTTCTCTTCGCTCTATCCCGGTCGAGCCGAATACCAAGAATATAGGTTGCTTCTCCCAAGTCTTTCATGTAGAAATTACTCGAAAGCCAAGCTTTCACAGAACTGAGCATTCCCACATCAATTCCTATTAGTAGAATTACATCTACATATAGTACTAAGAATGCGATCTTACTCCCACTAACCCTCTTGTATACACAAGGTTCCTCTTTATTTTGCACGATGTCAAACTCTTTGACTGCCTCATCAAAACGAAGGTTCCAACTACGTGACGCTTGCTTCAGTCCATAAATGGAATGCTGAAGCTTGCACACTTTCTGAATATGGACTTCGGACACAAAGCCTTTAGGCTGCTCCATATAGATTTCCTCCTCGAAGAATCCATTAAGGAAAGCCGTCTTTACGTCCATTTGCCATATCTCATAATCGTGGTAGGCAGCTATAGCAAGCAATCATGCGAATAGACTTGATCATGGCTACGGGCGAGAAGGTATCGTGGTAATTAATCCCTTCCTTCCGGGTATAACCCTTTGCCACAAGCCTGGCCTTATACGCGTCAACCTTGCCATCACCATCAGTCTTTCTCTTGTAGATCCACTTGTTCCTAATAGGCACTATGCTTTTGGGATGATCTACTAGAGTCCAGACCTGATTGACATGCATCGAGTCTATCTCAGCTTCCATAGCTTCATGCCATTTCGCGGAGTCTTCATCCACCATCGCTTGGTCATAGGTTGTTGGCTCGGTCTCTTGGCTATCACTTGGAACCTCATGGAGACCCAGCTCCTCCAAGTGAACAAGCCCATACCTCTCAGGTAAATGAGACACCCTACTAGACCTACGAGGTGGTTGTACTTGTGTTTCAGAAGGTTTGGTTTCACTTTCTTGCACAGGTGTCTCCCGAGGAGTTTCATTGTATTCTTTTAAAGAAATACTTCTACCGGCTCCGCCTTCCTGAATGAACTCATCTTCCAGGAAGTGTGCTTGTAAAGCAACAACGATCTTTCGATCTTCGGGCATATAGAATAGATATCCCATCGTCCCATATGGGAATCCAATGAAACGTCCCTTCGCGGACCTAGCTTCCAACTTCTCCACCATAGTCTTCTTGACATAGGCGGGAGATCCCCAAATCCTAATATGATTAAGACTTGGTTTCCTGCCCTCCCACATCTCATGTGGAGTTTTAGGAACAAATTTGGAAGGACATATATTCACGATGTCGGCGCGATCAGTGTATACCCCCACAAGTAAATCAGTAAGTCAGTATAGCCCAGCATGGAACGGACCATGTTCAACAAGGTCTGGTTCCTTCTTTCTGACACACCATTTAACTGAGGAGTACCTGGAGGTCTTAGCTATGATACTATTCCATGTTCCTTAAGGAACTCATCAAACTCGTACTCATATACTCGCCACCTCGGTCAAATGAAGTGCTTTGATATGATTACTAGTTTGTTTCTCCACTAGGGCCTTGAATTCCTGGAATTTCTTAAAGGCCTCGGATTTATGTTTCATTAAGTATACATAATTATACCTAGTATGATCATCTGTAAAAGTAATGAAATATTGATATCCGTCACGTGCTGCTTCCAAAGCTCCACATACGTCGGTATGGATTAATCCCAGTTTATCAGTGGCTCTTTCAAAAGTCCCTGTGAAGGGGGACTTAGTCATTTTGCCTTTAAGGCGAGATTCACAAGTAGGAAAGGGATCCGATCCCAATGGACCCATAAGTCCATCCTTTTCCATCTTGTAAACCTTGATCGACCAACATGACAAAGTATAAGACGCCATTTCAAAACTTGATTGGTTTCATCCCTACCACGTTTTCTAGTCATAGTATTCACAACTACTTTGTTGCTGAGATTTAGATGATACAATCAATTTAACAATGTAGCAGTACCCACTAGTTTATTTCTGAAATAAATTTTGCGGGAACCATCACCAATGAAAAATGAAAAGCCTTTTCGGTCCATGGCCAGGATGGATACAATGTTTTTGTGCCTGGGCAAAACAAGTACATCTTCTAAAGTCAAAACAAAGGCAGTTCTAAACCCAAAAGAAGTGATCCTATGTCGGTTGCCTCGACACTATGCCGCTCTGGCCGTGATCATAACTTCTCGACTCAAGCTTCCTACTTTGTTCGAGATCTGATTCATGGTACAAATATGAGAACTAGCACGAATCCGGTATCCCGAAGTAGAAAATACGATGTGAACAATTTGTTTCCAAAACTAAAGTTACGTGCACGAAGTGCCATGAAGAATCGGACACTCTCTAGCCAGTGGCCCACCTCACGCACTTGAGACGGCCTTCTTTATTCTTGCTCTTTGGGTTGGGGCCTTGCCTCGCCGTGAAGTCCTTAACATATGGCCTGATCTGCTTCTTGGTCTTTTTCTTCTTATTTTAGACTTAGAAGTCTAGAAGAAATCACAAGGCGAGAATCCTTCATCATGAGTCTTCATCGAGGCGGCGGTCACCGGTTGTTCATTAGCCCGGCTAAGTTACATGCAATCTCGTTGCAGATGAAGTTCATAATAAAGCGCGAAAAGGAATCGGGAGAGGCGAAGGATAAGGTCGGTTTGGAGAGAAGTATCCATTTTAAAATCAAGATCCTCAATCTCTCGATCATGGATATCATTTTGAGGACGTGTTCCCCAACCTTCTCACCTTCCTTCATCCTTGCACCGAACAGTTGCTTGGATATCTCATATCTAGCAGTTTTGCTGTACTCGCCATAAAGCTCGGTTAAGTGAGATAGAATCTGCCTAGGAGAAGTCATTTTATCATGAGCTCTATGAAGCTCATTAGACATGGAAGCCATCATACAAGCACGAACTTCCACGTCATCCTTAACCCACTTTTCATGGTTTTCAATCTCTTCCTGATTGGCTTGGGTCCTTACGGGAGGCAGAATGTGCGTCTCGAAGGCGTATCCCGATGCCTCTATCTTGAGGAGAATCATCGAGTTCGGATCGATCCACAAAGTTAGGTCCCATTAAGGTGTTCTTTTCGAGTAGAATTGCGAGTGGATTCATTGTCATATTGAGAGTTATATACGCATTAAGTATAGCAGATTAATTAGTGACTTGTTATATTATGTTCTGAGTATAGAATTAAGGTCTTTTCTATTCTTGTTACCCACCTCCAACTATTTTTATCGGAGTAACACACTCCCATGTGAAATCCGGAAGTATAATCGCTCTACTTCATAGTGGTGATCGAGTTCATTATAAATCTTAATAGAGGGCAACCGAACAGGTTTTTAGAGTATTAATTTTCATAAATTAGTGCCCAGCACCAACCCATCTAATGGATGATTCGATCTTCTTTTTCCCCTTGTTCCTCCCCTCGGCTATCTGGTTTCTATGGTTCGTGAACAAGTTAAGTTTATACCATCGGCGCAAATCGGTTTCACAATTGAATCTTATCGGCAGCCTATCGGGTTTCTAGGGATAAAATATGCTCCAAGAAGGCATCCAATGCGCTCTCGGTAATTTATCCGTCCTTCCCGAACGACTACCCCGATAACTCGGAAGCATAGCACATCCGGTTTGGATTTCAATTTCCCGAAAGCTCGATGGAGGGAAGGAAAAACTTTGAAACCTTATAAACTTAATAATTTGTTGTGGGAGAATTATCGCGATTAATGTTACACTTTGCACATTAATTCATTTAAGCACGTTTGTGGCATTCATACAATATGAAACAACCATTCACAACCTAGTTGCTACCAACATGTGGTTAATGGACCGTTCCTAGAAAATAAAAACTCCGTAATCTAATTACAAGTCTTCATCTTGAATCTTCGTCTTCTCGAAATGGATCTTCCCCCGGTCTTCGTCATTACATATAAATTTTACATCGAAAATTGCATCCTAGATACAAACATTTCTAGTAAAATAAATAGGCTCAAAACGGCCTTTACAACCAAATCGAATAAAACGAACGATTCAAAACTAAGTCCACGAACCACATCCCCATTCAAAAGCATTCATCCAATAAATACTATATAAATGGAAAGCGTAGAGATACATTGATCCAATCAACAATACGAATCGATCGATCGATTCACACAATCGGTAATATGATAACATTTAAAATAATTCGATCGACCATAAATATTCTAATTAATCAAATTTAGCTTATAAAATTAAGTATCATAAATCATTTTAATCATATTAAATCCAATTTAACATGCGGGAGATTCATTTTCAAGAATATACGAAAAAATCGAGTCGGGGCGAAAATGGCCTGCCATGGCCGAGTCACTGCCGGCATCTTGGCGGCTGGACACGGCCCATGCCGAATGGCACGTTCGGGTCGTGCTTGGAAGTGTCTGAACCTTCTTGGGACTCGGCCGTGTCGCGACTGATCGAGTCACTTCGGAAGTGCCGGCGGACACGGCCGTGTCGCGACCGCGGTCGGATGCAGCAGAAGTGGCTGCCAGGCTAGGACACGGCCGTGTCACCATACGGCCGTGTCACGGACACGGCCCGTGTCACGGTTCTGGCCGAGTCACTTTGCCGACTTCTGCCTTTTGTCAGAAAAGTCGTCCCACGGCGATTGAACTCGATTACCGATCGGATATCGATATCAATATTTTCAACATTCATATCTTCAATATAAATCATATTTCCCGAAATTTAAGATTTATATTTAGACATAAACTTACGAAAAATATAACTACAGCGAGCGTAAAACATGTACAACGATTATGACTAAAATGATTCCGAATCATTCACAATATAATCGAGCATTTCAAATGCCAATATCGTATATACGATCACAAGACCTACACTCGATACCTTGTTGGGATTCGGTGCCTAAAGCGAAGGCCGCGGCGGAGGCGGTAAAATGAAAATTAATTCGATCTGAATCCGTGAGGATCGATCTAGCTACGTATATACGGATATATGAAGCGAAACACAGATGTTACGAAAGACATAGCCTTGTAGTCAGTTGATTAGATGGTATCCTTCTCTTGAGCTATTCCCCAAGCTTTGCTTGATCTCTGAATCGATCCGCTCCAAGCCCTTGAGCGATCCATGGCCAGAAAGCACCGCGTCTCTACTTGCCACGCCGGAAAAATGATCGGAATGACACTCACCTCGTTATCCAGCAAGGATACGGCTAGAAGAAGGTGATGAAGCTTTTTATTATTACAATCCAAGTGTATAATATATCTCTCTCAATGTATCTTGAATTTTCTCCAAGAAAACTCAAGAACAAAAGTGAAGAAGATGATGAAGACTTGAAAAAATGATTTTCTCTCTCACTATAACACAACTCATGGTTGGAATGGAATGTATAGCAAGTGAAGTGAGTCTTCATTATATCCTTATTTAACTCCCCAAAATCTCCTACTTTAGACAATATCACCAAGGGGTGATATTTGTCCCCTTGATTGGTCACAAGTCCACCACCCTTGAAAGTATAGACCAAGACCAAGTAAGGGAGTAGGTGTTGGGGAGGCCATCTAGAAGGAATCAGATGAGTTCGATTCGTTTCGGACACCCGTGAGTCCAAGCGGATAAATTCTATTAGTTAGATGTATTTGTATCGATTAATTAATCGATCAATTAACACATTAAATACATAATAACATAATTAATTTTTCCAAGAAATAATTATATTTATGAATTAAATTAATCACCTAATAAATAATTTAATTCATTAGGCAATAAATCAATTTATCTAATGAATCGATTTAGCCATCGATATCCCGATTAATTAGATATCGATATTTAATATTCATAATGAGATAATAAGCTCGATTCATTAGTCATTAATCATTGCGCGACTCGGTAGATCCGTCTCGGTCGGCAATGGTAGGAACCAAGTAGTAGCACCACCTAGCTGGCGGCCTACCTGTACCCATTTGAGAGCGAATGATTGGGATCATTCGAGAACCATTACATGAATACCATTATACGTATAAACCCTTCTTTCACATGTCCGATCAAGTTATAGGGTCAAGGTCGATCAAACCCTATATGTACTTGACGCTATGCATGTGTTAATGCAAATCACAATCATTGAGCTCTTGTGTATCGATACAACTAGCTCGATGCTTTGGCCAAAGACTTATGATCTCATCGCTAATAGCATAGGACATATAACCCGTTAACTAATGGGAGAAAGAATTCTATCTCGGTATTCGGTAGGGCACGCTTCTTGCCGTCGTCAATATACCGTCGAGGTTGACCCCGCCTTAGGTTTGCGGTCGAACTACTCTAATGAAAATCATGACGTCACAAGCACATCCCTACTAAATCATCAAGTCGAAGGTTCACCGATACCTATCACAACCTTTCGATTCCGTCATTGACTATCTCGGAGTGAAATCAGTGTGACGAATCGAGTGAGTCGATTCAGTATATGTAACACCCAAAATTTATTTTTATTTTTATTATTATTATTATTTTTTTTTTTTACGAAATAATATAAGGTTTGACACCAATTCATAAAGGAACTTCATTTATTTAATTTAATAAGCCGATAATGGCGATCGAGTTATCTAACTTCAAAAGAAAACATCATAAGTAAAATTTTCTAATATGGAAATGTCAAAAGCGGAAGTACTAAAAATGTTCATCGACTTAAAATAAATCGCAGTGTGTCACGAATGCTCCGTCGATCCTTAGCCTCCTTAATCGTAATACTGAAAATGTTGAGTAAAAGCGTAAGCACAAAGCTTAGTGAATTCAAACACAACATTATACCAATATCCACAATCACTAGACCTAGATTTAAATATATATAGTTTTAACATTTAAACATAAGCCGAGAACAAATCAAGGCTTATAAGGAGGGCTATTAGGTTACCGCATCTCACAAGCCGAAGAGTATTGGGTTAATCTTACCCTCACCTCACATCCGGAGGGTATTGGAGTAATTATACCTAACCACGCGCTTAGGACAAAAGCCGGATAATTGCTATGATCCCCTCAACAATAAACATACGGTGCACATGTATGATTAACAATTTAAGCATGCATTCACATTATCATACCATAATAATAATTTAACACTCACGTGCTAACCTAGCAATCATAAATATTGAGACAATGGGTAGAGAACTCACCTTGAATACTTAAGGGAGATTGCTAAATCAAAGCTGGCTACCACACTTGAGCAAATGCCAAAACTTCACCTATTATAAACTAGGAGTTAGGATATACCCAAAGATGAAGCTTAAAGACTTAAACAAAAATCTGGGCAGCAAGGTCTAAAACAGACCCGCTGTTAAAGATGGATTTACTTAATTTTCCTAAGTATTAACATATCAATATTAAATTTTTCTAAGAAACTAGAGTCTTTCCCCTTTTTAAAACAGTAAAGAACTCACTCTAACTCCAAAATATGAATTTATTATGATGCTTTTAAAAAGACATGCAGTGCAGTCCCAAATCATAGGAATCAGTAGTGTTGGCCAATTCTACCCAACTTTTGGGTAGACATTGTCCAAACTAAAAATCACAGAGATAATAGACATAAATACCAAAGTCTCAGAGTTGGAATCGACCAAAAGGGTTTCCCAAACTCTAGATATGAAATTCACAACATGACTAATTACAAAACCCTTAAAAGCTGATGACAGAAAACTGATCTGGAGTGTGAACTCAATATGACCAAGAAATACTTGGAGATAACATCCCATAAACTCCAGATCACAACTTTAGGTCATAACACACATGTAGAACTTGGAATCCCATTAGATCATTTCCCAAGCCCTAGAAACGAATAAAACAAGTTGACCTATCAGATCAGACCCGGATCAGACCTACCAGCAAAGGTGCCGTTCTTGCCCATGGATAAAGTCCTAATTAGTGAGAGTGACCTTCATGAAAGTTACCCAACACAATTTGTAAACTTTTGGCACAGGTCTGAGATCCGTTTGAGTTATAGAATTCAAGTTATGATTTTTGTAAGATGACTACAAATCTGATGGAAACAGAATCGTAGCCAACCCTTAATCTTTTAACCAATCCATTCCTCTCCCTTTTGAAACACATTCCTAGATGTGTTTATCACCCAAATTCAGTCCCCTATGAACATGGTGGCACTAAAAAGGGCTAGGGTCATTGGTATTTCATTTAGTCACAAGGAAAAGAATCAAATCAACATAATATATGACAAACCACAATTTTCCCCTTTCTTAAGGGTTCCTTGATCTTTCAAATACACAAATATCTATATACACATCTTAGAAGATCTTTATAAAGTTGTATCTTAGATCTAAACATATTGATATGGATATGTTGAGAATCAAAATAATAACTAACAAGAATTATAACCATTCACAAGATCTATCACATTTTATCACCTAAATAAAACTTGGTGATTTCCATGATTCATTTAGACCTTGTATTTTTATATAATCATCTAGATCCATCATACACCATGTATAGGGTGTAGATATAATCTAGAGATGATGATAACATACAACTTATAACAATAACAACATTGGTTAAAACCATAAGATCTATCTTCTTTAAATCACACAAGTTACAACTTGATGATTTTTATGAATCATATAGATATTTTACATAATATGATCATCTAGGCTCATCATACACCATGTATAGGAGGTGGTGATGAATTTTCTAGATTATAAACAACATAAAACTATTAATTGATTATAAATCAAAGAAAAGATTAAAACACCTTAAAGATCTTACCTTAGCTTGTTACACCAACAAGGAAATGAAGGAGAAGATGATTATGGCTTTGGGAAGAGAAAAATGAGAGAGATGGGAGAGATGGGAGATCGGCCGAAAAAATGAGGGAGAGAGGAGGAGGTTAGGGTTTGTGATATTTTTATAATTCATATTAGGACAAAACAATGACTACACTAATGGGCTAGGCTCAAAACTCATTTCTTACTAGCCCGATATAATTAAATCTATCAATTAACTTAGCCCAAAACTTGTAATTTAATCTAACTTGGCTAATTAATTAAACCCATCATTTAAAATAATTAAATACCACGAAAATAATTAACGTACCGAAAAAAAAAAAAGAAAGCGGCGTTACAACTCTCCCCTACTAAGAAGGGACTTGACCTCGAAGTCGATCCCTCTGAATAACTCGGGATAATGCGCCCTCATCTCGTCTTCGAGGTTCCCATGTACACTCGGATCCTTCCTATCTTGCCCAGACTTAGCAGAATAAGCAGTCTTACGCTCAGAAGGGTCTTTGACTTTCGTTCAACAACCGCGATAGGTTTCTCAACATAGTTGAGCCGTTCGTCAATTTGGATGTCTTCAGGTACCACGGCGGTATCGTCAACAATGAACTTCCTCAGCGAGACACGTGGAAGGTGTTATGAATCAAACTAAGCTCGTCGGGCAGCTCCAGCCGCAGTCGCTACCTTACCAACGCGAGCTATGATCTTATAAGGTCCGATAAGCAGGGTCCCGGCTTCCCACGCTTGCAGAACCTAATCACACCCTTCGAGGAGACCTTTAATAACACGTGATCCCCACCTGAAACTCAAGATCGGGCGCCGCTTATACATAACTCTTGACGACTCCTAGCGGTGACAAAATGATCACTGATCATTTTGCTTTTCTCGGTGGTCTTCAATACAATATCGGTGCTACCGGCACCCTCTGTCGACCTCACCCCAACACCTTGCGGGTTCTACACTTCCTACCATACGGTGCTTCATACGGGGCATGTCGATGCTTGAATGATAAGCTGTTGTTATATGAAAACTCGGCTAAATGAAGATGATCATCCCAAGCGCCTCCAAAATCAATTGCACATGCCGAAGCATGTCCTCCAAAGTCTGTATCGTCAGCTCACTCTGCCCATCGGTTTGCGGATGGAGCGATCTTGAAATCGATCGGGTACCCGATTCTTCTTGGAATTTACGCCAAAATCGAGAGGTGAATCGAGTATCTCGATCGGAGACAATAGATACGGGCACCGTGATGAAACTATCTCGAACAAAAATCTCGCCGATTTTGGTGAAGAACTTTCCTTGATGGCGAAATGAGCACTCTTCGTCAATCGATCCACGACTACCCATATCGTATCCGCTCCTTTGCGGTCTTAGGAAGTTTTGTAATAAAGTCCATGGTTAAGTGCTCCCATTTCCACTCGGGAATCTCCAAAGGTTGCAATTTCCCATGAGGTTTACAGTGTTCGGCTTTGACCTTCGGCATGTCGGGCACTCTTCTACATATCGAGCCACATCATTATTCATCCCGTGCCACCAATAACCCTCACGAAGATCTCGGTACATTTTTGTAGCACGGATGAATAGAAAACTTGGACTGTGAGCTTCTTCCATAAGAGTTTTCAGGTTCCCACGATAAATGGAACCCGAACCCTACCATAACGAGTTAGTAATCCACGCCCATCTCGCTCCATCTTGAGTAACTCATTCACGATCCTTTCACGATTTAGGTTCCCCTCGTGAGTCGCCACATCTTGAGCATCTCGAATCATACCCGATAATGATGTCTCCATAGTCATCCGAAGACATTTAGCTCGAATCGGTTCGGCCAGTTGCTTACGACTAAGTGCGTCGGCTACACATTAGCTTCTAGGGGTGGTAGTGAATCTCACGGTCGTAATCTTCACCACATCTAACCATCTAACTGCCTCATATTCAAATCCAGCTGATCGAAAAGGTACTTCAAACTTTTATGGTCGTGTAAATGATACACTTAACCCAGTAAGGTAGTGCCTCCATATCTTGAGAGCAAAAACAACGGCTCTAATTCCAGGTCATGAGTGGGGTAGTTCCTTTCGTGCGGTTTTAGGTAGCGAGACGCATAAGCTATCACCTTACCCCGTTGCATCAACACGGCACCAAAACCGGGAGGGATGCGTCGCGATACACTACCATGTCCTCCACTCCTTAGAGTAAAGTCAAAGCGGGCATTACACAACCGCGTCTTAAGATCTTGAATCTGGCTGTTCGGACCCCAAACAAATTTCTCAGACTTCTTAGTCAATCGCGTAAGAGGTAGAGGCAATCTTTGAGAAATTTTCAATAAATCTACGATAGTAACCGGCGAGCCGAAACTACGAATCTCAGAAAGTGATTTAGGAGCTTCCCATTTCTTAGCATCGATCTTGGCCGGATCGACCTTGATACCTTCCTTGTTCACCACGTGGCCCAAGAATTGAACCTCTTCTAACCAAAATTCACACTTAGAAAATTTAGCATAAAGCCGTTCTCTCCAGTAGTGTCTCAAGAAGTTCCCGAATGTGCTTTTCATGCTCCTCCACAGTCTTAGAATAGACCAAAATATAAATCAAATAAACACGATGACCCGGCAGTCGAGCAGCCGGACCACACACCCGATTCATAAGATCCATAAAAGCGGCCAGGTGCATTAGTGAGTCCGAAAGGCATCACCACAAATTCAAAGTGTCAAGTATCGGGTTGAACGCCGTTTTCTCAATGTCACGATCACGAACTCGCATCATTGATAAGGAGCGCAAATCAATCTTGGAAAACCAAGGCGCTCCTTGGAGTTGGTCGAAAAGATCATCGATGCGAGGTAAAGGATAACGGTTCTTTATCGTGAGTTTATTGACTCCAGATAATCTATACACATTCTTTGAGAGCGTCCCTTCTTCTTCGCGAAAAGTATAGGAGCACCCACGGCGAGAAACTTGGCCATATAAACCCCTTATCGCTAAGCTCACATGGCCATCTTGAAGCTCTTTCATCTCGAGATGGCGCCAAGCGATAAGGAGATTTGGCGATCGGAACAGCGCCAGTACTAAATCAATGCGAAACTCCACTTGCCTAATAGGTGGCAAACCAGGAGTTCCTCGGAAAAACGTCACCAAAGTCGGAAACAAGCTGGAACATTATCAGTGCAATAGCGAGTACGAAGCAATATCGAATGGGAATATCTCCTTGAATAATAAGTTCTCCACCCCTAGGGTTTGAACACGAACTTGTCTCTTGCGACAAAGAATTTACGCATCGAATGCATCGAGCCAATCCATTACCGCAATAACGCAAAGTTCCCTCATAGCAATAGGGATAAGATCAATGGGAATTCAACTCCAGAAAATTCAAGTACAACCCGATAAACATCGATGCGAAGATAGTTCGATTGTGGCAACCGATAACCATGGGGCGTGCTAGTTTCGACACCACGCCCCAAGCGATTTATGAGCGTCGTGACACGAAGGAGTGAGTAGCGCGAGAATCAAACATAACGGCGGGGTGAGAATCTAGCAGAGATAAGTGCACGATTCATAATATTTAATCAATAAAACAATTACTCTATGGCATAGCATAAGATAAAAGATAAGGAAGAGATGTTTACACTCTGATCGCGAGCTTAGCGAGCTCCTCCCTCGTAAGTGGTGGACCGTCCTCGTGTCAACATAGTTAGTCCGTTAAGTCGAAAGCGTATTGGGATTTGCATTCCATTCTTCTTGACTTTGGGCAATCGGGCTTCTTGTGCCCCTTCTCTTGGCAATTGTAACAAGCTAGTACGGCTGCGATTAGTAGTAACTGGGGCTATGTGGCTTTTGGAGCCTTGCAATTCTTCAGTGATGCCCTTCCTTCTTACGGTTATAACACACCATTGGGGTCGATCACCTGCTTGCATGAGATGGCTTGTATTCATATCTTGGTTTATC
The DNA here is from genome assembly GCA_033398695.1 of Orobanche coerulescens. Lineage (NCBI taxonomy): Eukaryota > Viridiplantae > Streptophyta > Magnoliopsida > Lamiales > Orobanchaceae > Orobanche > Orobanche coerulescens. Next base: position 131,953,873 of record CM065805.1, read on the forward strand.
CCCAAATTTTGTCTTCTTATGAGCCTCATTAGAAGTTTTAGAAAAAGTGCTCTCAGTTTCCTCTTAGATTGAGTTTGCGGCTCAATCTCTCTCTTTCAAGTGCCCCCATGTGTGCACCCAAGGTGCAAAGTCTTGCATGCTCATAAATTCCCGGATGTCGATGCGTAAAATCGAGATGTACCGACTAACAAGCCATGCTTCATCTCCGGCAAAAGTGAATGGAAAGAAAGCATCTCCATGAACTTGGCGTTCGGATCACTTGAGACTCGGTGGTACATTTGTAGCATATGAACTCCTGCATCATTCTTTGTTGCTCCACCCTAGGCACATCACCGTGCCACGAACCATTCCACAAGTAGGCCCAAGTAATCGCCCTTACGGCTTCTTGAGTCATTCTTCCCGTGGTGGTGTTCCACCATGTCTTACCCTTCCTCGGTGGTTCTTTGCTACCAACACTCTAAGCTGAGTGCAGGCACCTGTAGTCATAAAGGCGCCCTCCGTCGGATAACCGAGTGCTTAGTACTCTTTGGATCGTCCTCCCCATCCCAATGAGGTGGGGTGCACTTGCGAACTTCTCGTAGTAGTACATTAAATCTGAACGAAGGAGGATCGGGGCCCTCCCCGGGCGGAGGTGCATACGCCATGCGCTCATCTAGCGAGCACGAACTTGATCAATGATGTTAGCCGTGACATTCGGAATGATCTCGTTAAAAGCATTATTGAACTCCTCGGCAACGAGTTCCCTAACTTGAGCTATTTGAATTGCATTGAGGCGAGCGGGAGCCATCTAAAATTGATAAGAAAAGAAAAGCGATTCAACCTATGCATATACAGAGATCGAAAACACTCGACTTCTTTGAAAACTTTTCAACCTTGCCCAGTCCCTAAAACCGGCTCCGATATATTGAATAATGAGGGCCTTCTATTATTCAATATAGAAGTTCAATTTCGGTTTAGTCTAGTTTCAAAATTTGACTTGCTCCTAGCCGTAATAGTTTAATTCACACTCATGGTAGATGCAAAGGCCTAAATTCTCACATGGTAGATAGTAGCACTAAAGGCATATAATTATCCTCTAGCCTAGTCTTTGGGATATGTCATAAATGGAGCATACTATTGTGTTTGATAAGTAATAAAATTTAAACTCAATTAGTAAATAAAACTTACTTGCAATTTGGTGTGGTAATAGTGACATCTTGTTGCTAGTTTTTTTATAAACTTTGAACAAGAGAAATAAAATGTTTTAAATTTGAGTCTAGATATCCCTAAGAGCCTAGTTCACTCAAATGAAAACTCGATACCAACTTGTAACACCAAAATTTTTTTTTTTATTTTTATTATTATTATTATTTTTTTTTTTTTTAAATAATATAAGGTTTGACACCAATTCATAAAGGAACTTCATTTATTTAATTTAATAAGCCGATAATGGCGGTCAAGTTATCTAACTTCAAAAGAAAACATCATAAGTAAAATTTTCTAATATGGAAATGTCAAAGCGGAAGTACTAAAAATGTTCATCGACTTAAAATAAATCGCGATGTGTCGAATGCTCCCGTCGAGTCCTTAGCCTCCTTAATCGTAATACCTTAAAATGTTGAGTAAAAGCGTAAGCACAAAGCTTAGTGAATTCAAACACAACATTATACAATATCACAATCACTAGACCTAGATTTAAATATATATAGTTTTAACATTTAAACATAAGCCGAGAACAAATCAAGGCTTATAAGGAGGGCTAATAGTTACCCGCATCTCACAATTAGAAGAGTATTGGGTTAATCTTACCCTCACCTCACATCCAGGAGGGTATTGGAATAATTATACCTAACCACGCGCAGGACAAAAGCCGGATAATTACTATGATCCTCAACAATAAACATAGGTGCATGTATGATTAACAATTTAAGCGTGCGTTCACATTATCATCATAATAATAATTTAACACTCACGTGCTAACCTAGCAATCATAAATATTGAGACAATGGAGTGAGAGAACTCACCTTGAATACTTAGGGGAGATTGCTAAATCAAAGCCTACCACACTTGAGCGAATGCAAAACTTCACCTATTATAAACTAGGAGTTAGGATATACCAAAGATGAAGCTTAAAAGACTTAAGCAAAATCACAGATGAGGTCTAAACGGACCATTGTTAAAGATGGATTTACTTAATTTTCCTAAGTATTAACATATCAATATTAAATTTTCTAAGAAACTAGAGTCTTTCCCTTTTAAAACAGTAAAGAACTCACTCTAACTCCAAAATATGAATTTATTATGATGCTTTTAAAAAGACATGCAGTCAGTCCCAAATCATAGGAATCAGTAAGTGTTGGCCAATTCTACCCAACTTTTGGGTAGACATTGTCAAACTAAAAATCACAGAGATAATAGACATAAATACCAAAGTCTCAGAGTTGGAATCTGACCAAAAGGGTTTCCCAAACTCTAGATATGAAATTCACAACATGACTAATTACAAAACCCTTAAAGGCGTGTGACTGATGCGGAGTGTGAACTCAATACTTAAGAAATGCTTGGAGATAACATCCATAAACTCCAGATCATGGCTTTAGGTCATAAGACACATGTAGAACTTGGAATCCCATTAGATCATTTCCAAGCCCTAGAAAGCAGATAAAACAAGTTGACCTATCAGATCAGACCCGGATCAGACCTACCAGCAAGGTGCCGTTCTTGCCCATGGATAAAGTCACTAATTAGTGAGTGACCTTCAAGAAAGTTACCCAACACAATTTGTAAACTTTTGGCACAGGTCTGAGATCCGTTTGAGTTATAGAATTCAAGTTATGATTTTTTGTAAGATGACTACAAATCTGATGGAAAGCAGAATGTTAGCCAACCTTATCTTTTTAACAGTCCATTCCTCTCCTTTTGAAACACATTCCTAGATGTGTTTATCACCCAAATTCAGTCCTATAAGCATGGTGGCACTAAAAGAGCTAGGGTCATTGGTATTTCATTTAGTCACAAGGAAAGAATCAAATCAACGCAATATATGACAAACCACAATTTTCCCCTTCTTGGGGTTCGCGATCTTTCAAATACACAAATATCTATATACACATCTTAGAAGATGCTATAAAGTTGTATACTTAGATCTAAACATATTGATATGGATATATTTGAGAATCAAAATAATAACTAATGAGAATTATAACCATTCACAAGATCTATCACATTTTATCACCTAAATAAAACTTGGTGATTTCCATGATTCATTTAGACCTTGTATTTTTATATAATCATCTAGATCCATCATACACCATGTATAGGAATTGTAGATATAATCTAGAGATGATGATAACATACAACTTATAACAATACTTGACGTTGGTTAAAAATTAAGATCTATCTTAACTTTAAATCACCTGATTTACAACTTGATGATTTTTATGAATCATATAGATCTTTTTACATAATATGATCATCTGGGCTCATCCCATACACCATGTATAGGAGGTGGTGATGAATTTTCTAGATGATAAACAACACTTAAAACAATTAATTGATTATAAATCAAAGAAAAGATTAAAACACCTTAAAGATCTTACCTTAGCTTGTTACACCAACAAGGAAATGAAGGAAGATGATTATGGCTTTGGGAAGAGAAAAATATAGAGAGAGAGATGGGAGAGATGGGAGATCGGCCGAAAAAAATGAGGAGAGAGGAGGAGGTTAGGGTTTGTGATATTTTTATAATTCATATTAGAATGACACTTTAATGACTACATTGATAATGGAGCTGAGGCCAAAAACTAGTTTCTTACTGAGCCTATTTAATATAATTAAATCTTGCTCCAGTTAACCCAGCCCAAAACTTGTAATTTAATCTAAGCAGCGCTAATTAATTAAACTGGTCATTTAAAATAATTAAATACCGAAAATAATTAACGTCTTAGAAAAAAAGAAGCCCAAGGCGTTACGATTATACTAATCGATTAGCATACCTATAATGTACTCCCACTAACCATTAGTGTTGACGAGGCACTTTCTTCATGTCGAAGAACCGTCATACGAATCTTCACATAAACTTAGCAGCGGTCGAGTTTCATCGACTTACAAGCGATTAAGTATTTGAGCTATAAACCTTTTTGAGTGCGACCGACCTTATGTCGATAAGGAGTGGGCGTTTCTTGCTCTCAAATACTGTGGACTAGTTCTATATATATATTTACGAGAGTTAGGAATGCAGGTAAGCTTGGGTAAATAATGAAGCTTGTTCAGTTCACGCCTTATATGTGATTTACATAAGTGCAATCTGATACGCTCACTCTACTTGTCCTCCAGTGGCATTCGAGCGCATACTCTAACCTTTAGACTCGCAGAAGTTCCTTTGGATTTTGAATTCTGAGTTCATAAGGTTCTACAGAGGACCGGGCTCATGCCCCGAGTTCCATCACAGATTTGGATTAAAGGTTCATGAGATTTCTAGAGGCCCAGGCTCATAGCCGCAAAGTTTCATTGGATTGGATTAAAGGTTAACTTGAGAGGTTCACTTAGAGGACTGGAAGCTCATGAAGTTACATTGGATTTGGATTTGAGGTTCATGAGGTCCTTAGAAGACTAGGATCTTGAAGATCATTTGAATTTAAATTAAAGGTTCGTAAGAGGTTCACTTGAGGAATTTAGGCCCGCTGATGTTCCTTTAGGTTTGGATTTAAGTTTGATGATATTCTGAGGGTAGGCTCATCTTCATTATTTGGATTTGGATTAAAGGTTCATTGAGTTTCCACAGGAGACTAGACTCGCATAAAGTTCTTTGGTTTGGAATCACAGTTCGGCATGAGGATTCTAGAGGACTAGGGCCATGAAGTTCCTTTTGGATTTGGATTAAAGGTTCGCAGTGAGGTTCACACAGAGAACTAGGCTTTCCGTGAAGTTACAGTAGATTGGATTAAAGTTTCATGAGGGTTCGTAGAAGACAAAGGCTCAAAAGAAATTCCATTGGATTTGGATTAAAGGTTAAGTGAGGTTATAGCAGGTAAGAAATTTCAAAGCTCGGCAGAAGTTCGGGTGTTGGATTTGGATTAAAGGTTAAGTAGAGGTTACCTAGAGGTAGGGAACGTGGGAGTTCATTTGAATTTAAATTTAAAATCATGTGGAGGTTCTGAGGACTAAGGCTCCAAAAGTTAAACGGATTTGGATTTAAAGTTAAGCTGATGTTTTAGAGATTAGGCTCATGAAGTTCCATTAGATTAGGATTTAAGGTTTATGAGGTCCCCATAGGACTAGGCTCATGAAGTTCCTTTAGATTTAGATTAAAGTTTCATGAGGTTCCTAGAGGATTAGGCTCATGAAGTTCCATTATATTAGGATTTAAGGTTTATGATATTCCTAGAGGACTAGGCTCATGCAGTTCCTCTGGATTTGGATTAAAGGTTAATGATGTTCCTAGTGGACTAGACTCATAAAGTTCCTTTGGATTTAGAATTACGGTTCATGAGGTTCCTAGAGGACTAGGCTCATGAAGTTCATTTGGGTTCGGATTTAAGTCTCATGAGATTCCTAGAGGACCAGGCTCATGCAGTTCCTTTGGATTCGAATTAAAGGTTCATGAGATTCCTTGGGGACTAGACTCATGGAGTTCCTTTGGATTTTGAATTACATTTCATAAGGTTCCTAGAGGACCAGGCTCATGAAGTTCCTCTGGATTTGTATTAAAGGTTCATGAGGTTCCTAGAGGACTAGGCTCATGAAGTTCTATTGGATTTGGATTTAAGGTTCATGAGGTCCTTAGAAGACTAGGCTCTTGAAGTTCTATTGGATTTGGATTTAAGGCTCATGAGGTCCTTAGAAGAATAGGCTCTTGAAGTTCATTTGAATTTACATTAAAGGTTCATGAGTTTCCTAGAGGACTAGGCTCATGAATGTCCATTGAGTTCGGATTTAAGTCCTATGATATTCCTAGAGGACTAGGATCATGCAGTTCATCTGGATTTGGATTAAAGGTTCATGAGGTTCCTAGGGGACTAGACTCATAAAGTTCCTTTGGATTTTGGAATTACGGTTAATGAGGTTCCTAGAGGACTAGGGTCAAGAAGTTCCTTTGGGATTGGATTAAGGGTTCTTGAGATTCCTAGAGGACTAGGCTCATGAAGTTCCATTGGATTTGGAATCACGGTTCATGAGGTTCCTAGAGGACTAGGGCCATGAAGTTCCTTTGGGTTTGGATTAAAGGTTCATGAGGTTCCTAGAGGACTAGGCTCATGAAGTTCATTTGAGTACGGATTTAAGTCTCATGAGATTCCTAGAGGACCAGGCTCATGCAGTTCCTTTGGATTCGGATTAAAGATTCATGAGATTCCTTGGGGACTAGACTCATGAAGTTCCTTTGGATTTTGAATTACAGTTCATAAGGTTCCTAGAGGACTAGGCTCATGAAGTTCCTCTGGATTTAGATTAAAGGTTCATGAGATTCCTAGAGGACTAGGCTCATGAAGTTTCATTGGATTTGGATTAAAGGTTCATGATGTTCCTAGAGGGCTAGGCTCATGAAGTTCGATTGGGTTTAGATTTAAGGTTCATGAGGTCTTTAGAAGACTAGGCTCTCGAAGTTCATTTGAATATAGATTAAAGGTTCATGAGGTTACTATAGGACTAGGCTCATGAAGTTCCGTTGGGTTCGGATTTATGTCCCATGATATTCCTAGAGGACTAGGCTCATGTAGTTCATCTGGATTTGGATTAAAGGTTCATGAGGTTCCTAGGGGACTAGACTCATAAAGTTCCTTTGGATTTGGAATTACGGTTCATGAGGTTCCTAGAGGACTAGGGCCATGAAGTTCCTTTGGGTTTGGATTAAAGGTTCATGAGGTTCCTGGAGGACTAAGCTCATAAAGTTCCATTGGAATTGGATTAAAGGTTCATGAGGTTCCTAGAGACTGAGGCTCATGATGTTCCATTGGATTTGGATTAAAGGTTCATGAGGTTCCTAGAGACTGAGGCTCATGAAGTTCCATTGGATTTGGATTAAAGGTTCATGAGGTTCCTGAGAGTGAGCTCATGAAAGTCCATTGGATTTAGGAATCACGGTTCATGAGGTTACAGAGGACTAGGGCCATGGGATTCCTTTGGGTTTGGATTAAAGGTTCAGGGTTCTAGAGAACTGGGCTCATGAAGTTCCATTGGATTTGGATTAAAGTTTCGCCCAGAGGTTGCATTGAAAGTGGGGAGGCTGAAATTCCATTGGATTTGGATTAAAGGTTCATGAGGTTCCTAGAGTAAGGTCTCACAGATTCCATTGGATTTGGTTAAAGGGTTAAGCGAAGTTCTGAGGTGGGCTCATGAAGTTCCTTTGAATTTAAATTTAAAATCATGAGGTTTCTAAGGGACTAGGCTCAAAAATTCAGATGGATTTGGATTTAAAGTTCATGATGTTTCTAGAGGAATGACTCATGAAGTTTCCTTTATATTATTTGGATTAAAGGTTGGTGAGGGTTCCTAGAGGATTAGTCTCATGATGTCCCGTTAGTTAGGATTTAAGGTTAAGCCAAGGTTCTTGGGGACTATGCTCATGAAGTTCTATTGGATTTGGATTTAAGGTTCATGAGGTCATGGGGAACTAGGCTCGTGAAGTTCATTTGAATTGATTAAAGGTTATTGAGGTTTTACGGAGGACTAGGCTCATGAAGTTCCTTTAATTGGATTTAAGGTACATGAGGTTCTAGAATGGCTCCATAAGTTCCTTTGAATTTGGATTTGAGTTCATTAGGTTGATAGAGGACTAGGCTCATGAAGTTGCATTGGATTCGAATTTAATGGTTCATGAAGTTCTGAGGGGACTTGGCTCACAAAGTTCCATCAGATTAGGATTTAAAGTTCTTGGGGTTTCTGAAGGATTAGGCTCATGAAGTTCCATTATATTTAGGATTTAAGGTTTATGAGGTTCCAGGATAGTGGGCTCATGAGATTTTATTGGATTTGGATTTAAGGTTCATGGTCCTTGAAGACTAGGCTCATGAAGTTCCTTTGAATTGATTAAAGGTTCATGAGATTCTGAGGACTAGGCTCCTTAAGTTGTTTAGTTGGATTTAAGTCTCACATGAGGTCCACAGAGGACCCGAGGCTCATGCGGTTCCTTTGGATTACGATTAAAGATTCTTGAGATTCCTTGGGACTTCACTCATGAAGTTCCTTTAGATTTTGTTCACAATTCATAAGGTTCCTAGAGGACTAGGCTCATGAAGTTCCTCTGGATTTAGTTAAATGTTCATGAGATTCCTAGAGGACTAGGCTCAAAGTTTCATTGGATTTGGATTAAAAGTTCACTTGAAGTTTAAGAGGACTAGGCTCATGAAGTTCTATTGGATTGGGATTTAAGGCTCATGAGTCCTTGAGACTAGTCTCTTGAAGTTCATTTGAATTTAGATTAAGGTTCATGAGGTTCTAGAGGACTAGGCTCATGAATGTCCCGTTTAGTTCGGATTTAAGTCTATGATATTCTGAGGACTAGGATCATCTGGTTCCTCTGGATTTGGGTTAAAGGTTCATGAGGTTCTGGGGACTAGACTCATAAAGTTCCTTTGGATTTGGAATTACGGTTAGCGGGGTTCTAGAGGACTAGGGTCATGAAGTTCCTTTGGGTTTGGATTAAAGGTTCATGAGGTTCCTAGAGGACTAAGCTCATGAAGTTCCATTGGATTAAATTAAAGGTTCATGAGGTTCTAGAGGCCCAGAATCATGAAGTTCCCTTGAATTTGGATAAAGGTTCATGAGATTCTAGAGGCCGAGGCTGTGAAGTTCCATTCAGATTTGGATTAAAGGTTCATGAGGTTCTAGAGGGTGGGCTCTTGAAGTTCCATTGGATTGGAATCACGGTTCTTGAGTTCTGGGGACTAGGGCCATGAAGTTCCTTTGGGTTTGGATTAAGGTTCACTTGAGGTTCCCTGGGAATCTAGGCTGTGAAGTTCCATTGGATTTGGATTAAAGTTTCATGAGGTTCGTAGAGGCGAGGCTCGAAATTCCGTTGGATTTGGATTAAAGGTTCATGAGGTTCTGGGCGGAGTCTCTGAAGTTCCATTGGTTGATTAAAGGTTCATGAGGTTCCCTAGAGGAGTAGGCTCATGAAGTTCCTTTCAATTTAAATTTAAAATCATGAGAGTTTCTCAGGGTTCAGGCTCAAAAAGTTAGTTAGTTTGGGTTGAGTTCATGTTCTTCAGTACTAGGCTCATGAAGTTCCTTTAGATTTGAATTTAAAGGTTAGGAAGGTTCCACAGAGTTAGGCTCATGAAGTTCCATTAGATTAGGATTTAAAGGTTATGAGGTTCCCGGATGACAAGGCTCATGAAGTTTATTGGATTTGGTTTAAGGTTCATGAGGTCCTTGGGAACTAGTCTCATGAAGTTCCTTTGAATTGATTAAGAGTTCATGGGGTTCTTTAAGGACTAGGCTCATGAAGTTCATTTGGATAGGATTTAAGTCTCCTTGAGATTCTACAGAGACCGGACTCATCGATTCCTTTTAGTTCGGATTTAAGGTTAATTAGGTTGATGAGGACTAGGCTCATGTGAAATTTGCATTGGATTCGAATTTAAAGGAAGGTTCATGAGGTTTCTAGGGGACTTGGCTCACGAAGTTCCATCGTTGGATTAAAGTTGTGAGGTTTCCTAGAGGACTAGGCTCATGAAGTTGCTTTGGAATTTGAATTAAAGGGTTCTGCAGAGGTTCTAGAGGATTAGACTCATGTGAAGTTCCCTTTAGATTAGGATTAAGGACATGAGGTTTCCCCTGAGATGACTAGGCTCATGAAGTTTCATTGGATTTGGATTAAAGGTTCATGAAGTCCTGAAGGACTAAGCTCCTTGAAGTTACATTTGGATTTGGATTTAAGGTTCATGGGGTCTCGAGGCCCCATGCTCTTGAAGTTCATTTGAATTTAGATAAAGGTTCATGAGGTTCTAGAGGACTAGACCCCATAAGTTCTTTGGGTTTGGATTTAAGTACAGTGATATTCTTGAGCAGAACTAGGCTCATAAAGTTCATTAGGATTTGGAATTACGGTCCATAGAAGTTCCTTTAAATTAGGATAAAGGTTAATGAGGTTCTGGGAATGCTGGGCTCATGAAGTTCCTTTGAATTTGGTTTAAGGTTCTGTGAGGTTTGTAAAGGGACTTGGCTCAAAGTTACATGATTTGGATTTAAAGTTCGCAGGGTTACAGAGGACTAGGCTCTTGAAGTTCATTTATATTTGGATTAAAGGTTCATTAGGTTCCTGGAAAGTTAGCTCGCGAAGTTCCGTTAGATTAGGATTTATGGTTTATGAGGTTCCCATAAGACCCAGGCTCATGAAGTTATTGGATTTGGATTTAAGGTTCACTTGAGGTCCTTAGAATATTAGGCTCTTGAAGTTCATTTGAATTGAGATTAAGGTTCATGAGGTTCCTAGAGGACTAGGCCCATGAAGTTCCTTTGGAGTTTGGATTTAAGTCTCATGATATTCTGAAGGACAAGGCTCATGCGAGTTATTTGGATTTGGATTAAAGGTTACTCGTGAGGTTCTGGGGACTAGACTCATAAAGTTTCTTTGGATTTGGAATCACGGTTCATGAGGTTCTGGACCAGACATGAGATTCATTGTCTTTGGATTAAGGTTCATGGGGTTCTGAGAACTAGGCTCTCAAAGTTCCGTTGGATTTGGATTAAGTTTCATGAGGATTTACTAGAATACTGGGCTTATAAGTTCCTTTGAATTTGGATATAAGGTTTATGAGGTTTCTAGGACTAGGCTCATGGGATTCTATCGGATTGGGATTTAAAGTTCATGAGGTTTATGAGGACTAGGCTCATGAGTTCCTTTAGATTTGGATTAAAGGTTCATGAGGTTCACAGAGTATTGGCTCGTGAGTTCCATTAGATTAAGTTTAAGGTTTATGAGGTTTAGGATGACTAGGCTCATGAAGTTTCATTGGATTTGGATTAAGGTTCATGAGGTTCAGCAGGACTAGACTCATAAAGATCCTTTGGATTGGAATCACGGTTCATGAGGTTCTGAGGACTAGGGCCATGAAGTTCATTTTGGGTTTGGATTAAAGGTTCATGAGGTTCCTGAGCCTGGCTCATGAAGTTCATTAGTTGGATTAAAGTTTCGCAGGGTTAGTAGAGGCCCGAGGCTCAGAAATTCCATTGGATTTGGATTAAAGGTTCATGGGGTTCACAGTGGCTCATGAGTTCGTTGGATTTGGATTAAAGGTTCATGGGAATTCTAGAAGTAGAGCTCATAAATTCAGCTGAATTTAAATTTAAAATCATGAGGTTCTGAGGACTAGGCTCAAAAAGTTCCATTGGATTTGGATTTAAAGTTGTGATGTTTCTAGAGGACAAATGTGAAGTTCATGATTTAGTTAAAGTTCATGAGGTTCCTAGAGGATTAGGCTCATGAAGTTCCATTAGATTAGGATTTAAGGTTTGAGGTTCCCCGGATGACTAGGCTCATGAAGTTTTATTGGATTTGGATTTAAGGTTCATGAGGTCTTACATTAGGCTCATGAAGTTCCTTTGAATTAAGTTAAAGGTTCATGAGGTTCCTAAGGACTAGGCTCATGAGAGTTCATTTGGAGTTTGAATTTAAGTCTCATGAGATTCTAGAGGACCGGGCTCATGCGGTTCCTTTGGATTCGGATTAAAGTTTCATGAGGTTCCTAGAATCTTTAGGCTCATAAAGTTCCTTTGAATTTGGATACTATAAGGTTTATGAGGTTTCTAGAGGACTAGGCTCATGAAGTTCTATCGGATTGGGATTTAAAGTTCCTTGGGGGTTATGAGGACTAGGCTCTTGAAGTTCCTTTAGATTTGGATTAAGGTTCATGAGGGTTCTGAAGTGCCAGATCATGAAGTTCCGTTAGATTAGGATTTAAGGTTTATGAGGTTCCCGGATGACTAGGCTCGTGAAGTTTCATTGTATTTGGATTAAGGTTCATGAGGTTCCTAGAGGACTAGGCTCACTGTGAAGTTCTATTGGATTTGGATTTAAGGTTCATGGGTCCTTAGAGAGCGTAGGCTCTTGAAGTTCATTTGAATTTGAATTAAAGGTTGCAGGAGTTTCTAAGGGACTAGGCTCAAAAGTTCCATTGAATTTGGATTACAAAGTTCGATGTTTCTAGAGGACTGAATCTTGAGTTCCTTTAGATTTGGATTAAAGGTTGATGAGGTGCACAGAAGTTAGTCTAATGATGTCCCATTGGATTAGGATTTAGGAGTTCATAAGGTTCTTAGGACTAGGCTCATGAAGTTCTATTGGATTTGATTTAGGTTCACTTGGTCCTTAAAAGACTAGGCTCTTGAGTTCATTTGAATTACGATTAAAGTTCATGGGGTTACGGAAGGACTAGGCTCATGAAATTCCTTTGAATTTGGATTTAAGATCTGTGTAGAGTTCACAGAGAATAGGCTCATGAAGTTCCTTTGAATTTAAGTTACAGGTTCATTAGGTTGATGAGGACTAGGCTCATGAAGTTGCATTGGATTCGAATTTAAAGGTTCATGAGGTTTCTAGGACTTGGCTCAGAAGTTCCATCGATTTAAGATTTAAAGATCATGAGGTTTCTGAGGACTAGGCTCATGAAGTTCCTTTAAGATTTGGATTAAGGTTCATGAGGTTCCTAGGATTAGGCACATGAAGTTCCATTAGATTAGGATTTGAGTTTATGAGGTTCCTTTAGGTTTGTGGATTTGGATTTATGGTTCATGAGGTCCTTAGGGCTAGGCTCTTGAAGTTCCTTTGAATTGGATTAAAGGTTTATGAGGTTTCTAGAGGACTAGGCTCATGAAGGTCGTTTGGAGTTCGGATTTAAGTCTCATATGATTCCTAGAGGACCGAGGCTCATGCGGAGTTCCTTTGGATTTGGATTAAAGGTTCTTGAGATTCCTTGGGGACTAGACTCATGATTCATTTAGATTTTGAATTACGATTCGCCCAAGGTTCTGAGGATCGGGCTCATGAAGTTCCTCTGGATTTGATTAAAGGTTCATGAGATTCTGTAGGACTAGGCTCATAGAAGTTTCGTGGATTTGGATTAAAGGTTCATGAGGTTCACAGAGGACTAGGCTCATGAAGTTCTATTAGTTTGGATTTAAGGTTCATGAGGTCCTTAGAAGACTAGGCTCTTGGGAAGTTCATTTGGATTTGAATTAAAGGTTCATGAGGTTACTAGAGGAAGCGGCTCATGCGGAGTTCCTTTGGATTGATTAAAGGTTAAGCCTGAGATTCCTTAGGGGACTAGACTCATGACGTTCCTTTGGATTTTGAATTCTGACTCATAAGGTTCTAGAGGACCGGGCTCATGAAGTTCCTGCGGGTTTAGTTAAAGGTTCATGAGATTCTGGGGGACTAGGCTCATGAAGTTTCATTGGATTTGGATTAAGGTTCATGAGGTTCTACAGAGGACTAGGCTCATGAAGTTACTGCTAGTTTGGATTTAAGGATCCTTGAGGTCCTTGAAGACTAGGCTCTTGAATTCATTTGAATTTTGATTAAAAGGTTCATGAGGTTCCTAGAGTTAGGCTCATGAAGTTCGTTAGGTTCGAATTAAGTGTCATGAGATTCTGGGGACCCGAGGCTCATGAAGTTTCTTTGGATTAGTTAAAGGTTCATATGAGATTCATAGGACTAGACTCATGAAGTTCCTTTAGTTTTGAATTACAGGTTCTTAAAAGGTTCCTAGAGGACCAGGCTATTAGAGTTTCTGCGGATTTGGATTAAAGGTTCATGGATTCTATAAAAATTTGGAAATCATGAAGTTTCATTGGATTTGGATTAAAGGTTAAGCGAGGATTCTGGGGGCTCGCTCATGCGATTCTATTGGATTTGGATTTAGGAATTGTGGAGTCCTTGGGAACTAGGCTCTTGAAGTTAGATTTGAATTTAGATTAAGGTTCATGAGGTCATGAGGACTAGGCTCCTTGAAGTTCATTTGGGTTCGGATTTAAGTCTCGCAGAGATTCTGAGGACCAGGAGGCTCATGGGCTCATTTTGGATTCGGATTAAAGATTCATAAAGATTCCTTGGGGCTAGACTCCACTTGAAGTTCCTTTGGATTTTGAATTACGGTTCGCAAGGTTCCTAGAGGACCGAGGGCTCATGAAGTTCCTGCGGATTTGGATTAAAGTTCATGAGATTCTGAGGACTAGAGCTCATGAAGTTTCATTGGATTTGGTTAAGGTTCATGAGGTTTCTGGGGACTTGGCTCACAAAGTTCATCGGTTGGATTTAAAGTTCATGGGAGTTTCTAGAGGACTAGGCTCATGAAGTTCTTTAGATTTGGATTAAAGGTTCACTTAAGATTCCTAGAGGATTAGCTCATGAAGTTCCATTATATTATTGGGGTTTAAGGTTTATGAGGTTCCCCGGATGACTAGGCTCATGAAGTTTTATTGTGTATTTGGATTTAAGGTTCATGAGGTCCTTAGAAACTAGGCTCATGAGTTCCTTTGAATTCGATTAAAGGTTCATGAGGTTCGCTAGAGAATTTAGGCTCCTTGAAGTTCATTGGGTTGGATTTATGTCTCATGAGATTCTAGAGACCGAGCTCATACAGTTCCTTTGGATTCGGATTAAAGATTCATAAGATTCCTTAGGACTAGACTCATGATTCCTTTGGATTTTGAATTACGAGTTCATAAGGTTCTGAGACCGGGCTCATGAAGTTCCTCTGGTTTTAGATTAAAGGTTCATGGCAGAGATTCCTAAGGACTAGGCTCATGAGATTTCATTGGATTTGGATTAAAGGTTCATGGTTCACAGAGGACTAGGCTCATGAAGTTCTCTTAGTTTGGATTTAAGGTTCATGAGGTCCTTAGAAAACTAGGCTCTTTAAGTCGTTTGAATTTTGATTAAAGGTTCATGAGGTTCTGAGGACTAGGCCCGTGAAGTTCCTTTGGGTTTGGATTTAAGTCTCATGATATTCCTAGAGGACTAGGCTCATGCGATTATTTGGATTTGGATTAAAGGTTCATGATGTTCCTAGGGGACTAGACTCATAAAGTTCCTTTGGATTTAGAATTACGGTTCATGAGGTTCCTAGAGGACTAGGGCCATGAAGTTCCTTTGAATTTGGATAAAAGGTTAATGAGGTTCTTAGAATACTAGGCTCATAGGATTCCTTTGAATTTGATTTAAGGTTCGCGAGGATTATGGGGACTTAGCTCCGCAGTTCTATCGGATTTGGATTTAAGTTCATGAGGGTTTTACAGGGACTAGGCTCGCCCAAGTTCCTTTTCTAGATTTGGATTAAAGGTTCATGAGGTTCCTGAAGAGTTAGCTCATGAATTTCCATTGAATTAGGATTTAAGGTTTGTGAGGTTCGGATGACTAGGCTCATGAAGTTTTATTGGATTTCGATTTAAGGTTCATGAGGTCCTTAGAATACTAGGCTCATGAAGTTCCTTTGAATTGATTAAAGGTCATGAGGAGTTCATAGTGGACTAGGCTCATGAAATTTCAATTTGAAGTCAGGATTTAAGTCTCATGATATTCTAGAGGACCATGCTCATCAGGTTCCTTTGGATTCGGTTCAGATTAAGCAGGATTTCGCTTTGGGACTAGACTCCTTGGGGATTCCTTTCAGATTTTCAAATTCACATTCATGGGTTCACAGAGGACCGAGGCTCATGAAGTTCCTCACAGTTTGGATTAAAGGTTCTTCAGATTCCTAGAGGACTGAGCTCATGAAGTTTCGATGGATTTGGATTAAAAGGTTCCATGAGGTTCTGAGGACTAGGCTCATGAAGTTCTCACACAGTTTGGATTTAAGGTTCATGAGTCCTTAGAAGACTAGGCTCTTGAATTTCATTTTGAATTTTGATTAAGGTTCATGAGGTTCTAGAGTTAGGCTCATGAAGTTCATTTAGGTTCGGATTTAAGTATCATGAATTCTGAAGAGGACGGGCTCATCACGATTTCTTTGATTCCGGATTAAAGTTGTAGATTCCTTGGGGACTAGACTCATGAAGTTCCTTTAGATTTTGAATTACTGATTCATAAGGTTCCTAGAGACCAGGAGCACTAATGAGATTTCTCTGGTTAAAGTTCATGAGATTCCCTATAGGACTAGGCTCATGAGATTTCATGAATTTGATTTAAGGTTCACTGAGGTTTCTAGAGGACTAGAAACCCATGCGATTCTATTAGATTTGGATTTAGAGTTCATGGGAGTCCTTGGGACAGCTCTTGAAGTTCATTTGAATTTAGATTAAAGGTTCATGAGGTTCATAGGACTGGGCTCATCAAGTTCATTTGGAGTTGGTTAAGTCTCCTTGAGATTCACAGGGATTGAGGCTCGTGCGGTTCCTTTGGATTCGGATTAAAGATTCATAAGATTCCTTGGGACTAGACTCATGAAGTTCCTTTAGTTTTGAATTCACAGTTCATAAGGTTCCTAGGACTAGGCTCATGAAGTTCCTACGGATTTGGATTAAAGGTTCAGCAAGAGATTCCCTGGGAGACTAGGCTCATCGAAGTTTCATTGGATTTGGATTAAAGAGTTCAGGGTTCTAGAATGCAGCTCATGGGATTTCCTTTGTGTAACACCCAAAATTTATTTATTTATTTTTTTATTTATTTTTTTTTATTTTTTTTTTCTAAAAATAGTATAAAGTTTGTACCAATTCTTGAGCTTCATTTATTTAATTTAATAAGCCAATAGTAAATCAAGTTATCAAACTTCTAAAGAAACAACATAAGTAAGACTTTCCTAATATAGAAATGTCAGCGGAAATACTAAATGTTCATTAGCGTAAAATAAATAGCGATGTCCACGTTATGTTAGTCCTATTCCTTAATAATAATGCACGAAATGTTAAATGACATGCTTTAAACCTTGGTAAATTCCGACACAACATTATACCAATATCCACAATCACTAGACCTAGATTAAAATATCTGGTTATAACGGTATTTTAAACATAAGCGAGAACTAATCCAGGAAGCTTATAAAGGAGGGCTAGTAGGTTACCGCATCTCACAAACCGAAAGAGTATTGAGTTAATCTTGCCTCACCTCACATCCCGGAGGTGTTAGATAAGTATACTAACACGGCATATAGGACAAAAGCGGATAATTGCTGTGAGTCCCTCAGCAATAAACATACGATTGCACATGTATAATTAACAATTTAAGCATGCATTCCATATTATCATACCAAATAATAATTGCCTCCGTCTTAACCTTGCAATCATAAATATTGAACAATGGGTAGAGAACTCACATGAATACTTAAGGGAGAGTTCACTCAATCAAGTAGCTACCACATAGACAAATGCAAAACTTCACCTATTATAAACTAGGAGTTGGATATACCCAAAGATGAAGCTTAAAGACTTAACAAAATGCAGACGTAAGGTCTAAAAAGCGAATAACTGTTAAGATGGATTTATAATTTTTTCTAAGTATTAACATATCAATATTAAATTTTCTAAGAAACTAGAGAGTCTTTTTCCCCTTTTAAAACTGTAAAGAACTCACTCTATCAAAATATAGATTTATTATGATCTTATTTTAAAAAAGAAGACATCGCTGATCTGATCCCAAATCATATGAATCAGTAGTGTGGCCAATTCTACCCAACTTGTGGATAGACATTAGCTAACAAAAATCACAGAAATAATAGATAAATACAGAGTCTCAGTTTGAATCGATAAAGGGTTCCCAAACTCTAGATACAGAAATTCTAACATGACTAATTACAAAACCATAAAGCTGATGTGACTGATCTGGAGTGTGAACTCAATATGACCAAGAAATACTTGGAATAACATCCATAAACTCCAGATCACAACTTTAGGTCATAACACATGTAGAACTTGGAATCCATTAGATCATTTCCCAAGCCTGAAACAGAATGAAACAAGTTGACCTATCAAGATTCAGACCCGGATCAGACCTACCAGCAAAGGTGCAGTTTTCTTGCCATGGATAAAGTCTAATTAGTAGTGAGCCTTCATGAGAAAGTTACTAACACAATTTGTAAACTTTTAACAGGTTTGAGATCCGTTTGAGTCTTATAGAATTCAGTTATGATTTTTGTAAGATGACTACAAATCCGATGGAAACAGAATCTTAGCCAGCCTTAATCTTTTTAATAATCCATTCCTCTCATACTGAAACACATTCCTAGATGTGTTTATCACCCCCCAGATTGATCCCCTATGAACATGGTAGCTCAAAAGGAGCTAGGGGTCATTGGTATTTCATTTAATTCACAAGGAAAAGAATCAAAATCAACATAATATATGACAAACCACAATTTTCCCTTTCTTAAGGGTTCCTTGATCTTTCAAATACAAACATCTATATACACATCAGAAGATGCTATAAAGTTGTATACTTAGATCTAAACATATTGATATGGATGTGTTGAAATCAAAATAATTAACAAAATTATAACCCGTTCCACCAAGATCTATCACATTTTTATCACCTAAATAAACTTGGTAGTTCCATGGTTCGACAGACCTTGTATTTTATATAATCATCTAAATCCATCATACACCATGTATAGAATTGTAAGATATAATCTAAGAGATAATTGTGCGCTACTGACACAACAATAACAACTGGTTAAAACCATAAGATCCTATCTTCTTTAAATCCCACAAGTTTAACCAGTGATTTTATGAATCATATAGATCTTTTACATAATATCGATCATCTAGAGCTCATCACCACACCATGTATAGAGAATTGGTGATGAAATTTCTAGATGATAATCAACACTTAAAACAATTAATTAAATATAAATCAAAGAAAAATTAGAACGCAGCAAGATGCCCTAAACATTGCAACAAGAAAATGAAGGAGAGAAGATGATTGTCGCTTTGGGAAGAAAAATGAGAGAGATGGGAGAGATGGGAGATCATTTTGAAAAAATGAGGGAGAGGAGGAGGTTAGGGTTTGTGATATTTTTATAATTCCTTATTAGGACAAAGCCTAATGACTACACTAATAGGCTGAAGCCAGAAGCTAACTCTTGCCCAGCGATATAATTAAATCTATCAATTAACTTAGCCCAAAACTTGTAATTTAATGCTTGGCTAATTAATTCGCCCATCATTTAAAATATTCAAATACCGCAGAAATAATTAACGTGCGAAAAAAAAAAAGAAACCGAAGCGTTACAACTCCCCTACTAGAAGGGACTTGGCCTCGAGAAGTCGATCCCTCTGAATAACTTCGGGATAATGCGCCCTCATCTGGTCTTGGGTTTCCATGTACCTCGGATCCTTCCTGTCGCTTATGAACCTTAGAATAAGCGATCTTACGCTCGAAGAGGTCTTTGACTTCGATCAACAACGCGATAGGTTTCTCAACATAGTTGGCCCGTTCGTCGATTGGATGTCTTCCGGGTACCACGGGCGGTATCGTCATGATGCCTTCTAAGCTGAGACCGTGGAAGTGTTATGAATCAAACTAAGCTCAAATCGGCGGCTCCAGCGATGCGCTACCTTACCAACGCGAGCTATGATCTTATAAGGTCGATAAACCCGAGGTCGGCTTTGCGCTTGCGGAACCCTAGTACACCCTTCAGGGAGACCTTTAATAACGCAGTCCCAGGCACGGAAACTCAAGATCGGAGCGCGGCTTATACGCACCAACTCTTACGGCGACTCCTAGCGGTGGCCAAATGATCTGCACAGTCATTTTGATTTTCTCCGTGATGCGCAAAACAATATCGGTGCTACCGAGCACCCTCTGTCAACCTCCCCAACCGCGGCGCCGGGGTTCCTTCCTACCATCGAGTGCTTCCATGCAGGGCATGCCGATGCTTGAATAATGCTTTATTGTTATGCGAAAACTTCGGCTAAATGAAGATGATCATCAAGCTGCCTCCAAAATCAATTGCACGCGCCGCAGGCGAGGTCCTCCAAAGTACGCGCTCGATCCGCTCCTCTGCCCGTGATTTTGCGGATGGAGCGATCCCGAAATCTGATGGGTACCCAATTCTTCTTGAAATTTCTGCCATCGAGAGGTGAATCGGTATCTACGATGTCGAGACAATAGATCCCCGGGCACCCGTGTAATGAAACTATCTCCGAACAAAAAGCTCGGCGGTTTTTATGCGTGGCTTTCCTTGATAGCGAGAAATAGACACTCTTAAATCAATCCGATCCGTAACTACCATGCTCATTATCGCTCCTTGCGATCTTAAGGAAGTTTTGTAATAAATTCCGTGGTTAAGTGCTCACCACTCGAGGAATCTCAAGGATTACGATTTCCCACATAGGAGTTTGATCCGGGTTTGACCTTCCCGGCGTATTAGGCATTCTTCTACATATACGAGCCACATCATTCTTCATCCCGTGCCACCAATAACCCTCACGAAGATCTCGGTACGTTTTATAGCACCGGATGAATGAAAACTTGGACATGAGCTTCTTCCATAGAGTTTTCCGGTTCCACCCGATCTGAGAAATGAACCCAAACCTGCCATGTGAGTTAGTAATCCGGCCCATCTCATCCATCTTGAGTAACTCATTCTGATCCTTTCCACGTTTGAGTTCCCCCTCTTGAGTCATACATATCTTGGGCATCTCCAGATCATACCCAATAATGATGTTTCTATAGTCATCCGAAGACATTTTAGCTGAATCGGTTGACCAGTTGCTTCATTTGAGTCATCGGCTACCACGTGGCTTTCAGGAATTGTTAGTAAGATCTCACGGTCGTAAATCTTTCTACATCTAACCATCTAACTGCCTCATATTCAAAATCCGCTGATCGAAAAGGTGTGAGCTTTTGTAATTGGTCTTCGTGATACACTTAACCCCAGTAAAGGTAGTGCCCCCCATATCTTGAGCAAAAACCGCGACCTAATTCCGGGTCATGGGTGGGGTGGTTCTTCGTGAGGTTTCGTTGGCGGGCGCGCAAGCTATCACCTTACCCCGTTGCATCAACACAGCACCAAAACCCGGGAGGGATGTATGATGCACTACCATGTCCTCCACTCGCCGGTAAAGTCAAAGCGGGGCATTACACAGCGCGTCTCTTAAGATCTTGAATCTGTTTGTTCCGGACCAGTGTTTCTCGACTCTTGGTCAATCGCGTAGGTAGAGCAATCTTTGAGAAATTTTCAATAAACCTCTGATAGTAACCGGCCCGAACCAGAAACTCCCCAAGATCTCGGCGATTTGAGCTTCCCATTCTGCTTGCATCGATGCCAGCGGTTGACCTTGATACCTTCCTTGTTCACCGTGGCCCAGAGTGAACCTCTTCTACTTAAAATTCACACTTAGAAAATTTTGTACGTTTAGCATAAGAGGGACCTCTCGTGGTATCTCTAGAAGTTTCGAATGTCGCTCCATGCTCCTCCACAGTCTTAGAATAGACCAAAATAGCGTCGATAAACCTGATGACGGCGGTCGAGCATGCGGACCACACACCCGATTCGCAAGATCCATAAAGCGGGTGCATTGGTGAGTCGAAGGCATCTCCTGGAAATTCAAAGTGTGGTATCGGGTTAAACCAGCGTTTTCGATGTCACGATCCACGAACTTCGCATCGATGATAGCCGGAGCGCCGTCAATCTTGGAAAACCAAGGCGCTCGCGGAGTTAATTGAAAAGATCGTCAATCTGAGGTAAGGATAACGGTTCTTTATCACGGTTATTTAACTCCCAGATAATCTATGCACATTCTTTGAGAACCGTCCTTCTTTTGTGAAAAGTATAGAACTTTCTACGTGAAACTTAGCGTATAAACCCCCTTATCACCCCTAAGCTCATGGCGATCTTGAAGCTCTTTCATCTCGGATGCTTTAAGCGATAAGGAGATTTGTGATAAGATAGTGGGTACTAAATCAGCTCCACTTGCCTAATAGGTACTTGACGGGGAGTTCCTCGGAAGAAGCGTCACCAAAGTAAAACAAGCTGGAACGATATCGAGTGCAATGGCGGAGGTACAACCAATATCCAAATGGGAATATCTCCTTGAATAATAAGTTCTCACTTTAGGGTTTGAACCACGAACTTGTCTCTTATGCGATAAGATTTACGCGCCGATTGCTTCGAGCGATCCATACCCACAATAGCATAAAAGTTCCCTCATAGTAATGAGGATAAGATCGTGAGAATTCGCTCGAGTTTCGGTACAACCCGATAAACATCGATGTGAAGATAGTTCGATTGTGGCAACCGATAACCATAGGACGTCTTCCGGATTTCCGACACCACGCTAAGCGATTTATGACGTGCGTGACGAAGGAGTGAGTAGCGCGGGAATCCATTATAACGGCGGGGTGAGAGATCTAACAGATAAGTGCACGATTCATAATATTTAAGCAATAAAACAATTACTCTATGGCATAGCATAAGATAAAAGATAAGGAAGAGATGTTTACCTTTCTGATCGCGAGCTTGAGATCCTCCCTCGTAGTGGTGGACACGTCCTCGTGTCAACATAGTTAGTCCGTTAGAGGTCGAAACGGTATTGGGATTTGCATTCCCATTCTTCTTGACTTTGGGCAATCAGAGCTTCTTGTGCCCCTTCTCTTGGCAATTGTAACAAGCTGGTACATTTGCAACGATGGTAGTAACACAGAAAGTAATGGCTTTTGGAGCCTTGCAATTCTTCGTGATGCCCTTCCTTCTTGCGGTTATAACACACCAATGGGGTCGATCACCACCTTCATGAGATGGCTTGTATTCATATCTTGGTTTATCCCCAAACTTTGTCTTCTTATGAGCCTCATTAGAGGTTTAAGAAAAGTTGCTGACAAGTTACCTCTTAGATTGAGTTCTGACTAAATCTCTCTCTCTTTTGCCACCATGACTGCACCCAAGGTCGTAAAGTCTTGCATGCTCACAAATTCCCGGATGTCGGTACGTAAAATCGAGATGTACCGACTAACAAGCCATGCTTCATCTCCAGCAAAAGTAGGACAGAAAGAAAGCATCTCCATGAACTTGGCGTTCAGATCACTAACAGACTCAGTGGTCTGTTGTAACGCCATGAACTCCTGCATCATTCTTTGTTGCTCCACCCTAGGCACATACCGTGCCTCGAACCACTCCACAAACTGGGCCCAAGTAATCGCCCTTACAGCTTCTTCAGTCATTCTTCCCGTGGTGGTGTTCCACCATGTCTTACCCCGCTTCCTCAGCTGGTTCTTTGCTACCAACACTCTAAACTGGTCTGGGCACCCTATAGTCATAAAGGCGCCCTCCACGTCAGATAACCAGTGCTTAGCTGCCACTGGATCGTCCTCCCCATCCCAATGAGGTGGGCTGCACTTGCCGAACTTCTCGTAGTAGTACATTAAATCACGAACAGGAGGATCAGGAGCCCTCCCCCCAGGCGGAGGTGCATCTGCCATACGCTCATCTAGCAGAGCACGAACTTGATCAATGATGTTAGCCGTGACATTCGGAATGATCTCGTTAAAAGCATTATTGAACTCCTCAGCAACGAGTTCCCTAACTTGAGCTATTTGAATTGCATTGAGGCGAGCAGGCGGAGCCATCTAAAATTGATAAGAAAAGAAAAACGATTCAACCTATGCATGTCTAAGAGATCGAAAACACTCAGCTTGCTGAAAACTTTTCAACCTTGCCCCGTCCCCAAAACCGGCTCCAATATATTGAATAATAGGGGCCCTTCTATTATTCAATATAGAAGTTCCAATTTCGGTTTCAGGTCTAGTTTCAAAATTTCAGCTTGCTCCTAGCCGTAACAGTTTAATTCACACTCATGGTAGATCTAAAAGGCCTAAATTCTCACATGGTAGATAGTAGCACTAAAGGCATATAATTATCCTCCTAGGCTAGTCTTTGGGATATGTCATAAATGGAGCATACTATTGTGTTTGATAAGTAATAAAATTTAAACTCAATTAGTAAATAAAACTTACTTGGCTGGTGGCCAAGCTGCAGTGACATCTTCTTGCTATTTTTAATAACCTTTGTACATGTTAAATAAAATTTTTTAAATTTTTGTCTATACATCCCTAAGAAGGCCTAGTTAACTCAATTTAAAAGCGCCGATACCAACTTGTAAAACCCAATTTTTTTTTTTTTTTTTTTTTTGAAATAATATAAAGTTTGACACCAATTCATAAAGGGACTTCATATATTTAAATTAATAAGCCAATAATGGTAAACAAGTTATCAAACTTCTAAAGAAAACAACATAAGTAAAAATTTCTAATATATAAATGACAAAAGCGTAAGAACTAAAAATGTTCATTGACTTAAAATAAATCACAGTGTGTCACGAATGCTCCCGTCAGTCCTTAGCCTCCTTAATCGTAATACCTGAAAATGCTAAGTAAAACCGTAAGCACAAAGCTTAGTGAATTCAAACACAATATTATACCAATATCCACAATCACTAGACCTAGATTAAAATATATAGTTATAACATTTAAACATAAGCCAAGAACAAATCAAAGCTTATAAGGAGGGCTAATAGGTTACCCGCATCTCACAAACCGAAGAGTATTGGGTTAATCTTACCCTCACCTCACATCCCGGAGGGTATTGGAGTAATTATACCTAACCACGCGCACCGGACAAAAGCCGGATAATTGCTATGATCCCCTCAACAATAAACATACAGTGCACATGTATAATTAACAATTTAAGCATGCATTCATATTATCATACCATAATAATAATTTAACACTCACGTGCTAACCTAGCAATCATAAATATTGAGACAATGGAGTGAGAGAACTCACCTTGAATACTTAAGGGAGATTGCTAAATCAAAACTGGCTACTACACTTGAGCAAATGCCAAAACTTCACCTATTATAAACTAGGAGTTAGGATATACCCAAAGATGAAACTTAAAGACTTAAACAAAAATCTGGACAGCAAGGTCTAAAAACAGACCCGCTGTTAAAGATGGATTTACTTAATTTTCCTAAGTATTAACATATCAATATTAAACTTTTTTAAGAAACTAGAGTCTTTCCCCTTTTTAAAACAGTAAAGAACTCACTCTAACTCCAAAATATGAATTTATTATGATGCTTTTAAAAAGACATCGCAATGCAGTCCCAAATCATAGGAGTCAGTAGTGTTGGCCAATTCTACCCAACTTGTGGGTAGACATTGTCCAAACTAAAAATCACAGAGAGAATAAACATAAATACCAAAGTCTCAGAGTTGGAATCGACCAAAAAGGGTTTCCCAAACTCTAGATATGAAATTCACAACATGACTAATTACAAAACCCTTAAAAGCTGATGACAGAAAACTGATCTGGAGTGTGAACTCAATATGACCAAGAAATACTTGGAGATAACATCCCATAAACTCCAGATCACAACTTTAGGTCATAACACACATGTGGGAACTTGGAATCCCATTAGATCATTTTCCAAGCCCTAGAAACGAATAAAACAAATTGACCTATCAGATCAGACCCGGATCAGACCTACCAGCAAAGGTGCTGTTCTTGTCCATGGATAAATGCCTAATTAGTGAGAGTGACCTTCATAAGAAAGTTACCCAACACAATTTGTAAACTTTTGGCACAGGTTTGAGATCCGTTTGAGTTATAGAATTCAAGTTATGATTTTTGTAAGATGACTACAAATCTTATGGAAACAGAATCGTAGCCAACCCTTAATCTTTTTAACCAATCCATTCCTCTCCCTTTTGAAACACATTCCTAGATGTGTTTATCACCCAAATTCAGTCCCCATGAACATGGTGGCACTAAAAAGGTCTAGGGGTCATTGGCATTTCATTTAGTCACAAGGAAAAGAATCAAATCAACATAATATATGACAAACCACTTAAACTAATAATTTTCCCCTTTTTTTAAGGGTTCCTTGATCTTTCAAACACACAAACATTTATATACACATCTTAGAAGATGTTATAAAGTTGTATACTTAGATCTAAACATATTGATATGGATATGTTGAGAATCAAAATAATAATTAACAAGAATCATAACCATTCACAAGATCTATCACATTTTATCACATAAATAAAACTTGGTGATTTCCATGGTTCATTTAGACCTTGTATTTTATATAATCATCTAGATTCATCATACACCATGTATAGGGTGTAGATATAATCTAGATATGATGATAACATACAACTTATAACAATAACAACATTGGTTAAAACCATAAGATCTATCTTCTTTAAATCACACAAGTTACAACTTGATGATTTTTATGAATCATATAGATCTTTTACATAATATGATCATCTAGACTCATCATACACCATATAGAAGATGGTGATGAAATTTCTAGATGATAATCAACACTTAAAACAATTAATTGAATATAAATCAAAAGAAAAGATTAAAACACCTTAAAAGATCTTACCTAAGCTTGTTACACCAACAAGGAAGTGAAAGAGAAAGATGATTGTGGCTTTGGAAGAGAAAAAAGCGAGAGAGATGGGAGAGATATGTCTCTCGGCCGCAGAGAGGAGGGAGGAAGAAATTTAGGGTTTTGTGATATTTTTCTTAATTATGATTAATAAATCATTTTAGGATAAAGCCTAATGACTTCACTAATGGGCTAGGCTCAAAACTCATTTCTTTTACTAGCCCAATATAATTAAATCTTTCAATTAACTTAGCCCAAAACTTGTATTTTAATCTAACTTGGCTAATTAATTAAACCCATCATTTAAAATAACTAAATACCATGAAAATAATTAACGTACCGGGAAAAACCGGGCGTTAAAACTAGGCTCATGAAGTTCCTTCGGATTTAGATTACAGATTCATGAGTTTCCGAGAGGACCAGGCTCATGTCGTCCTTTGAATTTCATTTAAGATTCATGAGGTTCCTAGAGGACTAGACTCATGAAGTTCCTTTGGATTTGGATTAAAGGTTCATGAGGTTAGTAGAGGAGTAGGCTCATGAAGTTCCTTTGGATTTGGATTAAAGGTTCATGAGCTTCCTAAAGGACTAGGCTCATGAAGTTCCATTGGATTTGGATTTAAGGCTCATGAGGTTCCTAGAGGACTAGGCTCATGAAGTTTCTTTGGATTTGGATTAAAGGTTCATGAGGTTCCTAGAGGACCAGGCTCATGATTCCACTGTATTTGGATTTAAGGTTCATGAGGTTCTGAGGACTAGGCTCATGAAGTTCCATTGGATTTGGATTTAAGGTTCATGAGGTTCGTAGAGTACTAGACTCATGAAGTTCATTTGGATTTGGATTTAAGGTTCATGAGGTACCCGGAGTAGGCTATTGAAGTTCCATTGGATTTGGATATGACTAGGTTCATGAAGTTCTATTGGATTTGTATTTAAGGTTCATGAGGTTCTAGAGGACTAGGCTCATGAAGTTCTCTTGGATTTGGATTAAAGGTTCATGGAGTTCCTAGAGAACTAAGCTCATGAAGTTTCTTTGGATTTGGATTAAAGGTTCATGAGGTTCCTAAAGGACTAAGCTCATGAAGTTCCTTCGGATTTGGATTAAAGGTTCATGAGGTTCCTAGAGGACTAGGCTCATGATGAAGTTCCTTGGGATTTGGATTAAAGGTTCATGAGGTTCCTAGAGGACTAGGCTCATGGAGTTCCTTTGGATTTTGATTTAAGGTTCATGAGGTACCTAGAGGACTAGGCTCATGAAGTTCTATTGGTTTTGGATTTAAGGATTATGAGGTTCTTAGAGGACTAGGCTCATGAAGTTCCATTGGATTTGGATTTAAGGTTCATGAGGTTCCTAGAGGACTAGGCTCATGAAGTTCCTTTAATTTGGATTTAAGGTTCATGAAGTTCCTAAAGGAATAAGCTCATGAAGTTCCATTCGATTTGGATTTAAGTTTCATAAGTTTCTTAGAGCACTAGACTCAAGTTCCTTTGAGTTTAGATTTAAGGTTCATGAGCTTCATAGAAGACTAGGCTCATGAAGTTCCATGGGATTTGAATTTAAGGTTTATGAGGTTCCTAGAGAACTAGGCTCATGAAGTTCTTTTGGATTTGGATTAAAGGTTAATGAGGTTCCTATAGGACTAGGCTCATGAAGTTCCTTTGGATTTGGATGTAAGGTTATAGGACTAGGCTCATGAAGTTACCTTGGATTTGGATTTAAGGTTCATGAGGTATCTAGAGGATTAGGATCATAAAGTTCCATTGGATTTGGATATAAGGTTTATGAGGTTCCTAGATGACTAGGCTCATGAAGTTCCATTGAATTTGGATTCAAGTTTCATGAAGTTCCTAGAGGACTAGACTGATGAAGTTCCATTCGATTTGGATTTAAGGTTCATAAGGTTCTTAGAGGACTAGACTCAAGAAGTTTCTTTGAGTTTGGATTTAAGGTTCATGAGGTTCATAGAGGATTAGGCTCATGAAGTTTTTCTGGATTTGGATTAAAGGTTCATGGGGTTCCTAGTGGGTTAGGCTCATGAATTTCATTCAGATTTAGATTAAAGGGTTACAAGGTTCCTATAGGACTAGGCTCATGAATTTACATTAGATTTGGATTAAAGGTTCATGAGGTTCCTAGAGGACTAGGCTCATGAAGTTCCTTTGGATTTGGATTAAGGTTAATGAGGTTCCTATAGGACTAGGCTCATGAAGTTCTCTTGTATTTGGATTAAAGGTTAATGTAGTTCCTATAGAACTAGGCTCATGAAGTTTCTTTGGATTTGTATTAAAGGTTCATGAGGTTCCTAGAGGACTAAGCTCATGAAGTCTATCATATTTGGATTAATGGTTCATGAGGTTCCTAGAGAACTAGGCTCATGAAGTTCCTTTGGATTTTGATTAAAGGTTCATAAGGTTCCTACAGGACTAGGCTCATGGAGTTCCTTTGAATTTGGATTTAAGTTTCAGGAGGTACCTAGAGGACTAGGCTCATGAAGTTCCATTGGATTTGGATTTAAGGTTTATGAGGTTCCTAGAGGACTAGGCTCATGAAGATCCATTCGATTCGCATTTAAGGTTCATGAGGTTCCCTGAGGACTAGACTGAAGAACTTCCTTCAGATTTAGATTAAAGGTTTACAAGGTTTCTAGAGGACTAGGCTCATGAAATTCCTTTGGATTTGGATTAAAGGTTCAAGAGGATAATAGAGGACTAGGCTCATGAAATTCCATTGAATTTGCATTTAAGGTTCACGAGGTTCCTAGACAATTAGGATCATGAAATTCAATTGAATTTAGATTTAAGGTTCATGAGGTTCCTAGAGGACTAGGCTCATGAAGCTCCTTCGAATTTAGATTACAGATTCATGAGATTCCTATAAGACCAGGCTCATGTCGTCCTTTGAATTTCATTTAAGATTCATGAGGTTCCAAGAGGACTAGACTCATGAAGTTCCCTTGTATTTGGATTAAAGGTTCATGAGGTTAGTAGAGGAGTAGGCTCATGAAGTTCCTTTGGATTTGGATTTAAGATTCATGAGGTACCTAGAGGACTAGGCTCATGAAGTTCCATTGGATATAGATTTAAGGTTTATGAGGTTCCTAGAGGACTAGTCTCATGAAGTTCCATTGGATTTGGATTAAAGGTTCATG